>ML677360.1:12748292-12769207 GCA_007922305.1 Dermatemys mawii | reverse complement strand
CTATCTATCTATCTATCTATCTATCTATCTATCTATCTATCTATCTACCCCATGTCCATCATCATGGTATCTGAAGCTGCCTGAGCTGCTGTTTTCCTGTTGGCTAGAAATAGACTCATAGATTCATAGACTCTAAGGTCAGAAGGGACCATTATGATCATCTAGTCTGATCTCCTGCACAACGCAGGCCACAAAATTTTACCCATCCAGTCCTGCAATATACCTCTCACCTATATCTGAGCTATTGAAGTCCTCAGATCTTGGTTTAAGAACTTCAAGGCTCAGAGAATCCTCCAGCAAGTGACTCGTGCCCCTTGCTGCAGAGGAAGGCAAAAAACCTCCAGGGCCTCTGCCAATCTGCCCTGGAGGAAAATTCCTTCCCTACCCCAAATATGGTGATCAGCTGAACCCTGAGCATGTGGGCAAGATTCACCAGACAGAGACCCAGGAAAGAATTCTCTGTAGTACTTAGATCCCATCCCCTCCACCTTTCCCTCATGTACCCCAGGCTCATCTATTACCATAGTCAAAGAAATGCCAGGAAACTGGCTGAAGGAGATACCTTGTTGCAAGCTGTTCTATTTCAGCTGTTGTCTGTTTAATTAGCTGGAGTCTGGTTTTCTCTGCATGTCCCTGATTTTTCAGTATATGACAAGCACAGCTGTCAAGACAATGATTGAGAAACAAAGTTTTTGTGGCCCACTATTCCAACTCCAATGTTGCCTTCAGTTCAAATGAGCCTGGATCCTGTCTTTGGGATGTTTGATCCCTGTGAAAATACATTTCTTCATTTTCATTTCTTGAAGTACGCTGCCATTTCTCATCCCAAACCCAGCTCACTCCTGAGATTATGATAGTACACTCAGCAACAAAGGAACCTTCCAGTCTCTCCCAAAGGCTTGGCTGATGCTGTCACAGATTAGCCTTTGATCTGAACACACACCTTTTACTGCAGATTGCACTCTAAACACACCTATGGGTCTGGGTTGCAACCTTAAGCTACATGTGTCACGTCTCCATCTGCCTCCGAGTACCTGGCCTTGTAATAGTGAAACACTAGGGGAGATGGGACAGCTCCCAGATTTACTGTTGGTCTAACTCGCTGTTTCAATAATTTATATATATTACCGCCATGTCTTCTGTTATCCTTTTGTGATATAGTGAACTGTCACGTGAGGGGAAAATAAAAAAACCCAAGCAGTTAACTCCAATTAACCAATCTTCTCAGAGGCTTCAGGGAGTGGGAGGGACTTGGGGAATATATAAACCAGGCCCACTTCATTACAGAAAGAGATATAGCTAAGGAACCAACACAACACCCAAGAAGACTGGAAGGCTGATGATGCACCAAGGGGAAAATCAGCTCCAAAAACAGGCAGGAGAGAGGCGATCACCTTGTTAAAAAGGTACTGAGTTTGGGGATGGTTGGGCACAGACTGTGGCTTGCCTCCCTATGAAACAGAGGACTTGCCTGAGAGGTAGTAGAATTTACGGAGGGATCGGACTAATGACTTTGGGTGTAAATGATGTCAATCATGATTGTGATGATGAAAAGCTAAATGCTGACATATCGCTACTCCTACATTCTCTCTGGTGTCCTTTCTGTCCTCCAGGCTCATCCTGGCCCACCAGGCAATGGTGACATTGGGAACGGTAGGATTTGGGGTTTCACTGGAGAGCCAAGTCACATTAGTGATTGTCTGCCATACTCCTTGGGTTAGTGAGATTCCCCTGGCTCACCTTTAGAGGCCAGAACAGTAGCCATCCTTATCTCTAATAACCTGTGCTGAGACTGCAGATGGCAGCATACAAACTCCCATTTGATCTGAGCGACCCAGGTAGCCATTGCATGGGACCAGTAGCCACAGATTCTCAGAGATCTTTAGGTGCCTTTCTCCCAGTGAGAGTCAAGCACCTAAACACATTTGAGAATCTGGGTCATAGTCTCTGCTCTTCCGTAAGAATATGAATGGGGTGACGTCTGCTCCATTCTGTTCCAATCCATTGGGTCCCTCAAGCTCCTGGCCTCTTGTCAGTGTGGCCTGCTGCGGAGCTCCATGTTTAGAGGAGGAGGAGATGGTGCCTGTGGAATACTTATAAATAATGTTCGTTCTGACAGGATCCTAAGGTGTCCATAGATTCATGTCAAGGTTCCACATTGTCATCAGAACAAAGAGGAGGCTCCCTATAGTGATGGGGGTGGATGTGCAGACAAACTTTATCTTTACTGAGCCACAATGGATGGAAAGACAATGAGGTGTCTGAGGCATATTCAAGTCCTAGACTGTCCATCCTCTCCCATAGTATTGTTTATATCTGGCTATGTGGCGAGTTGTTATATGCCGTGAAGAGTTAACGGATGTTTGCATCAATTAGGTCTGGATATTTGAATTGTTTGTGCAGCTCCCAGGCAGGGGCTTTAGAAACAAAATCCTTATGATCTAGATTCCCGTGGCCCTGGAGCTGCACCATGTGTGTTTGAAAAAGGCTTGTCCCAGGACATCGACACAGCAAGAACCCAACAATCCTGTGACAGAGAGGCTGAGTGCGGAGTTAATGACTCAGGCTTGCACTGTGGGGCTAAAAATAGCAGTGTAGGGTCCAGGGATCAGCCTGGAGCCTGGAATCCAAGACCCTCCCTGCCTTGCTGGGTTTCAGAGCCCGGGCTTCAGCCTAAGCCCGAACATCTAGGGTGCTATTTAGTCCCACAAGCCCAAATCAGTTGACCCGGGCCCTGAGAATTGCTGACCTGGGTCTTTTTTTTGCTGTGTAGACAGGCCCTTTGAGTCTTAATGATGCCACTAGATTTGTTTTCTGCTGTATTCCTGATGTGTGTTTGGAAGCGGGCCTTGGTGATCCAGGGGCCTTTGAGTTGAACAGAGCTATTGAAATGTCACTTACTAGTATGATTATCTTCCATGTGTTCATTTCAGTGGATTCTCCAGCTTTGGCCCACCAGATGCAAAGGCCAGAGACAGCTTTAGCTGCAGGTGGTGGTGCGAATGAGCATGAACATCTGTTAAGGAACTGCCCAGCCCTGTGCTGACTCCGCATTGGCTAATGATACCATCAGATGCAGTGAGATAGCAGGATGCTGTTGAAAAGATAGAGGACAGAGGGAGGAAGCTGCTCCCAAGGCAGTGAAGCAGTGGGATTTGTTAAGACAGCTACGATTGTAAATGGTCTCAGTATTACCTCAAGCAATTCCATTTCCAGAACTCTCATTAAAATGATAAGAAACCAGAAATGGCAGATCAGAGAGAGGGGACAGGAAACGTAGGAATAATATCATGAATTAGAAATGGCTCCCAGGCCAAATACCAGGGCCATTTCCAAATCATGCCTCAGAGAATCATAGAAAATAGAGAGGAAAAAGACTCAGAAATCCAGTAACCACCGATGCTGGATTGTTCCCTCTTTGACATGTTAGTGTTCCATGCAGAGTTTTAAACATGCCAAGCAATGGGGCTTCCTGAAGAGATGGAGGCATTGCACTGTCACTACACTTCAGCTGACCCCAGTGGCTAACTCAGGCAACTCAGTTGGGCCCAGTGGCTAACCTTGGTGGGTTAGGCTCTTATCTCTAAGCTCATCAGTCCAGTTCATCCTTAGGACTTAGACTGAACGAGTCATCTCAGCTCACCTATTAAGTGATACCAGTTCACACACAAAACCACAATGGGCCTAAGCAGCAGAGGCAGTTGGTTGGAAAGCAGTTGTAGCTTCCTGCTCTGGAGAGCTTGGTTTGACTGGGCAGTTGTGGAGCTTTTGGGGTTCTTCTCAAGGAAATGCCCTGGTGGTGAAAGGGGCTGGTTTGAGAACCCAGGAAACCAAAGGCAAGTGCAAACTTCCCCCCTCTCCTCCCAAACTACCTCATGAATGGGCCTTCCTCCTGTTCTGGAGGGGCCTGCTGGAGGTGATGGTGCTTTCAGTACTAGTATCACTGGGCTGGCCATTGATGCTACCCTGCGAATCACTTTGTGTCTTCCCACTTCCAGGAGTGACTATATTTAACCTTGCTACACCCACCACCTAGAAGGTGAGTGGACGATTGAAGTGGTAGGGGCATCCATGCTGAAAGCTGCTCAGCAGTTCAGATCAGTCCCCATATCCTGTGATAAAGCATTGTTTAAAAAGAAGCCGTTCCATGGCTGAAAACCACAGCATGGCCCTAGATCACGTGTCCCTGTGCCAGGAAACATTCAGAGACCTGATGCCTCATCTGAGGACCTTGGACAGGTTCTTCAACAGGTGTAAATCAGCAAAACTCCAGACAGAGTCAGCACAGCTGCCTTAAAGCCAATTTGAACTGATTTACACCAGTTGAAGACCTGCTCCCTTGAGTCTCTATATTTAAAGATCTCGGGCAGCAATTTCCAGCCTGGGTTGCCTGTTTCCCAGAGGGAAGTCTAGCTGCAGTGCTGACATAAGTTTATCTCCTGTGACACAAATGAAATGCTTGGCTTAGCATGTTAACATTCATTTTGGATTATCTAGTGACACAAAGCGTTATCAGCAAAGATGCATCCCAGGCCTGGAATTCTGGGCTTAATCAAACCTCTTAGTCATTTAATCTTGTTAACAAACCATAATTGCAATTCTATCAAATTAACCAGCAGCATGCAAATGCCAGTTCAAATGCTACTCCTGAGAGAGAAGAGAATTCTGTGATCTATGAACAGTTATCAGCTGTGTGCAAATCATACCCCGCTACCTTCAACCCTCATAGGAACTGCCCTGCTGAATCAGACCTGGGGAACATCCAGTTCAGTTACTCCAGGAGGAGATGTGAGAAAGCTGTAGATTCCAGGGTCAGAAGGGACCATTACAACATCTAGTTTGTCCTCCTGCATAAGCCAGGCTAGAGAATTCCACCCACTTACTCCTGTACTGAGCCCAATCACTTGTGGTTGTCTAAAGCATCTCTTCTAGAAAGGCCTCCTGTCTTGATCTGAAGACATCAAGAGATGGAGAATTCACCACTTCCCTTTGTATTTTGTTCCAGTGATCACAGTCACTGATTTAAAACAAAAAACAGCCTAATTTCTAATTTGGTTGGGCTATGTCCAGCTTCAGGCCATTGACTCTTGGTCTGCCTTTCTCTGCTAGATTAAAGAACCCTTAGTACTCAGTATTTTCTCCCTGTGAAGGTTTTGATAGACTGTGATCAAATTACCTCTTGATCTCGTTGATAATTAAACAGCTTGAGCTCCTTCAGTCTCTCACCAAAGGACATTTTTTCCAACCTTTTGAATAAACCTTGTGGTTCTTTTCTGAACTCTCTCCAATTTTTCAATGATAGTTGAGGGCTTGTCTACTCTGGCACGTTTCAGCTCTGTAAAGTGCCAGTGTAGACAGTGAACCAGTGTTAAGAGCTGCACTCCCAGGTTGGAGCTGTGCCCCTCATGGAGGTGGGGGTTTTTTAGAGCACTGGGAGAACTCTCCCAGTGCTCTGCCATGACCACACAGGCCACGTTAAAGTGCCGTTGCAGCAGTGTTTTAGCATTGCCGGTGTAGACAGCCCTAAAGAATAACTCTCCCATAAAGGAAGTTTCTCCCTAACCGTAGGCAGTTAGGAATTTGCTATTTGCCCCGGAGCATGAGAGATTTGATCTCTTCTGTAGATTTTATCCTAATGTATCTGTGGATGTTCTGAGCACTTAGATAAATGTCATCCAGTCATTTTCTAAGTCCTGCTAAGCTCTTGGCCTCCGTGGTACCTTGTGGTGGTCAGCTCCAATACTTATATATTGTATGCAAAAGTATTTCCTATTATCAGTTTGCCTTTCAGTTGGATGGGATGTCCCTTCCATGGGCTCCAGCGACCCCAAGATATCATCTCTGTCAGGCAAACTGTGCCTCACAGCACTGGATTGAAATGGGCTATTGTGACCAGCTAGATCAGGCCTGCACAACATGCAGCCCGCGGGCCACATGCGACCCACATGGGCTCACTGTGCAGCCCGCAGAGGGTGACTAGGGGTGGGGCAAGCCAAGCGGTAGGGTGGGGGGAAGTGGAGGGGGGGGCAAGGGCGTGGCTTTTCTGCCCGCAGCTGGGTTTTTTGCGGTAATATGGCCCTCGCTTCTTTCCGAGTTGTGCAGGCCTGAGCTAGATTGTTTGGCTCTGGTAATAAATCACCCACCTAGACATTGGGGCAACCATCCCAAGTCCCTTCTAATAGCAGTTTTGAGCAGTGGTGTCCAATACGTTCACCACTAGCCACATGTGGCAAATAGGCTATTGAATTGGGGCTAATGCATGATCGAATATTATGGATGAAAATCTGGAGGCTGAGTTAAGATGCGCGGTCAGTATGAATTATATACCAGATTTCAGGGCTATGGTACAAGAAAAAGAATGCAAAGTGTCACACGGAAGTAATTTTGTGTTAGTTGTACCTATTCATATTTTTGGCAATATCTACTTATTTTTGATATTAATAAACAGTCATTTGAAATGTCATTTGTAGTCTGTTTTTTAATCCTTTTTTATCATGTGGCGAATAAGAAAAATTCCAAACCACAAGTGTGACTAGCATCGAATTTCTATTGGCCACCGCTGGAAGAGAATCTGTTTCTTTCGCTTCCTTGGAAAGACTCAGTGCTGCAGGCCAAAGCTCTGCTGCCCTCTTGCTGCCAGTTCAGCACCAACAACCAGCTCTTGCCTGGGGAGGATTCTTCACACACGTCAGTGCAGCTTCTCAAATGGAAGGATCCAAAGACCCCCCCGAGCCTCCTCCCCGCTGACATGTAACCATTGCTCAGGCTTTACTGGGGGCCGATACAACAGTAAGATACATCAGCAGCCACTGTCCGCAGCAAAAGGCAACTGAGAAGCAGGGATGTGAAGCAATCGCCGGCTTTCTAGTCACCTGAATATCAAAGGACATAGTTGCTGCATGAACAAGTATCTTTATTTCAGGGGTGGCCAACCTGAGCCTGAGAAGGAGCCAGAATTTACCAATGAACATTGTCAAAGAGCCACAGTAATATGCCAGCAGTCCCCTATCAGTTCCCTGCACCTCCCACCCACTGGCAGCCCCCTGATCACCGCCTCCAGCACCTCCCAGTCAGTTGTTTTGTGGCATGCAGGAGGTTTTGGGGGAGAGGGGAGGAGCAAGGGCATGGCAGGCTCAAAGGAGGGGGTGGGAAGGGGTGCAGGGTCTATGGCAGAGCCAGGGGTTGAGCCGTGAGCACCCCCCAGCACATTGGAAAGTTGGCGCCTGTAGCTCCAGTCTTGGAGTTGGTGCCTTTACAAGGAGCCGCATATTAACTTCAGAAGAGCCGCATGTGGCTCCGGGCCCCAGGGCCACCCCTGGTTTATTTGCTACAATGCGTGGGATGCCAGCCAAGTCTCACTACAGGGCGGGTGAGAGAATGAAGAGCTTCCCAGCCTGACCCATTTATTTCTCCTAATCCCATTCCCAGGCAGGGAGAGTCACAAGAGAGGGATTATGACTCATACCACTCAGCAGCAGCATTAAAAGGTGAGGCCTCCCCACTCCCTGCATACTGCCCAGGCAGGGTCTCAAGTATCCGGGGGGAGCCGTGTTAGTTGGTAACCACAAAAAAAACAAGGAGTCCGGGGGCACTTTAAAGACTAACAGATTTACTTGGGTGTAAGCGTTCGTGGGTCAAACCCCCACTTCTTCGGATGCAGGGAGGCTGGGGACAGTGTTACTGGAGACATCTGAGGCTCAACACAAGCCTGTCCCCTGCAGCCCAGCATAAGGAGTGCTGGAGAGACTGGGGAGGTGCCACGTACACAGTCCCATCCCTAGTAAAAATGCTGAGGCCTCTGGAGGTCAGGTCTGATCAGCGCTATGATCGCTGCTGAAAGCCAGGGCTTGAAATGCCCTTTCCCATAACACTTCCCGCCCCCTTCCCCCGCAGCTCAGTGGGAGCAGGGAATGCTTTCAGCACAGAGCCCTGAGAAAGGAAATCTAACTAGTGTATTAAGTTGGCACCTTCATATCCCCTCTCGAGTAATCACATTTCCTCCTGCAGAAAGTCTCACAGCACTTCTTCAATCCCGGACGCTGGTGGCCAGAGTGGCAGAGATCTGGGGGATTGTACATAGCGCACTTAAAGATGAAGGCAAGACAGGTTTCAGGTATCCCTGCAAGAGAAGATCGCTGCATAAACCAATCCTCTAGCAGAGCATAATATTAATGACGTCTGCAGCGCCCAGCACAAATGCCCCCCCCAAATACTAACTGAAATAATAATAATTCAGAGGCCTTGTGGTTATTGCAGGCTGCAGTGTATGGCAGTGGTCTTCAAACTGGGGTGCGTGCACCCCCCAGGGGTGAGCGAGACCACTCCCGGGGGTGCACGGCTCCTGCAGCCAGAGGAGCCAGGCGGCTTCTCTGCAAGAGCCGTGGCGGCCACGGTGGCAGGAGGAGCTGGGCGGCTTCTCCTGCTGCCAGGGCCCCCGCAGCGCTTGCAGAGGAACTGCCAGGGCAGCCCGGCTCCTCCTGTCTTATTGGAAACCCGGGAGGTTTCCAATAAGGCAGAAGGAGCTGGGCTGCCCCGGCAGCTCCTCTGCAAGAGCCGCGGCAGCCCCGGCCTGAGGAGCCGAGCACCGCAGCTGAGACCCGGCCCCGGGAGCCGGGCTCCATGGCAGAGATGGGCCCTAGGAACCGGGCACCTCAGCGGGGCAGTTAGGGGACAAGGAGAGGGGGTTTTGAGGGCGGCAGTTGAGGGGGAAGTGGGAGGGAGTGGATGGATGGGATAGGGTTAGGGCAGGGCTGGGGCGGGGCTTCCCCCGTGGATGTGCCTGCTCAAAAAAAATTTTCTACTAGGGGTTGCGCAGTCAAAAAAGTTTGGAAACCCCTGGTGTATGTTATGCTGCAAGTAATGGGCGATGGGGGGGCATAGCTTCAGTATTTGTGCTTCAGCTATCAGTAGCTGTATTCGCCTCTGAATTCTCCACAGGCGTGTTAACACCTCCTGGAGGTGAAACAGACGAGTTGTCCATTGAAGAGATGCAGTGTAACTAGTGAACACCCCCTGCGTCCACCCTGCTGTCTAGGTGCATTTCCCAGGCTGATGCCCTGGGGCCAAACCTCCCAGATCCAGCTGCCAGGGGCATTTCCTTTCTAAACCCAACATGATTGCCACCTTGAAGGGGGTTTAATTCTGTCTCACATGCTTCTTCTCAGTTTGATTGACAGGTCATGCTCCACCCTGTGGGAATCACTAGTCAAGGAGGTGACTAAAGGGAGCAGCCTTTTCACTGCAGCTCACTGAGTGGGGCCTCTCTGGCTGCTGCCCTGGAGGAATTATAAGAATGGGACCTGCCCTAGGGCCAGCTGAGCTACCTGTGCCCAGCAGTGCGCTCTGTCCTCTGTGAGTCTGGTGCCCTGGACTGCTGGCTGGGGCAGGAGCTGTCAGTACTTATCTGGCTCAACTCCAGGAAAAGATTCAGAATCCTAGAGACAAAAAATCCCTGTAAGGTCCCTTTGAACCCAGCCCTCCCGCCAGCCCAGGGCAGGCCAGGATTGTTCCTCACTCTACAGTGACCAGAGATGAGTCCAGTCTAGTGTTACATGTCCCAAACCGGACAGTTCCTGCCACTTTTCTTGGGCGACTCATCACAGTCTGCTACTCTCACAGCCAGAAGTGTCTTAATGTTCACCTGAAATTTCCATTTCCCCAGTGTGATACTCTAACGGTGCCTGGGCACTCCTTGGGTTCGCACACGGAGAGTAGTGCATACAGCTCAGTGGGGATAGCTCTATATGTACTCTGTGGGGTTAGCACTTTCCACCTCTCCCCATCTCCCACTCCCTGATCATTTCAGTTGCTTTTCTCTGAAGTCCTCCAGTTTGTCACTAGGAGGAGACATCCTACCAGAGGCTGGGGGCAACTTGGCCCAAAGGCTGAGGAGCCCCACAAAGAGGCCATGGTGTTGTCTTGGGGGGGGGGGTGTCTGAATGCCCAGAGCTGAGTCAGGCTGGTATTTAAAAATTTCACTTCATGGGGGAGGGAGGAGAAGAGAGCAGAGAACGATGCGCCTGGAGCGATGCCAGTATTTGTCCCCTTGTTTTGTGCCATTTCACAACCAAGTTCTTGTGTTTTCCTGCAACTCTTTGCACAAGAAAAACATGAGATTGGCCCATTGCTGGGCAGAGTGAAATTCTCCCCTTGCTCAAGAGTTAGCTGCAGAACCAGTTTCAATGTGGAGGGGGGGCAAACTCACGTAGAGGGGAGCTGTGAGAGAGGCTGCAATAGAAACCTTGCTCCAGCCAAGCTAGAAGCCAGTAAACTTTTGACTTCTGGGCAGAGGCCTTTGTCTGATGGTGAGGGCTGCAGGGACCCCTCCGCTCTCGGCTCTGGGGCTATTGCAGGCTGTCAGTTGGGAATGTCAGAACTAACCCCTGCAGAGCACTGCAGGGTCATGCAAACAGAGTCTGGCCACCCCGCTCCTCAGCTCAGCCCAGCCCAGAGCTGCGTCTCAGGAGGTTTTAGGGTGCATCCCACCACCCCCCAGGCTCAGTATCTGCTGGGGCAGCCACCCCACTCACTTCACCCTGCTGCAGGTTTGGACAGCTGATCGCTCTTAGTACTTCCTTTCTCTCCAGTGGTGAAGGGGGGGGTTTCTGGGGGGAGAGTCCTGCCCACCAATATCCCCTGTCGCTGCTGGGCCGCTGCTTACAGTGTATCGTGCGGTGTTGCTACTGGCACAATGATCACAGCAGAGTCTAAGGGGATGGGGACAGCCAAGCATCAGCAAGTGCAGCTGTGTCTACCATGGTGTTATAGGGTGACACTGGGCCTTTAAAAGGGAGCGGGGCTGCTGCGGCTGTGACTGGTCAGCTGACCCTAACTGAGGTTTAAAAGGGGGCACCTGGGCTTAGCAAAAGCAAGATGTGGTGAGGGGTTGCTGGGTCAGGGTGAGTGTAGGGCTGGTGGTTCCTGGGATCAGGGGCTTCTGGAGATTTATGACTGTCTGACTCCTCTGGGACTGGGGGAAGGTGGACAAAAGCTGGGAACTAAAAGATTGGGGTAAAATGATGGGAGCTGTAGTGGGAATTGAGGACCTGCTTCTTCACTGACTTGACCTAAGTTTGGGCAACAAGTCTGCCCAAGAGAGATTCTGGGTATGGCAGGGAGTCTTTAGCAAGATGGGGAAAGTGCTGCCTTGTGACCTGAGATCTCCCTTTCCAAGGGCTGGGTGGCTTCATGGGGAACCAGAGTTGTTGGGAGTTTTTTTGTGTGTGTTTTTTTACAAAGGAGCCAAATGGCTCCCCGAGAGCTTCAGGACAATCAGATCTGTTAGCCTCTCTGGTTCTTGGTGCCCTGCTGCTTCCTGGCTCTTTCAAGGGGGCATTATTCAGATGGCTAAAAGCAGCTCCTCAGGGAGCAACCCAAAGAGCCCCAGGCTCTCCTGTTCATGGGCTTGGCTCCTTCTCAGCATCTCTATTAAAGGGCCTTTCCCTGCGGTAGCGCACACCATGCTCCACTGCTGGCTGGGAGTGGTAATGAGACCAGAGGGAGATGAGTGGTAGGCCTGCAGGGCTCCATCTGTCACAGCATGGCTGAGCCTAGGCATTTCATAGGCAGTGGGCAGCCCCCAAAGACTCACGAGTGGCTTATAAACCATTAATTTAAAGACTCATGAATTCCTTTATGTGGCTGTCTGCCACCTGCTCCGCTCCCTGCTGAGAAGATGCTGCTGCCTCCAGCTCGTGTCTGATCATCTCAGGCTCTTCATTAAACACACGCACACCGCTGGCCCTTTCTGCTCTGCAGCACCCCACTTCCCCTCTTCTGCCCCAGGAGGGTCTCAGGCTGGCAGTGCTCAGTGGCGTGGGCCAGGGTGGGATAGACAGTGTAGTCAGCCCAGTGGCACCTCTACCAAGCTCAGGGCTGTGCTCAGGGGCCCTGGGACAGGGACTCAGCTCATTACTCAGGCCTCTCTCGCTCCTCTTGGAGTCATGCTCTTGCTGAACCTGTGAAAAGTTGCACCTGGGGAGACTGAACTGGCTCACTACATGTAAGAGGGCACCTGAGCAATCCCAAACCAACGCAGGCTGCTCTTCCCCAGCCCCATCTGAAACCCCAGCTAAAGAGACAATAGTCTGTTATGGAGCCCGCGCTCGCTGTGGGAATTCCTCCCCAGGAGACAATAGGGCTCCCAGCAGGGAGAAGTGGAATCTTCTGGAGATTTTTCAGTCCCACCATTCCCAGAGGTCAGGATCTGCCTGATGCCCAAGGGGGAAGGGAGTGAAGGGGAGAGAGTCCGGGAAGAGGAGCAGCACTCTGAAAGCCGAGTAACCCTGGGAAGGAAGGAAAGATGGCACTGTAAGAGGAGAGAACAGCATGTGCTGGGGATGGCACTAAATCCACAGGAGACTGGCTCAAACATGCAGCTATGTTCTAGTGTTTGCCCCATGCAGCCCCTTTGGCCCTGTGTCTGACGGTGGGGAGATGTCAGGCTATGAACAGGGCCACAGCTGCATAACTATATCAGTGTAACCAATGTTTCCCCTTAGACGAGCTCTAAGCAGTGAGATTGCACGAGATGCTAGCAGCAGCTCAGCCCAGAGGAGCCCCCACAAGGAGGAAGCCACCCACTGACTTCCTGGCATGGGCAGGAGCCAGGTTGGATTTACGCTGTCATTCGGGAGGAGCTGGGTCAGGAGGGAAAGACCTGGGCTCATGCCCCCAGGCTGTCATTTTCTCGTTCTGTTTCACAAGCTGGTTCATGTGTCCCCCTGGCGCTTTCTGCACGAGAAAAAACATGACATTGACTCTGGGTGGGAAGTGGGGAATTCCCCCATTGCACAAGAGTCACCAGTAACACCAGCCTCACCTGGGGGAGCAAACTCACTCTGAGGGGCTGTTGGAGAGCTGCCCTGGCAGAAACACTGTTCAGGCCAAGATGGCCGCCACTGAACTACTGCCTCCTGGGAAGAGAGCCTTGTGTTCTGGGTAGGCTGTGTTAACCCCGCTGCTCTCAGCTCCTGGAGGTCTCACCGTCCTTCAGCTTCCTTTGGCGCTCTGGGTTTGCATGGACCTGAGAGCTCCAGCCGGCGCTGGTGCTGTTACGAAAGAGGCGTTCATGGCTTGTCCTTCAGGGTCGTGGATGCAAAGATGATCCCAGCCCTCAGGAGACTGGGTATGCGAAAGCCCTTGCTTTCATGCCCACGAGTGGACATAGCTGAGGTCCTTCTGTTAGTGCAAACCAGCTGCACACAAAGGAGGGGGCAACCTGAGGCTGGAAGTCCAGGTGGTCCAAAAGGAGCTTATAGAACTATGGGTTTTCCTAGAGTGTGAACCCCAATGGCTGGAAGAAGGCTGTGTGTTAAGCAGTAGGATGATGAGTGGGGTGTGGTCTGCCTTGGGCTGTGAGTCTTTGAGAGCCCCAGGAGAGAGGCAGAGACTGAAAACAGCTAATTCTTGGGACAGAGCTCACGGCCGTGGGACTAGCCCCTTCTCATAATACAAGGATCTCTTCCCACAAGTCAGTAATTAGGTGGCTTCCATCTTGTCTTGAACAAGACTTTCATGGAGGAGTCTCTCCAGCATCCCTTGAGAGTAAGGTTTGCTCTCTCCCCTCTCCACACCCAGATCATGTTGTTTTTACTGGTGGCTCTTGTGCAATGGGGTAATCCCCCACTTCCCACCAATGTGTCAATTTCATGTTTTTCTTGTGCAATAAGCTCTAGGGTGCTGTACTTAGGATTTGTCCAAAGAAGGGCTGCCTGCACGCACGCACTTATCACAGATCGGGGCTTTGTGTACATGTTGGAAGTAAAGAAATAGCACAAAGCAAATACCCCAAATCTGAATCATCCATTTCAACTCTAAACAGAAACCTCCCTGTCAGGCCCTCAGTTCAGTTACTGGTTGGCCAAAGGGGCAACAGAACTAGCTCCAGGAGAACATGCCAGATTTATACAAACCCAGCAAGACTGCGCACATTGCTCCTTCCCCTAAGTAGAGTCCAGAAGATGTCTGGGGACCTGCAACCTCTTCAGGGTATCTGCTATCTGCTGGGGCAGCCAGTTGGGATACATCTCTCTGCTGCAGGTTTTGCTCCTCCCTGTGAGCTCATTAGCCTCTGGTGCCTGCTAGGATCTTCTCTGGGGTGGGAGGCCTGTGCACCAAATCCCCAGACCTCCTGCTCGTCCATTGCAGCCAGCATATTAGTGGTGCTGCTCTTTGTGCTAGAGTAGGAATGAGTCTGGCCTACCCATCGCAGCATAGACAAATAGGAAGGAAACTCACAAGCATCAGTGGATGCAAGAACCTCTAATGAGGCCGCCTTTCTGGGTGCTGGGTGGAAATCAGCTTCTTGAGTTTTCTTTAGAAAGTGGCTGCATATGCCTGGGAGACCTATGCAATATGCAAAGGGGACCCCACTGGATCTCCAGATCTAGGGGCCCTGCTGCCCTCTGACAGCCAGTTACCAGCACAGAGCCAGCAGGAAACACGTCTGGGCATTATTCATGCAACTAAATACAGCTCCTGCAATGGAACAACCAAAAGAGCCCAGAGCCTCCTGTTCACTGAACAGCTCCATTTAAGTAGTATTATTTGGGGCTGTTACAAGAATCAGATACAACAGAATCTACTGTCTGCTTCAAGAGGGTAGGATGGAGCTGAAATATCTGCTTTATGTGGGAGACAAGGTGGGTGAGGTGGTAGCTTTGATTGGACCTGTTTCTGCTGGTGAGAGAGACACATTTTTCAGCCTACACAGAGCTCTTCTTCTGGTCTGGGAAAGGACCTCCCAGGGTCACAGCAAAGTGCAAGGTGGAACAGATTGTTTAGCATAAGTAGTTAGCACCTGTTAGGATGACCAGACAGCAAATGTGAAAAATCAGGACAGGGAGTGGAGGTAATAGGAGCCTATATAAGAAAAAGACCCAAAAATCAGGACTGTCCCTATAAAATCAGGACATCTGGTCACCCTAGCACCTATGGTAAGGGACCATTCAAGGTAGACAGGTTTCAAAGTGGTAACTGTGTTAGTCTGTATCAGCAAAAACAAAGAGGAGTCCTTGTGGCACCCTAAAGACTAACACATTTATTTGAGAATAAGATTTCGTGGGCTAAAACCCACTTCTGGTGCCACAAGGACTCCTCATTGTTTTTGCATTCAAGGTAGAGTGGCCTGTTAACATCTCTGCATGCTTTATCTGGGAGCAGCTGGACTGCAGGGCTCTCAAATCACACCTAGAGTCCCCACTCCCATGTCTCTTGTGATAACCGTAACTAACGACCGAAGTAATCACTTTCTTCCATCACTGACCCAGGAACTCTGTTAGGCCAGGGGAAGCATGTTATCCCTCCAATTGCACTTCCTGTCCCACTGCTTTCCCTAGAGACCTGCCACCTCGGAGCTTCCCCTCCCCTGCCCAAAGTCCTGATGCAGATTTGATGGGTCAGATAATCCCCCATTATGGCTCCTTGTACCCCTGCAGTCAGGGAGGCAGCTGGCACCTGAGATGGTTCCAGCTCATTCTGAATGGACAGTTCTGGGACACATCAGCACTCGTGGGCCGGCAGTGCTGGGGGAGGGTTCTGAGGCTGGTGGTTTTCTGGGCGATGGCCCAGGGCGGGATGGGCAGCTCTGGCAGCTCAGTGGCACATCTACCAAACCCAGCCTCAGTGCATCACTCCAAGGCCCTGGGATGGGCGCTCAGTTCGTTAGCGAGTTGTGAGGGGCAGCTCCCCTTGCCCCGTGTTGGAAAGACACTCGGAGGGGCGGGGGAGGGGGCGTGATGCTGCTGTCGCTTGGAGCCTCTTCACCTTGTTTTAAAGGTCCCAAAGGCTTCCTTAGAAAAAGACGGATCAACATCCCAAACCAACCAGGGCTGCTCCCTGGGGAAAGAGTCCAGACCAGTGCTAGGATCCTGGCTCTGAGCTCACGGGAGGGAGAAGCGGGGCCTGAGAAGTGGCATGAGGGGTAGAATCCCCCTCACACACGCTGACAGGGGATACCTGATCTTCCCCCCCCCCCCCCAAAGAACCAAGCCACGTCCGGATGTGCCTGACCAGTGAGATGGGGGCAGAGCCAGTGAGGGGAGGGACCGGCAGGTGGAGGAGGTGACGGAGTGACCAGAATCACAGGTAACAAACAGCTACCAGAAGAAGCTTCTTTATTTGTTACAGTGCACAAGGCGCCAGGGACACCAAATGATACAGAGTCAAGGCAGGAAGAAAGAGACCCCCAGCACTGCCCAAAGCCTCCCCTCGACCGCAGAGAAAGAGCCGCTACACTGGGACTATGCATCAGTCCTCCGCATGGGATGAGGTCTCAGCCGAGTCCCCTCTGTGCTCAGCGGGCAGGATCTGAAATTCCAGGGCAGCCCCCGACAGGTGGCAAGGTGCCATGGTTGGTGCAAAAGACAAGACAGATTAAGAGTGCAGGTGCTGTGCAGGCATCATGCAGGCTGATTTCTGGGACCCCCGCGAGGCCAGGCACATCGAGCCGGTGTCACGGCTGCTCCTGGAAACGCCCTGGGCACGCAGGAAGTTATTCTGGAGAAAGGGAAAATGATCAGCGGTTTCGACAGGAAAGCCTGGGCTGTGTGAACCCAGCTACTGGTGCGGCCCCAGCTCCCATCCACACAACCCAGTTTGGCCCAGCCCAGCCCTGCAGCTGCCAGGGGTTTATCCCAGCCTGGGAGATTTCCACCTGCCCAATCAGTGGACCCTAAGAAGGAGCACAGTATCCCCAAAACCTAGTTACCCTATGGATGTGGGGGTAGGAGGGATCAAACTTCCTGCCCTTTGAGTGGCACCGAATCCGAGTGAACTTGCTTGGCAGCATAAGCTCTCCATGCAGCCCCTTCTGACCCTGGTCCTAGCTCCATGGAGCCAGGATGAGAGACCATTAATCCTCCATTCCCAGCCCAAGGGAGCATCCTGGTATCATCTCCCCAGCTCTTCCATTTGTAGGCAACAGTAATAGGGTAGTATTCCTTTAAATTGAGAGCCCTTTAGTTGCATGTATGTTTGAAAAGCCCCCAGGACCCTGCCAGAGCTGCCATGGGTGTATGTAGCTAGGCCTGGCACACTGTGTGCCATTAGCAAACACAGTTATTGGCTCTCATTGTGCCCATGTTGTACATTCATTTTGTGACTCTTCTGTAAAGCGCAAAACACACAACATCATTGTCCTCTCTAGATCCTGCATGAGGCTTGTGGGTGGGGCAAGCAGAAGTGTTATCTAAAGACAGCATGGGCATTGGACCACAAATCCAACCAGTAATGTCACCCTCCCCTTTTCTGGCCCCAGACACACCATCCCATAGATTTCCCAGTGCAGCTTCTCACGCTGAATCTCTCCAGATCCCCTCTGCCTGTTTCTCAGGTGGACCAAACTTTTATTGTCTTGTGACACCACAAAGTCATATTCATGCAAAGCCATGTAGGATGGTGCCAAGTACCCATCCTGTTCCCTAGCCAACCAGAATGGCAAGGCCTCTGGAGGTAACTCTGATCAGAGCTGATCTTGGCTGGAAACCATGAGTTGAAATGCCCTTTCCCAAAGCCCCCTGCAGCTGAGCTGGAGCAGGGAGTGATCTCAGTCCAGAGCCCAAAAAAGGATCAGGCTTGTACCTTTACCATGTCCCTTAGGATAAACACAGCGCCTCCCACAGAAACTTTCACAGCACTTCTTGAATCTTGGACACTCGGCATCAGAGTCGCAGCTATCTGGGGGATTTGCCATAGCACACCTAATGGTGACCTTGGGACAGGTTCCAGGTCTCTCTGCAAGAAAAGATCGCTGTATAAACCAATTTTATAGCAAAGCATAATTCAGCTGTAAGCTACTTGGGACAGGGACAATGAAATCTATGCAGCATCCAGCACAAAGCGTCCTTCAAAATACCTATTGAAATAATAACAACCCAGAGGCCTTGTGGTTATTGCAGGCTGCAGCGTATGTTATGCTGCAAGTAATGGATGATGGGGGGGCATAGCTTCAGTATTTGTGCTTCAGCTATCAGTAGCTGTATTTGCCTCTGAATTCTCCACAGGCGTGTTAACACCTCCTGGAGGTGAAACAGACGAGTTGTCCATTGAAGAGATGCAGTGTAACTAGTGAACACCCCCTGCGTCCACCCTGCTGTCTAGGTGCATTTCCCAGGCTGATGCCCTGGGGCCAAACCTCCCAGATCCAGCTGCCAGGGGCATTTCCTTTCTAAACCCAACATGATTGCCACCTTGAAGGGGGTTTAATTCTGTCTCACATGCTTCTTCTCAGTTTGATTGACAGGTCATGCTCCACCCTGTGGGAATCACTAAGTCAAGGAGGTGACTAAAGGGAGCAGCCTTTTCACTGCAGCTCACTGAGTGGGGCCTCTCTGGCTGCTGCTCTGGAGGAATTATAAGAATGGGACCTGCCCTAGGGCCAGCTGAGCTACCTGTGCCCAGCAGTGCGCTCTGTCCTCTGTGAGTCTGGTGCCCTGGACTGCTGGCTGGGGCAGGAGCTGTCAGTACTTATCTGGCTCAACTCCAGGAAAAGGTTCAGAATCCTAGAGACAAAAAGTCCCTGTAAGGTCCCTTCGAACCCAGCCCCGCCCCCTGGGCAGTGTAGGATTGTTCCTCATGCTACAGTGACCTCAGATGTGTCCAGACTTGCTTTAATTGTCCCAATCAAGAGGGCTCTCCAGTAGTGGTCCTAGACATTTTCCTGGCCAGAGCAGAAAATGCTTTTAGCACTTCCCGTCCTGCACCTCATCCAGCTGATCAGCAGGCCAAAAAAATAAAAAAAGCGGAATGGTACTTAAGTACAGCACCTATGATGACCGTCCTGTTTCCCCTCCCCTAGGTCTAGCCCTGGGGCTTCCAACCTCTCCTTGGGAAACTCATCACTGCCTTATACATCCCACAGCCAGGAAGATTCTTCTAAAGTTCACCTGAAAACTTCCTGATCTTCATCTCACCTCATTAGCTGCCCCCCATTTCATGTGGCACCCTAACTGTGTCCTCTCCTCCGTGGGACCCACACCTTGTGAGTATTTGTAGAGAGGTCCCATCCTCACTGGGTGATCTCCCAGCCATGCCCTATGGATTTTGCACTTTCCACCTCTTCCCCCTCAGCCAGCCCCCAATCCTGCCAGTCGTTTTCCCCTGGATCTGAACTCCTCCCGTTTGTCACTAAGGTGGTGACCATATTTCCCAAAGGGGGAAACAGGACACTGTGCAGGGCTAACCACCAGGGACGCTGTTCCCCTTCCTCGCCTTGCATGCAGCCTGAGACTGACAGTCTGAGGCCCGCCACCCAGAGCCTGGCATTGCTGCTTCTTCCCCTCACCCCCATGAATGTTCATCCACACATCCCCAGGGGGGCACGCCTGATTTTTTTGGCAAAACTGGGCACTTATCCTGTTTGCTCTGGCCAATTGATTGAACTGGGCTGAGATCCCTAGATACATGTAGCTGCAGCCTCCTATCATCGGGAAAAAGGTGCCCAGTTACACTGAAATCAGTACCTTTCTGAACCAGGACACAATGAACCCCACAACTGGTTTCACAGCATTTCTGTGGCCCTGGACATTGGTGGTCATGAACACAACTGCTGGGAGGATCTAATAGAAGACACCGTACAGTAACCTGTGGGCAAGTCCCGGGTTTCTCTGCAAGAAAGGAAGATGGCAGGGTAAACAAACTTCTATAACAGGATAATAGCCTGGCCCCAGACACTGATCTCTGTGCTGAGTGCTCAGCTCCAATTCCCCTGTATCTCTCATCCTGCCAAGACCTAAAAGGATGGACATGCAAATGATTCCAGCAGGACAGCTACAGTTCAGTGGGATTCATCCCCTTAATGCCAGTGACTCTCTGTGTAACCCCAGCATCATCACTCCTCATTGCAAATAACTTTCAACAACAAGGAGCAGGGATGCCATGTTTGTGTGAAAGGCAGGTACCACTGGGACTCAAACGAGTGGCACCTGTCAAAGTGAGGGAGGTGGGAGAGGCCTGCTTGGGTGACACAGCACACTCCTGCCCTCCCCGCCCCCAACTGGCAACGTAAGGGAGTGATGATCTCACTGCAAAGCAAGGTAGTAGGTTTGGAAATACTGGACCTGTGGGGTTCCTTGGTTGGGCGGAAGACAGGTCTTTGTACAGGTGAATGTGCTATCGGGCAGAGTGCAGACAGCGGTAAGACCAGTCTGGACTCTGTGAAACTGCTGTCAGTTGAAAGCCCTCTCCTGGGCCTGCCGGCTGGGCACCTCATGTGCCATTCACAGCTCTGCGAGGCAGGTGCAAAATGCTGCCATGTCAACATGGTCCAAGAAGCACAAGACTAGAAAAGGGGCACGGCCGGGGGAATCGGGCCCCCTGTTGCTGAGGCATAAGCGACTGAAGCCTCAGCACCTGGAAATGAGAATTAGGGAGGGAAAGGACCCAGGCAGGTCTCTAGGCAAATCCTCCGGATACTGGAATCCCAGACCCCTGCCACCCTGCTGTGGGGGTTTAATTACACATTCAATTCCCAGCCTGGCAGGGTCTCAGCTGCTGTTTCTCATGCGAATGGCCTGTGTGCTCTGGCTGCAACTCCTGAGAGCCTGCAAGTCCCGACCACTCAAAGTGGGAGTTTGTTGCATTGCTCAGTTGAGGTCGGGCCAGCCCCTTAGCTAGAGCAAACCAGTGTAGCTCTGTCGACTTCATTTACATCAGGTGGGATCTGACTGAGTCTCCACGGAAATGCATTGGTGTGTCTGGCTGTGAAGCTTTCCACAACGAAACCCCTCAATGGCCGAGCAGACTCAGACCGAACCCATCTAATGAAATTCACACAGAGAAACTGAAACTTCGGCACCTACTGCCACAACCCATCGCCCTCCACGGTCTCTGGGCCTTCTCAGGCTCAGTATGTGAACGGTCTAAAATCCCCAACAGAGCCTGCTAGTGAGGTTGTCTTTGGGCTCATCTCAGGGCAC
>ML677360.1:12683391-12739420 GCA_007922305.1 Dermatemys mawii | reverse complement strand
CTTCTCTTCTCTCGCTATTCACACCTCCAGTTCAGCTGCCAGAGGAATACCTCACCCTCCCTGATTAGAGATAACAAGCTGGTTCAGCCTGATTGGACTAACCTTGTTATCTCCCACCTGGTTCTTGCCTACCTATTTATACCTGTCCCTGGATACTTCCACTGCATGCATCCGACAAAGTGGGTATTAGCCCACGAAAGCTTATGCTCTAAAAAAATTTTAGTTAGTCTTTAAGGTGCCACAGGACTCTTTGTCACCTATACAGGACTGTGTCTTGTACAGGGATGAGCACGTTCTCAGTGCAGCCCATTAGGGGCAGCCGTACCCTGACAGCCTCTGTCACGTACATGGGAGGTGACAGCTTAGGCGCTGTGCCCAGGAGGGCTGGCTGGCTAGACCTGATTATGTATGTGCTGGAGAGCTGAGCTTATAATGAATGATCCCTGCCCACAAGCCCAGTCTGCTGCATGCATCCTCAGGATCCCACTGTTACAGAATTCACAGTGGGAGAGGATCTTCTCCCTTCCCCTCCTGGCAGGGTCCTCCAGCCCCCTCTCCCATGCTTGTCTCCTTCTCCTTGTGTCTTGCACTACCAGCTCTGCTGCCTCCTCCCAGCTGTCCCCTACATGGGGTTAGGGTGCAGAGGGTGTATCGAAGAGGACTGACAGTCCATTAGATTTGAAATCTAATCAGGGTCATGTTTAGCATCAGCTTGTCCCCAGCATCCCAGCAGCATGACAAGTGCTGGGGAAGCCGGGAAGCCAAGGACCCAAGTCCCTCACAGCTAAAGCAGCATGTTCTGACCCTGGGCATGAGGTGTGGTCAGTGCAGTGCTCTGTATCTGCAGCCCAGAGCTGTAATTCCCTTCCTGTGGGCAGGGACTCCCCTGGCCCAGCTGGAGCAGGGCGTGATCTCACGGCAGAGCTGTATACCCATGACTGAGACGTTAGGAGAGATGGATACCTTTCTGAGGCCAAACACAATATTTTCCACAGCTGGTTCTGCAGCACTTCTGGTTTTCTGGACACTTGCTGTCCTTTTCACAGCGGTTAGGAGGATTAACCATGGGACAAACTCCAGTGATAGCTGGACAAGTCCCAGGAGTCTCTGCAACAGAAGAAATTACTCCTATATAAAAAGTGTACATGGTTCACTCAACATCAATATGGGGTGCCCCCTCGCTGACCTTATCTATCTCTCCATCACGCATTCTCTGTCCTGCTGGCTAGGTGCACAGGAGAGGTCACAGAATTTGCCATAGTAGAGTACTGTGCTCAGTAACGCTCCTCGTTACGTGGTAAGTCTCTGATAAAACAGCCTGGCTTTTCTTCTGGCCTCACTGAAGGCCATTTGTGGGTATATGGAAGCCACGAACCCAGTGCTTTCCTCACTGGGTAATATCTTCTCTGATACAGTGCCAGTGGAAAGGCTTTATGAAGCCCTCTTCATAGCTGCTGGCCTAGGTGTGGCTGAGAAGGGACAGGGGAATTGAACGGTATTCCTGCCTACCCTGTGCTGTTGACAGATGGCTCCTTATGGGCCACTCAGTCATATGCTGGGTCCACTCCTCTGCCTTCATAATCCAGGAGGGACCAAGGTGGCAGAGACTCACCCCATCCTCCTCATCCAATGAGCTGTGCTGAGCTCAGATAAAGCCCAGAATAGGGCATCTGAGTGCTGAACGGTACTGTGAGTGGAGACCTGACACCTGGAGATGAGGGGACTGGAGAACGATGAGCCCAGGACAGACTGAAACCAACCCCCTGCAAACACATTTAACCCCAACATCCAGGTACCAGGGGGAGTTATTTAGTTCCCACCACCCATGAACTCATAACCCCACCCAACCCACACAGGCCCTCTCACTCAGTGTCTGGTTCTCACCAAGCCCTCTGGGTGGGGTGACTAGCTGTCACCTGGTGGAATTCCTACTCAGGGCTCCACAGGGATGTTTCTGTCCATTGCAATCTCCATAGGCACCTGCCCAAGATCACTCCATATCCTGCAGACAACTCTGGCTCATCAGGATTGGGGAGAGACTTCCCCCGTACGAGACCCTAAATGTTGACATGCGCACCCTAACCTACCTTCTGCTGGTTCCACGCAGCAAAAGGCGAAACGGCAATAACTGCACTTCTTCTGCTCTTTGCAGTCAGAATCCGTGGCGCACACATCAGTTTCCTTCCCATAGCACTTTCGGTAATCTAGCGGGCAGGTCCCAGGTCTCACTGTAACAGAAAACAGCCACACTATAAACACCCTGTTATTGGCTGCAGGGATTGTTGATCGACATCCGCCCTGCAGTGTCACCTAGCACAGAGGTTCTCAACCTTTTTCCTTCTGAGCCCCCTCTCCCGCAACATATGATATAATCTCCATGACTCACCTGTTCCACAATAACTGATTTTCTGCATACAAAAGCCAGCTTGGCGTTAGGGGGTAGCAAGCAGGGCAATCACTAGGGGACTCCATGAAGCTACATTCCTCAGGCTTCAGATTCAGCCCTGGGTGGTGGGGATCAGGGACCTGAGCTTCAGCCCATGTTATGGAGCTTTGACTTTCTGCGCTGGGCCCCCATGAGTCTAACTCTTGTCGTGTTTGGAGCCCCCCACCCCGTGAAACCTGCTTGAGGCCCTCTGGGGGGCCCGGACCTCTGGTTGAGAACTACTGACCTAGCAGGCTAGAGACAGTGTCCTCCACTGAACAAAAGTTACTAGTCAGGACACAGGGCTAAGCTGCCTAGCTCTGGATGCTGCTGCTTTCAGTCTCCAACAGCAACAGGAAGGGCCATTGTGAGTCAGGTTCTTTGTGCTGGAGCAGAAAAGAGATGGGAAGGGTGAGCGCTCCTCTGTTCACAGCTGCAATCACTCCACTAGCTGTCTGCCAGCCACTGGACATAGTCTGAGGTCCTGGTCTGGATTTTTCAAGGCTCTCAATGGACTGGGCTCTCTCCATTACCATCTCTTCTTCCAAGACCAAAAGCTAACGCACAAGCTGCAATCAATCCTCAGGGATAATTTTCACCAATAAAGCTGAGACTAATAAGAGTGGAAGCCAGCTCATGACAGTAGAATCCCCTCCCATAAGAGCTAATACATGGCCACAATCCCTGCGGCCTCAGAACAAAACCAAGGACTCATCTCGGTGTCTATGTAGAACCTCTGTTTGGATTTAAGTGTGTTTATTAGCAGGGTTGGAGGATTTGTGTTTTATCTGTAAATGTCAATAAACATCGATTTCACTGCACACACACAAACCAACACAAATATTTTCATCAATAATCAAAATTTATAGACCGGCAAAGTCAGAAAAAGATGAGCTGACTAGAGTTTGATTTAAGGATAATTAATTTGGATATTTTGACATGTGATGTTGACAATTTTTATTTAAAGAGTTACAAAGCTTTAATTTTTTTCAGTTTCAGTGTTTACTCTCATGGAATAATTATTGGCTGAACTTCTCTTAATTTTCTATAACTGTGAAAATATAAATAGATACAAATTGAAAATAATACTTAAAAATAAACATAAATATTACCCATCAAATTATACAAAAAGAAAATTGAATTCTGCCAAGCTTATTTATTATGTGCCCAGATATGAAGGTGAGGAGCACAATGTAACTTATTACAATGTGTATCTGTCTTAAGCTTTTCTATAGTGCCTCTTGCCATGGTACTTTAGCATTGTTCGATAGAGACACAGAGAAGACAGACAGATGGGGAAAGATTTCTGGGAGAACTAGTTTAATTAAGAAAATAATTTCTCCTCTTCCTCACTGGAAAACCGAGATTGGGAGAGAAATGAGCCCAGGCTGGGATGGGTCAGCTCAGGGACACACTGAATTCCAGACCCTTTGTTACCCAGAGGATTTAGTTAGACACCATCCACCACTGTCGGTTTAGACTTAATTCCACAGAACAGGGAGTTTTCATATCTACCCCATGGATTGAACAGGGCTCAGGGGTCAGAGCAAAGACAAAGGGGCTGCTCCTTTCCTTGATCTAAAAAGCAATTGTGAACCCAGACCATTGGGTGCAGACGTCAAAGAGTTAAAATTTGTCCTTAAGCCTGACAGGCCCTAATGTTTTGGGCACAAAGGCTGCAAATAAGACAAAGCACTGGCCAGTAAATTTCCAAATGAGACATCTTCAGCTGCTACCCTGTGGAACCCCTGCTCTCTGCTCTGCAGTGGGATGCAGCCTGCCCCCAGGCCAGGTCTGGGGATAGCCACTAACCTCCCTTCCACCAAATGGCAGCTGGCAGCTCCATCCAGAGGGTGAGGAGCCCCACAAGGAAGAGGATGCCCACTGACTTCATGGTGCTGTTGGAGTGCTGGGTCTGAATGCCCTGAGCTGAGCCGGCTGAGATTTAAACTCTCCCAGGAGTGGGGCTGGGCATGGCTGGGGGAGGGAAGTGCTTGAGAGCTTGCCAGCACCCTGCCCTCTCCTTGTTCATTCCACAATCAGGTTCATGTATCTGTTCTGACCATTCTTGAGGAAGAAATTTTTTTTAAAAAAATCCCAAAGCCCTGCCATGCGACAAGGGGAGTTTTTATCTGACTCCACTGCAGCTTGGGAGAATGGCCTGCGCCCTTTGGCCCTTTCTGCACCAGCCTGACATTTTGCATGATCCCAAAGTGTTTCAAGCAGCAGTTTCCCCTAGGCGGGGGGCCTCTGTTTGGTGTGGCACAGACCCATCAGCCTGGTATTTCACAGAATCATAGAATATCAGGGTTGGAAGGGACCTCAGGAGGTCATCTAGTCCAACCCCCTGCTCAAAGCAGGACCAACCCCCGACTAAATCATCCCAGCCAGGGCTTTGTCAAGCCTGACCTTAAAATCTCTAAGGAAGGAGATTCTATCACCTCGCTAGGTAACCCATTCCAATGCTTCACCACCCTCCTAGTGAAAAAGTTTTTCCAAATATCCAACCTAAACCTTCCCCACTGCAACTTGAGACCATTACTCCTTGTTCCGTCATCTGGTACCCCTGAGAACAGTCTAGATCCATCCTCTTTAGAACCCCCTTTCAGGTAGTTGAAAGCAGCTATCAAATCTCCCCTCAGTCTTCTCTTCTGTAGACTAAACAATACCAGTTCTCTCAGCCTCTCCTCATAAGTCATGTGCTCCAGGCCCCTGATCATTTTTGTTGCCCTCCTCTGGACTCTTTCCAATTTTTCCACATCCTTTTTGTAGTGTGGACCCCAAAACTGGACACTAATGAGGCCTCACCAATGTTGAATAGAAGGGAACGATAACGTCCCTCGGTCTACTGGCAATGCCCCTACTTATACAGCCCAAAATGCCGTTAGCCTTCTTGGCAACAAGGGCACACTGTTGACTCATATCCAGATTCTCATCCACTGTAAGCCCTAGGTCCTTTTCTGCAGAACTGCTGCCTAACCATTCGGTCCCTAGTCTGTAGCAGTGCATGGGATTCTTCTTCCCTAAGTGCAGGACTCTGCACTTGTCCTTGTTGAACCTCATCAAATTTCTTTTGGCCCAATCCTCTAATTTGTCTAGGTCTCTCTGTATCCTATCCCTATTTCCTTGCTGAGTTACTAAAGCTGAGTATTGAATGGTCGGCAGACAGCTAGGCACTCGTGGGCCCAATTCATCATTGCCCAGGGGTAGGGTGACCATATGTCCTGGTTTTATAGGGACAGTCCCGATTTTGGGGTCTTTTTCTCACATAGGTACCTATTACCCCCCTAACCTCCTGTCCCGATTTTTGACACTTGCTATCTGGTCAGCCTACCCAGGGGCCCCTTTGTGCCAAGCTCTCCGTGGGAAACTCCCCCAGCACAAGAAGCAACAGCATCAGTGGCACAGCCAGTCTGCCAGAGCCCCGTGATGGGGAGGGCTGGGGATGGAGTAGACCTGAGAGCAACAGGGTCACTGGAACTTTCTTCCCTTGTCAGTTTATCACGACCTGAGGTTGCGGCCAGTCAGTGCAGACCCATCAGGTTAGCCAGGCAGGACTGTCTGGGAGACTCTCTGTACCTAGCTGATGGGTTGAGATTAGCGTTTCTGGGGCCTTTGGAATAGGGCCTTGTGCCCAAGAAGCGCTTGGCAGATTTTCTGCTTCTGTTGGTTTGGAGCAGTTTGTTTCTGATTTGTGTTTGCACCCAGAGGCCTGGGCAATGGGCCTTGGCTTAAAATGCTGCTAAACAATACATTGGAATGAAATGGTGCACGGAGCGGGGGGGTGTCTGTGAGTAATTAGCTGAACCAGGTTTGTCACCTTGAAGCCTGGGAGCTGCCAGCTATGACGCCTGTATTGTTGTTTTTAAGGTCAGCTATGATGCCTGTATTGCTGGCACGCTCGGGGAGTTGCGTTATTTCTCACAGTGTATAATTTGGATTGCTGCTGTTTTATGTATAGCTGGGCGCTGTTGAGTTGAGCTCTCCCCTTGGCTGAATTGTTTGAAGCAGGTGAAAGGTGGTGGGGATCTCATGGTAACTTAGACACCTGTCAGGAGAGAATGACAGAGTGGAGTTGAAGAACTGGTGGGAGCAGCATTTGTGTGGAGTGGTGGAATGGCTGAGGAGGGCCTGTCAAGGCTTCTGGTGAGGAGACCCAAGGGTCAGAGCGGCAGAGCAGGGTCTTCCCACTTTGAGAAGGAAGTGGCTCTGGGAAAATCATTTGGAAGTAGGAATCCCTCTGGCTGTCCACCGGGTTTGAATTTTGCACTGTCTGAATGAGCCTTTACTGCTTGAGCTTAAGGATTATCTCCTTTACCTACTCCCTGAAGTTGGATCATTAACTTCTAAGGGAGACCAGCCACTAGCAGACGCTCCTCTCTAATGCGGGTAAAGTTTTGATTGGGCACTTTTGGTGAGAAGTGGTTGCCCCTGCTTGTGGAAAGTCTTTTTCTTGGGAGCACTTGGCAGTTCACTCAGCATGGCAGGGGGCTTTGGGCAGTGTCACACCCATCCGATCACACAGCCTTGCCTTCCTGATCACTGCTGCCACATGCTGGGACCCAGGGATTGACAAGCCCAACTTGGGGTCTTTTTTTCTCCTTCATCCTCAAAGCTGTTGTGACCTGCTCTGGAGAAGAGTGGGAACTAATTGATATCACCCTCCCCAGAGCTGTGTCCTGATCATCTCTTGAGTTGAGTTGTGATGTGATCCGATGATTCAGATGGTCCCTCTGTTTGGGGCAGTTTCCACCACTCCTTTCTAGACTTTTTCCTATCTTTATCTTTTTGGCTTCTGTCTAGTAAGAGTTGGGCTTAGCTGCCAGGTTTAATTGACTGACCTGCCGATATCAGAGACATCAGCTGCAGGCTTTCTAGCAAAGATTTTTTCCTTTAAAAGAGTACGCACATCTCATGAACAACAGAAGATTTGTGACAAGCACAATCCAATCCCTGGCACCACAACCTCCCAAGCCCAAACACTGTTCATATTTTGGCAGGAAGAAACAGGGTGCCTTTTAAATTCTACCATCCAGAAACCCCAGCCAGATCTGTCCCACCGAGAAAACACCAGCAATTGTGCAAACAGTCAAACCAGGAGAATCCTCATTGAGCCCCAGAGTCACACATTGCTAGTGAAGCAATTGAGGAAGCCACAAGGTTGGCCAAGGAGCGAGAAAGAACAAGTGCTTCTGCAGAAACATTTTTTTTTTTAACAGAGCAAGACTCTAGTTAAACCTCATGGTATGGTGTCAGGCATGGAATGAGCAGAGATCGGGCTGGCCCCAGCTAAAGACTGTTCTCCCCAATCCACACCTTCCCTGGCAGTGAGAGCAGGAGGGGAAAGTCCCATTTGGGGCTGTGAGTGATGTTGCTCAGCGGAACGAGAGTACCAGGCCATCCGTGGCCTCGCTGTGTTGCCTGGGCAGGGTCTGAGTCTGCAGGGCAACCCCCCTGAGAGACAATGTGCGAGACTGGTGGAAACAAAGAGACAGATGTTAAGTTCATAGACACATGGCAATATGATAAGTAAGCTGGGGAAATGCAGACTTGGCAGAACTACCATTAAATGGCTACGTAATGGGTTAAACAACTGCAAACAAAGAGTAACTATTAATGGAATGATGTCAGACTGGAGGGAGGTCTCAAGTGGGATTCCACAGGGTTCTGTTCTGTGTCTGGTGTTATTTAACATCTTTATTAACGACCTGGATGTAAGAGCAGAGGCATGCTGATCAAATTTGCAGATGACACAAAGCTAAAAGGGGCTGCAAACATTTTGGAGGACAGAGCTAAAGCTCAAAGGGCTCTTTATAAATTAGAAAACTGGACAATGGACAACAAAATGAGATTCAACAAAGACAAATGTAAGGGAAGAGAAACAAAACACAAATACAAAATGAGGGACAACTGGCTTGGCAGCAGAACTGCTGAAAAGGATCTGGGAGTTGTGGTGGATCACAGCCTCAACATGAGTCAACAATGTGATGCTGCTACACAAAAGCAAATGCAATTTTGGGTTGCATTAACAGAGGCATAGCACACAAGTCACAGGAGGTGATAATACTGCTCTGCTCAGTGGTAGTTAGGCCTCAGCTGGAGTACTGTGTCCAGTTTTGATCACCAATGTATAGAAAGTAGGACTGTCTATTAATCACAGTTAACTCATGCAATTAACTAAAAAAATAATAATCGCAATTTAAAAAATTAATCATGATTAATTGCAGTTTTAATCACACTGTTATAAAATACCAGTTGAAATGTATGAAATATTTTCGATGTTTTTCTACATTTTCAAATATTTGATTTCAATTTACAACACAGAATTCAAAGGGTACAGTGCTCACTTTTATATTTTTTATTACAAATATTTTCATTGTAAAAATGATAAAAAGAAATAACATTTTTCAGTTCACCTCATACAAGTACTGTAATGCAATCTCTTTATCATGAAAATACAGCTTACAAATGTAGATTTTTTAGTACATAACTGAGCTCAAAAACAAAATGTAAAACTTCAGAGCATACAAGTCCACTCAGTCCTATTTCTTGCTTAGACAATCACTAAGACAAACAAGTTTGTTTATATTTACGGGAAATAATGCTGTCCATTTCTTATTTACAATGTCACCTGAAAATGAGAACAGGTGTTCACATGGCACCACAGCATTGCTAGGTATTTACATCCCAGGTATGCTAAATATTCGTATGCCCCTTCATGTTTTGGTCACCATTCCAGAGGCCATACTTCCATCCCAATAATGCTTGTTAAAAAAATAATGCATGAACTGAATTTGTGACTGAACTCCTTGGCGGAGAATTGTATTTCTCCTGCTTTGTTTTACACACATTCTGCCATATATTTTGTGTCATGGCGACCTTGGTTGACAACCCTGCATGTTGTTCGTTTTAAGGACACTTTCACTGCAGATTTGGCAACTTCTTTGCATTTTGTCAATGTGAGATTTCTAAAAGTAGCTACAGAACTTGATCCAAGGTTTAAGTGTCTGAAGTGCCTTCCAAAATCTGAGAGGGATGAGGTGCAGAGCATGTTTTCAGAAGTCTTAAAAGAGCAAGAGTCCGATGCGGAAACTACAGAACCTGAACCATCAAAAAAGAAAATCAACCTTGTTGGTGGCATCTGACTAAGATGATGAAAATGAACATGGGTAGGTCTGCACTGCTTTGGATTGTTATCGAGCAGAACCTGTCATCAGCATGCATGCATGTCCTCGGGAATGGTGGTTGAAGCATGAAGGGACATATATGAATCTTTAGTGTATCTGGCACATAAAGATCTTGCAACGCCAGCTACAAAAGTGCCATGCAAACACCTTTTCTCACTTTCAGATGATGTTGTAAACAAGAAGCAGGCAGCACTCTCGCCTGCAAATGTAAATAAACTTGTTTGTCTGAGTGATTGGCTGAACAAGAAATAGAACTGTGTGGACTTGTATACACTAAAGTTTTACACTGATGTTTCTGAGTGGAGTTATTTTTTCTACATACCTCTACATTTGTAAGTTCAATTTTCACGATAAAGAGATTGCACTATATTAGGTGAATTGAAAAACACTATTTCTTTTTTACAGTGCAAATATTTGTATTAAAAATAAATATAAAGTGAACACTGTACACTTTGTATTCTGTGTTCTAACTGAAATCAATATATTTGACAATGTAGAAAATATCAAAAAATATTTAAATAAATGGTATTCTATTATTGTTTAAAAGAGCGATTATTTTTTTTTTTTTTAATCACTTGGCAGCTCTAACAGAAAAACTGGAAAGGATCCAGAGGTGAGTGACAAACTATAGCATAGCAGATTTGGATTAGATCTCAGGGAAAAATTCCTAGCGATGGAAAAGACTACCGAGGGAAGCCATGGAAATTCCTTCACTGGAGGTTTTTAAAGGAAGCCGGATAGCTCCTGTCCTGGATGGTTTAGACACAGCAAATCCTACTAACAGTCTCCACTGTACACTAAGTTTCCCAAACACTCCATGTCAGCCCTGAGCTGATCTCTGTGCTCAGAACAATGTGAATGGGCCATTTCAGGCTCAGCACCAGACTGTCCACAGTATCCCAGTGTAACAATGGCTTGGGGAACTGGGAGAGGAACATGCCAGATGTGACACTGCACCCCGTATTCTTCATAGTGATAGTATTATGCTATGATTATGACATAGTTATGATGTGTGTTATGCAAGATAAATCATGTGAGATGTCATTGAAAAGATATAATTTACTGAATATGATTTTCCTATTTGTATCATGAAGTTATCAGTATAGACTAGGTATCCGTATTTCAAATGTAGTTACACATAGGTAATGCCCACTCGACAAGATGTTTTCATTCGAAATAGTGGCTGGGGAATGGCAATTAGGGAAAAACAATAGGCCTTAGGAGAAGCTTATCTCCCACTTGGTGAGCCTTCCCGTGAATGCTCCAAGTAGCCTGTGAGCGATAGAATCTAGGGACATGTGATCTCATCACATGTCCTTTTAGAGTCATATCAGCCATCTTGGGATGTCAGTGTTTTTCAACAGACCGGTCTGGGAACCAAGCTTTGAAACAAAGGATTTCCACCATATGCAAAAGCTATATAAGGCAGGGAATGACAACATCTGGTGGTCCACATTCCTCACACAAAAAGACTCATGGAAACACCTGAGGAACAAAGACTGAACAGGGGGAAGTGCTGGACTGAGGCTAAAGGGATTTTTAGCCTGTGACTGGAACACCTGGGTATTTCAAGCTGTAAACAAGTGCATCTTGCCCCTTAAGAATCTACAGCCCGCTTGTATCATCTGTTTGGGGTGAGAATCTGCTATTCTGATCCAATTTCTTTAGTATACTAAGTTTAGTCTGAGGTTTTGTTTATTTGCTAGGTAATCTGCTTTGATCAGTTTGCTATCACTTATAATCACTTTAAATCTGTCTTTTATAGTTAGTAAACTTATTTTTGCTTTATCTAAACCAGTGTGTGGGAATCATAGTCCAGGGGCAAAGGGCTGTTGTATAGTCCTCTCCACACTGAGGGAGGGGGGAAATTTTATGAGCTTCTACTGTACAGTTCCCTGTGCAGCGCAAGACAATATAATTTTGGGTTTATACTCCAGAGGGTGTACGGGCCTAAGTAGCTGGGAGTAGCTTTCCCATGCAGGGCCTGGTCAGAAAGCCTGTTTCTAACTGCATCTGGGGGTGTCCCTACCGGTATGTATGCTAGTGAAAGTGCAGTCTGGGAGACTCTGTAGCTTGTCACAGCAGTGCACTGTAAAAAGGAATCCAGGCTGGTGGATCAGGGGGCTCAGTGGTACCCCAGTTCCAGGTGGCACCCCAGGGAAGAACCTATCACACCAGATATCCAGGTTCTGCCTGGGTAGAGTGACACTTTGGTTCCCTAGCCATCAGCTGTGGTCAGTGAAGTGATCTCTGCCTGCAGCCTAGGGCTGTAATACCCTTCAGTATTTGAAAGTAGGGTGGGTGGAATTCAATTGTTTTGTATATTTAGACGGATAATATCAATTTTATTTTTAAGCATTTTTGCTATTTTTATCAATCTACATTTTCACAGTTGTGGGAAATGATGGGGGACTCAGACAATGAGGGGGTTATGAGATAATTATGTAATGACAGCAAACTAGGTTCCAAATGTTAAGCTTTATAACCATTAAAACACAAATTGTCATCATCACAGATCAAAATACACACAGTAAATACCCTTAAATCAAACTCTAATAAGTTTTCAAGTACTATTTCTTTTACTTTGCCCACTTCTATATTTTGATTATTGTAGATGATATTTTCCTCATTGATTTGTGTGTCTATATTGAAATTGCCATTTACCAGTACAGATATAATCCTTAAAAGCCTTATTACAAGCTAGTATTGCATGTCCTGGTGTGTGGTGCCACCTAGTGAGACTTAGCTAATTAGCTAATGTGTGTACAGAAATTTGTGTGCTTAGCTCGCTACATGCTCTCCCCACTAAACCCAGAGTCCAGCTGAAGGCGTTAATGTTCCAAGACTATACTGGGGAGCTGGTCAGAAAAATTCCAGTAAACAGTTTGTTGTTAGAATGTGCCAATTCATTGAAATTGAAATGCTTTGCAGTGAGGGTTTGATGATTTCAGTGCAGTTGCAACAGAACAAGGGAAGTTTTCAAAAGCTGAACTTCCAAGGTTTGTGGCTCTGGGGCAGCCCACCAGGCCGATTGCCCTGGCACCAGCTCCATTCCCTATCACACAAAATTTGGAAATTTTTGTTTTTCAGTCCAAATTGAAAAGAAACCAGATTCTGAAATAGCAAAATCCTCTGTGAAATGGACATACTGCTGGCTGTTGGAATAGCCCATTAAAGCCATGAAGGATAGAGCTTGCTCCGGAAGGACAGGCAGGGAAAAAAGGGAGGAGGAATTCCCTTATATATTAAAAATGTATACACTTGGATTGAGGTTGAGATAAAAATAAGAGACAGACTTGTAGAAAGTCTGGGTAAGGATAAAAGGGATAAAAACCAAGGGTGATGTCATGGTAGGGGTCTACTACAGACCACCAAACCAGGAAGAAGAAGTGGATGAGGTTTTTTTAAAACAACTAAGAAAATCATCCAAAGCACAGGACTTAGTGGTGACGGGGGACCTCAACTACCCAGACATCTGTTGGGAAAATAACACAGCAGGGCATAGATTATCCAACAAGTTCTTGGAATGTATTGGAGACAATTTTTTAGTCCAGAAGATGGAGAAAGCTACTGGAGGGAGGCTGTTATAGATTTGATTTTGACAAATAGGGAGGAACTGGTTGAGAATTTGAAAGTGGAAGGCAATTTGTGTGAAAGTGATCATGAAATGGTAGAGTTCATGAGTCTAAGGAATGGTAGGAGGGACAACAACACACTAAAGACAATGGATTTCAAGAAGACAGACTTTAGCAAACTCAGGAATTTAGTAGGTAAAATCCCATAGGAAGCAAATCTAAGGGGAAAAACAACTGAAGATAGTTGGCAGTCTTTCAAAGAGACATTATTAAGGGCACAAGAGCAAACTATCCCACTGCGTAGGAAAGATAAGAAGTAATGGTCTCAAGTTGCAGTGTGGGAGGTTTAGGTTGGATATTAGGAAAAGCTTTCTGTCAGAATGGTTAAGAACTGGAATAAATTGCCTAGGGAAGTTGTGGAATCTCCATCATTGGGGATTTTTAAGAGCAGGTTGGACCTGTCAGGAGTGGTCTAGATAATACTTAGTCCTGCCTTGAGTATAGAGGACTGGACTAGGTGATCTCTCAAGGTACCTTCCAGTCCTATGATTCTGTGAGAAGTCAGGCTGGAAATTAAAGAATAAATGCCTTAAATAATGTAAGGTGCTCAAATTGTTGTAGCACAGCAGCACCAATATAGTTAAGGTTGCATCTCAACTTCTGCTTAAAGGTTGACCTTCCTTAGTCTTCTACTATCGTCATGCTTAGGGCATGGCTACACTTACAGGATTATAGCGCTATTGGTTATAGCGGTCCCCTTATACAGCAATATGTACAGCATTATTGCATGTCCACACTGAGACACGCCAGCGGTATAGCATGGCCACATTTGCGGCACTTCAGGCGGCATTAAAAGCAGCGCATTAGGGCAGGTATCCCAGCATTCAGCTGGGTGCAACGTGCTTTTCAAACGAGGTGGGTGAGGGGGGACCTGTTGTGTGCATGCGGAGGGAGAGAGCCAGTGATTTTTCCATCCTTTTGAGAGCCTGTCAGCGTGCGTCCGTTCACAGAGGGCTTTGTTTTCACACAGGCTCTCTCCTTAAACATTTGCATTGCTTATCTGCCGAGTTAAGAGAGAAACTCTAAAGAGGTACTTCCGCATTCCTCCAGCCGAGTTCAAAAGAAAGGGAAGAGACGTCAATTGCCTTAAATGGCTCTAGGCATCTCAAGAGATCACTTGTAGCACAGTGGGTGTCCACATTCTTGCCGTAGCGCTACAGCGGGAGCGCTACAGCCCTTATTCCCCGTGCGGAGGTGGATTACCAGGAGCGCTATAACTCCGCGGTTATAGCACTCTATGTGCCTTGCCAGTGTGGACGGGTAGTAGGTTATAGCACTCCTGGGGGCTTTATCGTGCTATAAAGTGCCAGTGTAACCATGGCCTCAGTCACATTCCTGTGAAATTTGGTGTGCCCTAGAGTAGGGTTAGTGACCCAAATTTGGGGCCATTTAAGATTGGAATTGTGGTGATATAATCCCTGAAAAAATATCCCATTTCCAAAAGTTTTCTATGTGGCGTTTTTTGTGCAGCCCTGGAGATCAAAATGTTGTTGAGCTGCAGGTCAAAATGGTCTCAGGTAAAATGAGTTTTACCCAAGGTAATGCATGGCATCCACTATCTCTGTTGGACCCAATTGAGAATGTTATTGAAGAACAGTATTTTTACAGTGTACATGTGCCAATACAGAAAAATGGCTAGAGGTTTTCCATGCCTGCCATTTTATATGCTGTAACGTGTGATACTTGTAAGTGCTCTATTATCCAAATGGTTAATCAGATTGATCTGAAAATTTTCATGTCTCATGGAGGCGCAGGACTGCTTTAGTGACTCAAATTTGGGGTCATTTGACTTTGAGGTTCCTGAGACACAGGCTTCCCAAATATGGCTTCCTTCTGCTATTTCATACTGTTAAATGGGGAGGTACTAGTGGCTGTATGAATCACAAACCTCATTGAGATTCATGGCTGTGAACTCAACCTTCAATTAACATTACAAAACTCCCATCTATAGCAAAGAGAGTTTTGAATTGAGTGGTTGGCGAATACTATAATTTGTAAGTCATGGTTGGCAATTTTATTTTGGTTTCAGGGAGGGGTAGCCCTTTTGGGAGGGTCTGAGGACCTCTCCTTTTCCTCTGTGCGAGCCAGAACGTAGGGCAGTCCTGTCTGGTTGGATGGGGAGCTGAAAACTGGAAGGAGAGAGTGGTGAAAAACACATCGGAGGGAGGGAGAGAGGGATTTTCTTACCTTAGCGCTAAAGCCCTGGAAATCCAGGAAACCCAGCCTGCCAAGTTGACAGGAGACTCTGAAGTTGGGAGCTGGGGTCTCTGTGTCTGGCACCATTGGGATAAAGATGACTGTATGCCTGAGATCAGCTCTCTACGAAACATACTAAGGACGGCTAATTTCATAATCTCACAGCCTAGGATCTGGGAGTTACCTTGATATAAGATCCACCCATCCCCAGTGGATAGGGTAGAATGGAAGTGATACTAAAAATGAAGTGATATTAAAAGCTATACTGTAATACAAGTTGAGGGGAACGAGATTTTAAAGTATTTGAAATAGGCGTTGTGACAAGCTTGAGGCCTAACTGGGCCTAGCAGTTAGTGTAAGGCTAAATAGTTAGCTTAAATGCTTGACCTAGAGTCAGAAGATTTAGCAACATGTATCTTGTAATAAACACACAAACTGCAAAATAACAGATTGAGCTTAAAATAGCAGCTCTTTTGGGGCTATTTGGTACATGTAACCATGGAATGAAACCACATTCATGTATCCAGGCCACTGGGAAATGAATTGACCCAGTAGCCTATATAAGCTGTTGGAACCCTAATTATGGCCAACCCAGAATAAGAAACTTGGGCAAGAGGTGAGACCTAATCAAATAGGGACCGGGATATAAGGAAACACGGTTATAAAATATTTTCAAACCAACTCCCAGCTGGGACATTGGGATGACAGGATGGTAGAAAACTTATTGTCGGTCCCATTGTGGGTCTGCTCCACTTACTATTCTTTTCATCTGCATTTCTGGTGGCCTCCCAGGTGGTAAGTACATGCAGTGTAGGAGGTTGCTTTGCTCTGCTTATCTTGTTGTTCTTATACTTCTTATTTTTCAACGATTTGTTTTTATTTGGGGACTGAGTAACGTCTGTGTGCCTCTGTTCATAACTCACCAGTCTTGTTTCCTATAACAAATCTCAAGTATTTACCTGAGCAAAGAACCTGTTAATAGTAACTTGTGCCTTTTGCAACCTCAGTTAATCACAGGATATGCTCACACGTGTGCAGCTGGGTCAGGAGACGGCAGGATGTGTCCTCACCCCCCATAAACAGCCCTGGCCTCTAGCTCATTCTGTTGTGCAGTATCCATAACACATGTCTGTTCTTGTCCCAGAAGCCACTGTGGGTAGGGAGGGCAGCCCAGTAAGGTGAGAAACTGTGAGAATCTGTTGTGAAGTTGGATTGACCCATTCTGAGCAGGGTTTCTGTGCTGGATGGAGCATTCTTCACATTTTGGGATGTGGTTATTCAGTATCAATTCTTTGCTCACTAGTCACAGCATCTGTGCCTGAATAGCAAAAGGGAGGCAGGGTCCCCTGAACAGGCTCAGAACTCATTTGCTTGTACTTGTGGGTCCAAACTGGAATCTGACACGAGTTATTTTTTTGAAGGCTGCCCTGTAAGAGGATCTCCAGACAGTGCAGTCCTTTTAAACTGCTCAACTCTCTCTGCGTTTGCAGTTAAATCACACCACGTCGGTCCATTTAGTCCATTTTTAGTTCCGCTGTCACGCGCCAAATGCTTCCCTTGTTTGTACAAATGGTACCTTTCACCAGGTCCCCATCTCAGGAACCACCAAGGCAAAGATGGTTATATGCCTGAGATCAGCTTTCTACCCGACTGACTTGTTGAATTAGCCCCTCCACAGTCTGTCTCAGAGGCTGGGGTTTGGGAGTTAGTTCAGTACTAGCCACACCCTAAGGTACAGAGTAGGCTGGGCAGACTGGCTCCAGCATGGCTGAGCAGAGGATGGGATAAGAGAATGTGCTGTTGCTCTGGATTTCATTAGGCTGTTTACATATTGGACCAGATTTGTCCCTAGTGTAACCTCATTGATGTCTGGCTCTAAAAGTCACATCCATTGATGCTTGCAGAGTTGCACTGGGGATGGGCAAATCCCGAAGCAATGCAGGTGATGTAGGTACGAGGGAGGGTGCTGCCCCTCAGAGAATTCCAGTTATCATTGCCCTTGCACTGGGGCCTGTGGGTGCACGACCGTGTCTTGTTTGCAGAAAACAAGAAAGAGACGGCCAGGGACCGATCAGTCCCTGTGTCTGCAGTGCTCTGGGCTGCTTGTCACTGCCACATTCGTGGTAAGCAGATAGGATTTCAGGAGAGCAAGCTGCCCACTCATGCTGGCCCCCCTACTTCCCAGACTCCATTAATAACAGCCCTGCGGGACCTCTGTCAGCATGCCTCTGACAGGCAGCCTGCTCTGTGGGGCACCCTGTGTAGCTAGCAAGGAAATGATTTGTTTTCTTTAAAATAATCCGGGGCCGGGTCTGTGCAGGGGTCTCTTAATCCAAACAAGGAGAGTGAAATTCACAGGAGTCCAGAGAAACATGAACCCCGCAGCTCTCAGGAGCAGGCGCCTGCCTGGTTTGTGTATTTACTTAACTATGGGCCAGGCTAAAGCATGGGGCTCACTGAGGAACGGGGAGGACGATTCTTCACAACAGCCCTTTCAAACTGGAAGGTTGGGGAGTTTGTGGGCCTCATCTGTGCGGTGTGTGCTACAGTCGGTTAATCAAAGACGGGGTGAATTCATAGCAACTTGTGTGTGGTGTGAATACAAGAGACCAGAAGCTTCAAGGTTGGCCCATTAGTCTGAACCAACAGCAAATTTTCTTGACAAGCTTCTGGCTTTGAGAATGGAGGGGTTCGGCTATGCAGATTAGCATCATTACTGGCACCTCCCAAAACAAACACAAATCCAACCCTCCTCCGCAGACTATAAGAGTGACATGTCATAACAAGGGATAGGCAAAAACAGGCCACGATGGGCAAGGGGAGAGGAAGAACAAGTCTGATAATGATATTAATAGAGCAATAGATTTTAAAACCAGACAGGACCATTCTGATCACCTGAGTCAGACCTTCTTCATAGCCCAGACCAGAGAACTTCACCCAGCAATTTCTGTATCAAAGCCCTAACTTGTTAGAGCTATAGCACTTCTAGACACATACCCCCTGGACTCCCACCTTGCTCAATATGGTGGGAGAAGGGGGGGCAAATGAGGTCACCTTTCTGCCAGCCAAACTGATTAATCATTGAAGCATAAACTTTTGTGGGCTAATACCCACTTCGTTGGATGCACGCAGTGGAAGTATCTAGGGGCAGGAATAAATAAGAAGGCAAGAACCAGGTTAGAGATAACAAGGTTGGTTTGATCAGGCTGAACTACCTTGTTATCTCTAATCAGGGAGGATGAGGTCCTCTTCTAGCAGCTGATCTGTAGGTGTAAACACCGAGAGAGAGGAGAAACTGCTTTTGTACTCAGCTAGCCATTACTTTTTGGCCCGAGGGCCACATTGGGATTGTGAAACAGTACGGAGAGCCAGGGTAGGGAAGGCTGTGCCTCCCCAAACAGCCTGGCCCCCGCCCCTTCCCAATCCCTGACTTCCCCCCTCAGAACTCCTGACCCATCCAACCCGCCCCGCTCCCTGTCCCTTGATTGCCCTGATCCCTATCCACCCCCCAGCCAACCCCGATCTCATCCACCCCCCAGGTCCCATGCCCCTGACTGCCCCCCCCCCAACCTCCACCCCGTCCAGCTGCCCCCTGCTCCTTGTCCCCTGACTGCTCCCTGGGACCCCTAACCTTTATCCAACTCTTCCCCAGTCCCCACCCCCTTACCACACCGCTCAGAGCAGCAGGAGCTCACAGCCCCGCCGGAGCCAGCCATGCTGCTGCAACGCTGCCCAGCAGGAGCAGTGAGCTAGAGCACTGGCGGCGCAGTGAAGTGAGGCTGCGGGAGAGATGAGGCAAGCAGGGAAGGGGCCGGGGGTAGCCTCCCTGGCCAGGAGCTCAGGGCCCAGATGTGGCCCACAGGCCCTGGTTTGTCCACCTCTGGTCTAGGAGGCCTGGGGCTACATGGACTGGGGAAGTTAAGCCCTTCTTGAGCCTGGAGGTGGCTCTTCCAGGTAGGGACAGGACATGTTGGCAGAGAAGTGTGGAGAAGCTATCAGGCCACTGCAGGGCCTTGGAGAGAGGACTGTGTTCTCCAGCACTGCGATGGCACATCCGCTTCTTGCTCACTGGTCTCGTGTTATTCTTTAAGGCAGCTCAGAGTCAGGTTCTCTGTTCTCATCTGATATTTTTAATTTACCTCCTTTCTCTTCCTACATAGGTGTTTCTAATGTGGCCATCACCCTACTCTCAGGGTACCAGGTCAGCGGGTCATGGATGGGTCTGAATTTCCCCTGAACAGTTACATAGAGGAAAATTCCTAGGCAGACCTGGCTGAGGTAACTGATGTACCTCAGTTCACCCCCCTGCCATCCTCCCTCACACACGTCTCTGGCAGAGCCTCCCGCTCAGCAAGCCAAGCCCACATTCCCTTTGTGGCTAGCACCATCTCTGAATAACCTCCCCTTAGCTCAACGAGCCATCTGTATCCTCTCTCAAAGCCGCTCTCTCTGGGACAGGCCGCTTGCCTGGCTCTTCAGAGATGCAGCATTTTCTAAGCAGCTCAGAGCAACATAAATACAGATGGCCTTTTTTGTTCATTTGTTTGCATTCAACAGGGCACCTTTTGATTCTGCCCATAGAGGGGACGGGCCTGGGTGAGGGGACAGGCCTGGGTGGAGGATGTGTGGATGAAATCAGGGAGGTCTGGCGTCCTTGCCTTAATCCTGACCAATCGGGAGCAGTCGTCTGACCCTGGTGAATGAATGGCCTATTTGGGATTGAAATACCTATGGGAGTTGGACTCTTCTATGCACCGCCAAAGAGGAAGAATTAATATTTGGATTTGGTGTCTGCTCAGAGATACACAGCGCTACTAATCTGCACTGCTTTGCCTGTGGATTCCAGCTGTGCTGAGCGGTGTTCCCCTGCCCTGAGCCGGGCAGGCAGCTCAGTGTGTGGTGGGAGTTCAGGCCCTTAATGGATTAACAAGGACCGTCTGCCCGATTGGGAGTTTGAGTTTAATACTCCGTTCAGTGTTTCGCCTGTGAAAACAAAGATTGTTCTTAGGAGAGGGTGAAAGGTCGATACCTGGACTTCCTTGCAAAAGGCTGTCGCCTTTCACAGGCCCCCCATTCATCCGCACAGTCAAACAGCCCAATTGTTTAGTTCTTCTGTTTACTCAAGGAAGACAAACTGTTTTTCTTTCCCCTTAGAAATTCCCTGGAGAATATAGCAGGATAAATTCCATAGCTGGTTTCTAGTTGCTGCCTGAGTAGCTTTGCTCACAGAATTAGTTCTGTGTGCATTTGCACATGCATGTTGCGCGCAGCACACACTTGCACACCTGTTTGGATGGTGCTGTTTGTTTTATCTGCTTAGCTCCTGCTGGCTCCCTGATTTCAGCAGAGGTCTTGACTGTTGTTGGCATTAATCATTTTAAGCATTTGAGCTGGGCAGATGCACTGGCCCTGATTCTTGGGTACAGCTGAGCTCTGTTCATCAAGGAAGCAAAAGTGCCTATGTGCCGCCCTTCTGAAAATCAGATCACTGGCTAAAGTGTCAAACGCTGGATTTACAGGGAACCTAACTTTAGAAGCCCATTTTCAAAATCGTGCCCAGTACCCTGAAGACTTGATAACTAAAAAAGGGTGCTTGCCATTTTTTAAAACCAAGTCACTTGTTTAAGCACCTGACTCTAGGGTTATGATTCTAAGCAGATGAAGGATGGTCCAGGGGTTAGACGGTAGTCTCTGCCTACGAGACCTGGTCTACTACACAATTCCTGTGTGGCCTTAGACACTTCACTTTGGACCAGATTTTTAAATGTATTTAGGTGCCTGTCTCCCACAGGCTTAAAAATCTGGACTTTTAGCAGGGCTGGATTAAGGTTATGAGGCACCTAAGGCAAATGGGAGGAAAAGGCCTAAGTATGAATTACTTGTTGCAAAAACAGTTGTGAAGTCATCAAACATTTCTCTGCATATTATTTATTTATGTAAAATTAACAAGTTTGTTCTACTCTCACTACACTCCATTCTTCAAAGAGATACTTCTGAGTAAGAGGTAGCACTGGGGATGCTACATTGTCCTTCTCTTAGGCCTTCTTCCTCCTAGGTAGTGCAGTGCTCATCTGCATGAGGATGAACACTGCAACATTCCCTATCTTGCTCACCATGCCCTACAGGTGTTTCCCACAAGCTATTGACTCTACACCGCGTACCTCATCTCACTCTGACTGCACTCTGGGAGGCAGCCGGCTTTTATTATGTAAAAGAAAATCACTCCGGTGTAAAATCCACTGAAGTAGAGGAAGTAGTAGTGGGGAAATTACATTGGGTGGCATTGTATTTAAGGCTGTGTTGCTCTGCTCTGAAAGCTGCCTCCCAGTGTTGCATTAGCAGAGGACAATGAATTACTGTTTTCACATTGAACCCAAATATCATTTGTGCGATGATGCCAGGTTCATGTAGTTAATCTCCAGTGATTCACCACATCAGGACATTTTGTCACCAAGTGCATCCACAATTAGAATAATAGAACAGAACTGTAAGACTAGAAGGGACCTGGAGAGGTCATCTAGTCTGGTGCCGTGCACTCATGGCAGGACTAAGTATTATCTATTCTAGAATATGTGATCAGCAGCTCTGACCTGAGGTTTCTAAGCATGAGTTTTGTGTGTACCAGCCCCCTACAGTTGGCCTTTGTTTGTTTTAAGCTTTCTGTAAGAAAAAGGTAACAGCTAGAAGTGACACAGATCTTTAGATGGTTGCCCAGTCATGATATTTAGCACTCTGTACTATGTTAGCTCTTCAAAATCACTGTACAAACATTAAATACACTTGCTAGAAAGCTTTTCAGCTTTTGAATGACTAGAGTTGACAAAACAGAGCTATTCCCTGTTATGTTCTCTGCTCCCCTGAACAAAAAGACTTAATTGAAAATCAGCATCTTAAAAGAACCATTAAGAATCTTTTGAAAGGACAGTGCAACCAGGGCTGCTGTAATGACACCCTTGTTACATCAGGTCTGGTGTTTGTTTAAGGCCAGCGTAGAATGAAGGGAGAGCTTCCTGTTTTGTTTGCATGTGCAAATCAAGCAGACCTTGCTTATTTTTTTCCTTAAAGTGCTCAGAGGAGAAAAGTGAATGAGGCTCTGCTTATACCAGGTGTGAAAAAGAAGGGACCAAAGTTGATTCTTGTGCAAAATTCTGTTCTTCCTGATGTCAATAAGGCTACACAGGTGTAACTGTTTGCTGGAATTGGCCTGTGTTCTCATTCCCTTCTCAAATCACACACATTCCATGCTTACCCAACATTTTCCACTTGGTATATATTGATGATGTTGTGGTATTAAAGGAAGATAATTTCTCTCCACTTCAAATTAAGGGTAGCTCTCTGCCAATGTTATTGGATGCTACTGATGTGGTTGTTTTATTGCAAACTCCAAGAGGCCTCTGCCAGTTACTATCACATTTTTCTTTTTCTTGTAATTCTCAAGACCTTGGTCTCAATAAGAACCTTTGTTGGAGTGAAAGTTAGAAGGCCACCTTGTAGAACAAGTCTCTGCTTTTAGTTATAAAGTTTAATCGTTGGGCTGTTGGTTCCCTTATCATAAAGATTTAAAACAAAAGGTCCTTAGCTTTGCTCATAGGGTATGCTCCCAAATTCAACCCCAGCCTCATTTTTACATGCCAAGTTGGGTCTTTTTTTCTGAGAGTAGTAGTGCTTGTATTGCTTTTCTTATCTGTTGGGCTATGTAGTTTTCCAGATTATAGATTGCCCCATCTTTTTCTTCAGGAAATGGAGGAACAATCCAGGTACTCCTTATTTCCATAGTATAAGGCCCTCCAATTTATTATAGGCTTTGGTAGCATTTGCTTGCATATATTGTATCACTCTGTCACCTGCAAGGCGTCTTTGATTTGGCTGATAGAATATCTGTGGTTTTCTTCTGAAAACCAAAGCCCTGTGGGGGTTAAAGCAGGGTACAGAATGGACGTGTCTCCTAAACTCAGAAACTCTTAGTTATGTGAGAAGAGTCAGCTGCAGGATTTCACACTTCCCAGCAGATGATACACGAGCTAGGGAAGAGGTGAGAGTACAGTGCAATATGCATTTGGCTGGATTCTGAGTTGGAGCTCAGCCTAGTGCCCAGCCCACCTCTTCTGGCTGTGGCCCTGCCCATACTCCGCCCCTGCTGTGCTCCAGGCCCCACCGCCATCCTCCCCAGGCCCCGCCCCCTCCCCACTGTTTCCCTCCTCTCTTCCCCCCCACTCCTGATCACCCCCTACCAGCCAAATCCCTAAATCCAAATGAAGCAAATGACGTGAAAAAAACACTCTTCTGCAATTTCTTTCTAAAGAAAATGGAGCATGTTCCCCTACATGCCAGAAGGTGAAAACTGGACATGCAGAAGGTACCTGATTAAAAGCACTAAACTTTTAGGAATAAAAAATGTTAGTCATGGGTTTTTTTGATCTACCCTGAAGTTTGTCAGAGATTTATTTGCGAAAACTTTGTAGTAAGGACAAATCAGCTGTTTTACTTAATACAACATTAAATATTATGGAATGCACGATGTAGTTCTTCTCTGTTTGTTTTATTTCTAAGCCGATTTTATATTTGAAATGTACTCTTAAGCCTTCATAAAGTAATCATTCCAGATTACTACATATTTAACTCTGAAACAAAGATGTTATTTTAAATTAAGTTGTCACAGAGGTTTAGTGTGTTCATAACAATGTTCATTGCTTTTAGAAAAAAGGAACACTAAGCTTACTCTGTGTGATCTCCATAACAATAGACATGTTTATGAAATGTCAACAACTTTAAAAATATGTTTCCAAAGATTTTAAGCATAAGAAAGGATTTTATATCTTTTTAAGGTACTGATTTTGCTGGAGGGTTCTCCTAAAACTAGTTCATCAGATAGTCAGAAGTAAAGAAAGGAAAGTATCTGGCAGAAAAGGGGTGTTGTCCCTTTAAGAGCTCTCTTTAAGGCTTTTTTAGAGACGTGATTTTATCGTCTGCAGCAACACACTAGTGAAATATTTTTAAAGCAAATTTTAAACTAAGGTCTTGTAGACTAACATGTTCTGAATTAATACTACAGTAATGCACACCTGTTTTTGTCAGTAAATACAGAAACTGACTATATACCTGGAGTTGGCAAATGCCTGTTAAATGGCTTCATTACCATTTGAATGGTTCTCTGACAGTTTCAATTTTGTGCTAATAGGTCTGACAGGCTGGAAGCCTTTTAAGTTACTAGCTCCCCTCCAGAGTAAGGGCTTGGCTACACTTGCAGCTGTAGAGCGCATTGGGTTAAACCAGCACTGGGGAAAGCGCTCCAGTCTGTCCACACTGAAAACTGAAAGCACGCTGGCGTGGCCACATTTGTGGCACTTGCAGCAGCATTGGGAGCAGTGCATTTTGGGCAGCTCTTTGAGAGTTCAAGTGGCTGCAACGTGCTTTTCAAATGAGGGGAGTGGGATGGAGTGCGTTGTGTGTATGTGGGGGCGGGAGTGCTGAGTGTGTGCTATCTTGTAAGTTCAGAATGCCCCCCCACCGCCTCTCACTCAGTAAATATTTGCTTTGTTTGCTTTGCCTCCCCTCCAGTAGATAAGCAGCTGCTGTCTGAAAGGGAGCTTTGAAAAGGCACTTCCGCATTTCACAACAAAGAGAAGAGTGACCACTTGATTTAAGGGGATTATGGGGCATTTCCAGAGATCAGTCAGAGCACAGTAACACAACTCTTCGTCCACACTAACCCTGAAGTATCTCACCCAATAGGGAAGAGCTGTTAATCTTCTCGGGGAGGTGGAGTACTAGGAGTGCTCCAGTCAGGGAGTCAGAGTGCTCTACATGCCCTGTCATGGGGAGTAAGGTAGAGCGCTCTGTGAGGCTTTACTGCAGTATAAAGTGCAAGTGTAGCCAAGCCCTAAGAGTCACCAGGCTGTAGCAGCCAGCTTTGGGAGCCCACAGGAAGGTCAGAACAGGGATAGGAAGTGGTGGTGGAGGGTGGACACTAAGACCCAGGGGTGCCCCAAATTTACAGGTGCTCTATGCAGCCTTGTATGCTATGCATGCCTAAGGACGGCCCTGCTTCCATCCTTGTCCTGACTCGGGGTCGATGTATTTCTGTACCATCTCTCAGGAATGTGTTTACATGAACAGCCAATACCTAGGAGTGCCTGTGGTTTACTGTGCTAGCTGTGTTTTTTGCCAAGTTCCTGTACCAGTCAGTGAATGTGTAAGCAAGCATCTGCTTTGACAGGGCCTGACTTTGGTTCATAGCACGGCTCTTGCTGACTTTGGTTCAGGCCTCAGGCCCCGTGCTCCAGGCTCTCTCTCTACTACAACTTTAATCTAGCTAGCATGGCTAAAAAGAGCAGTGGCATATGCTTCAGCATAGGTTAGCAATATGAGGCCACACTCAGGGCCCTAAGCGGGTTTGTGCAGCCTGTACTGAAGCCCATGTTGGCAATTCTCTGCTCCGTTTACCCACACTCACTGGATGAAAGCTAGCGTAGGTATGCCTGTCCATGCTGCACTCACCTGTCTGATGGCAGTATATCTTACGCTGCTCGGTGTAAGCATATCTGAATCAGACCCTTTACCAGTTACACTCCATCACTGCTGATGAGAGAGGGGTAGATGCTGCCAGTCTCGCTCCCTCAGACTTAGTCCATAAGTTGTCCCTTTGATCGCTCCACGGTAAGGAGCCACTACCACTAGCTCCTTCTGATTCAGAGTGGCAGTGACACTCACCAGTAAGCCTTTATTTCTCCTGGGGAGCTCAAACTGCTTCAAGTAGCATTTGTGGCCAAGGAAAGCTCCAGCTTCCCCTGTGCCCACAGGAGTGAGTCGATCAGCAGTGTTGTTATTGCTAGGGGAAGTGGAGCCCTGCAATGTGCACATGTGCATAACTGGCATCATTGGCAGTGCTCTGTCAAGTTCTCCCTCCCTGTTGTTTGTTGCTCTGCCTGGCCCGGGTAAGATCTTCAGGGTAGGGTCTGTGTCCTTCAGCTTGTTCCATGCAGTCACTAGCACAGTGCTGGGGGCTGTGGAAACCCTCTCCACAAGTGCAGAGCACTGGTTATTATTTTAATAAGAAGCAAGGAGACTTTGCACAGCTACAGCCTTCCTCCTGAGGACTGGCTATCGGCTGCACTAGTGCCTCAGTTTTGATTCCTGTGTCCGCTCAGTCCAGCTGGAGGTCCCCGTAGGACTGGCTGCATGTGGGTAGCTCACCCCATCATTGCTAGTGCTGTACCCTTCTGTAGGGAACTCCAGTCCTTCCCCTAGAAGTGCATATACTCTGTCGCACGAACACCCCCTTCCCAAGCCCTAGTGAGTCAGCAGCACCGAAGGATGCTGACAGCACAGCAGAACCCTCTTTCACACGCACAGTGTCTGGAGCTTTGGGCAAAGTCTGACATCTGGGGAGAAAGCGGCTGACGGTTGGTGCCATGCTTTGTGCTGGGATTTGCACCCTGTGTTGCTCCACCTGTGCATTTAGTGTTAGATCCTGGGGCCGACGCTTGAGACTAAGACAACATTCAAAGCCAGATGGTGTCTGGAAAATGTCTCTTTATTGATGGGATTCAATCCCAGGTAACAGTAGCCTCCGTAACAGAGTCACATCCCGCGAGGAAGAGGCGGCTTTGGTGCATAGCTTTGCACTCACTCTACAGAACAGATGACAGCAGAGGTGCTCTGGAGCCAAGTGCCTTGGTATGTGGCGGTCATTTAAAAAAGCTTCAATCGGGAATGGGAGGACTCAGTCCATTTTGATGCCCGGCCCTTCACTGACAGCACCCCACTGTTCGACTGGCAGAGCACCCTCCCCAGATTATAGGGAGACCCCCGCTCCCCAGCAGAGCTGCTGTGCTGAAAGTGTGGGTTGGGGCTAGGGTTTGGGAGATCAGGGTCACAATCCTTGTCACATAGCTTTCATTGCATCACAATGGCTAGGGACTACTGAGGGGGAGATTCTCCAATCTCCTCTCTGACCCCCATATAAAATTCAACCTTCACTATCACACACTTCACGCACAACAATCCCTGGCTGTCACAGCCACTGGGAGATGGAAAACCTACTAGACCACCCCTCTCATTGCAAGGAGCTACTACAGGCCAATCTAATAAGGAAGACGACCTTTAATACTGTTACATCTGTGGTGCATTCCTGCACACACTTTGTAGCAGGACTTTTCCACAGGGTCAGCTTGCAGGGCTGCAACCCAGTTATTAGTCATTGGAGTTAAGAGCCCACGGACCAGGTCTTCAAGGGTCAACTGGCATAGCGGATTTATACCAGCTGACTCTGGTGACATATAACATGGGTGATGAGCTGTCCTTGGGGGCCTGGATCCATTATGCAATATCAATGGATGGAGGAGTCCATTTCAAGGAGGGGACAGGCATCAGAAAGAAAGGAGTCAGGGATAATGGCACTGTCACACTCCCATGGTGGTTTCCCATCAAAGGGAGCTGCCATCACTTTCTGCAACATATCACATGTAACCTTTAAAGCAGAGACTTTACATTGGCCAGTTCTTTCTCCTGGGAGAAGGGTAATAATGGCCCAAGGGCTGGTTGGCTGGGAGAAGGTTGTCATGGCTTTGTGAAAGCTGGAGTCTCATGAACTAAATGTGACCTGATGCAGAGATGCCTGTGCAGACTTTATTTTCCAAGATTCTCAGTGAAGAGGAGAGAGAAATGTCATAAAAATTTTCAGCGTGTTTATTGTCAGGATAGAGATTTTTTATATATATATAAAAAGGTGTTTAAAAATAGTACTATCCTGCTTTCAGAATTAAAGATATATACACACATATATATATATATATATATATAAACTTTTTTTTGCTATGTGATAAAAAAAAAGATAACGACAAATTCTTCAACAATTCTGCCAAAATCAGGTTGAAAGGGGGTTTGCTGAGGAATATCCCAGCTGTGTTTAAGCCTCTCTTCTGTCTGATTTATTCTGGCCTTTTTTCCCCTCCCCCTTTAATTGAAATCAAATATTACATTTAAATTCCTGTGCAATTAAAGCAAAAAACTTCAGAGACAACGAGGTTGCTGCAGGTGCTCTCATTTCACAGCCGAGGGAGGTTCTCACATAGGGTTGGGTGGGGGGTAGAAAATATATTGGAAGTTGCCATGGTTCCTTCCCCCACCTACACAGAGTCTAGTTACAGCTGAGCAAGAGCTGAGCTCCATGAAGCATTCAGGACGGAACTGCCTCCTTTGCAAAGCGTCTTGCTGCCTGATGGAAGCTCTCAGCTGTGCACATGGGCCTCACTGGAGAAATCGGTGGCCAGCTCCCATCGATGAATGGCAGGTGGGTTAGAAGAGACTGATTGTCCTGATGCCTATCTCCTTTCTGAAGGTCCAAACTGATCCCATTTGTCACACCTCAGCCTGACCCTGTTAGTCCAGAGGAATGGAACAGCCTGTAAGGCTGAAGCCACTCATTTTCGGAGCAGGGTTTTTTGTCCTCGGAGTCCCCGTCAGGATTTTGCAATATAAGAACAAACAATGACCCTTTACAATACTCTAGGAATAACAATGACGTGTAGCTATGGTACGTTTCCGCCCCCCGAGTCCAAGTGCTGCCTGGCCATCTGCAGGGATCATTTCTTGTTGGCAATCTGGTTTTCCAAGTCTTCGAGTCGGGCCGTCATCTGAGCGAGTGGTTGTGTTAAGGAAGTGGACGCAGAAACAAGACAGTGTGGTCTGCTGGTGAGAGGAGGGCTGGGGGGCTTAACATCAGGTTAAGAAGGCGTCAGCCCAACAAACATTCAGCTAATAACTAACTGCGAATACTTCCCACACACTAAATGAAGAAAGTCCCCTTTGTGTCTGCTGGAGAACCGCTTTCCAGGGAGGCCTGCACCCTGACACAGAGGGCTGTGAGAGTCTTCCCCAGCACAGCTTTTGGACATCCACAAACATGAGCTGTCCCCCATTTTGCACTCTTTTCCCCCTTTCCTGTAGGCACCAAACAGACTCAAAGATCCCCCTGTACTCTTCCGCTCACCCTGTGTTGCTGTAACCTGTCCCTCAGGTAGGAGAAAGCTAGCTACAGCTCTGGTAATCCCATTGACACAGACATAACTGCCATTTAGGGCAAGCATTTCGCACTCATTATTCAGTTGCTAAGGCACTTGGGAGCCCCTTGCTCTTCCTAAAGGTTAACAGGGAGCACAAGTGACATGGAACTCAGCTCTGTTAGCCGCCACTATCTGGTCAACATCATAAACGCCATGGACCAACTCGGCCATGGCAGGTAGTGCAGCCCACAAATCCCACTGGCCGAATTACACAGAGGAAGAATCAAGGCAGGCCCAATCCTTAGAGGAACTGGAACAAACCCAGCTCCATTTGGATCCTGCACTGTCTGCCCTCAAGCCAGGGCCTTGCTGGTGACCCAAAAGGATATGTTTCTCTGTCAGGTTTTCCAGGATGGCCACGGTGTTTGACTGGAACTGTACAAGGGCCTCACACTCACATGGGCTCCGGATCTCAGTCTCCCCTTTGCCCTCCTCTGAAAAACAAGTGTTTAAACAGCATCAGGAACCCTCTGTCCTTCTATGGCACCTTCTGAAAGTCCCGGATGAGCATTACCCACAGCTCTTCCAGGAGGGAGGCAGCTACTCTCCCCATGTTATAGATGGGGGAGTTTGGAAGCGACTTGCCCAAAGATATGCAGGCACTCAGCAACAGGGCCAGGAATAGGAGAGAAAATGTAGCAGAACCCAGGAATCCTGACTCTCAGTCCTATGCTTTACCCACTAAGCTAGCCTTCTGCTTTCCTCAGACCGGTTTGGATGGACTATTCCATATCGGGAGAAAACAACAACCCCTGTGGGGGTGTTATTCGCGCTGATCCCATGCACATCGCTGAGGGCTATGTTGGCTCAGTGAAGGGAACAGGGCATGTTAACAAGGGCTACACGTGTGCGGTGATGAGGGAATAGATCTCTTTGGTTTTGACATCACAGTTCACTCTTCTTTTAAAATGCCCAGCAGAGCCCCTCACTGCCCTTCTGCCCTGTGATTTTATCAGGTCTCTCTCTTTAGTAAGCTCTCATGCCAGGCATTTCTAAGTCCCAGATAATTCTCCTAACACTGTATTTCTGCTTATCTAATACAAACCCAACAGGCTTATCACGGGAAACACATAACGCCAAACAGTCGTGGACAACACGCTCCTATTTTCAGATTCCCCATATTTGCCAAGCAAGCTTCCGGGCAGAGCATCCCCACCAGATTAACATAATAACGCACCAGCCAGGGGGAAGACTTGGGTCCTGAATGTCACAGACACCACCGTTCTGCCTCTGAATTCCTGCCTGTAAGTGCTTTGCAATAAGGAGAGACACCATATGCTAAGGACACTTTCATGCAGCCTCCCTAACTCAATCATTCACAGATTTTGTTGCTTGGCTACAAAAAGGTCTGTATAGAATAAACTGAGGTGTTTCTCTGTTTCCCAACTAGACGTGGCAGAGGAGGCTCTGCGTCTGAGCTCTTCTGCAATATAAATATTAAGTAATAATCAAGATCAGGCAGGAAATCAAGGCTGAAGGGCCTGGCCCAGCTACCTGTCTGGTTTTTACCAAGACAGTCCGAGTTTCAGCTTGTGTGTCCAGATGCCATTTGACAAGTCCTGATGTCCAGTATCTTTGATCCGGGGACAAAGGGGCAGAACAGGGGTGAGGACTTGGCAGAAGAGGCAGGGTCTGGAAGGAAGAAGTGGAGAAGGGGCGGGGCCTCTGAGTTCCTGTTACCAGCCATTAGAAAGGTAGCAACCCTAGGCCCAGCCTGGGGGAAGTCACCACATAGGCCCTGCCAGCCACCTACCTGGGCAGATGTTAACTTTGAGGTTGTCGACTATGTGAGTCATGGTGCTAAAATCCGCGGAGTACGAGAAATGCTGTTCCACCGGCTCAGAGGCAATTTCTCTCAGCTCCTCTTCAACAGCTTTTCCAACCCCAACCGCAAACATGGTGATCCCTGCACAGTGGAGTGAAGGGTGGTTCTGTACAAGCGGAACATGCTCAATGGGCATCCTGGACTCGGTCGCCTCAGAACATGCCCACAAGGTGGGACCATCCTAGAATGACATCAACTGGGCCAATGCTGCCACGATGCTAGTGGCCGTAGTGCCCTGGGAGCATCCTCTGAATGTGGCAGCCACATGGATGAGCCGGGTAGCTGGGGCTAAATACAAGGGCTTGGTCAGGATGGCCAGCCCCTCACTTTCTCTGCCTCAGTTATAAGCTAATATGTGTATTATCCTGTTAAAAGTCAGCAGGCTCCATGTACCAGGGACCGGGAGGGTCAGTGTGCCAGACACCAAGACGCCATGAGCTTCTGCATGCTGCAGGCACCCAACAACCACCAGCTGTGCGCAGTGAGGGGCAAGTGTGGAAAATTTGCCTGGAGTGCTGAGTGCATGAAGAGCATCCCCTGAGTCCCACCCACCCAGAGTCCAATGAGCTGTGAAGCCACTGGGGCTTCCCATTGCACCCTCACCTGATCCCTTTGCTTTCCTGGCCCATTCGGAGATATCGTCCTGAGAGCGCCCATCGGTGAAGACCAGTCCAATTCTGGGAATGTTCTGGGAGAGGGGCCTGGCACCTTCGGCCTCTGAGAAGCTGTGCTCTAGCATGTGCTTGAGGGCCAGGCCGGTCATGGTGCCCTTCTCCATATACTCCACCTTCAACACCGCCTCCTTGAGGTCTTCTGCCGTCTTGTACTGGTTGAGTGGGAACTCGGTGCGCACACGGCTAGAGTACTGGACCAGCCCCACCCGCGTGCCGTGGGGCGACACATCCAGGAAATCCACAATCTGGTTCACAAACTGCTTCACCAGCTCAAAGTTCTGAGGCCGGACGCTCTTGGAGCCGTCAATCACCAGCACCAGGTCGACGTGGCCACTCTTACACTCTGCACCAAAGGAAGAGGTGAAAGGTTAGACAGTGCTTAGAGCGAGCAGATGCCGGGGCGGGGAGTGCAGAGTCAATGGGCTCTGGGATTCAGTAGGGATTCTTCCCCCTGGATTCACTGCTGAGCTACATGTGCTGGCTGTAGCTGATGCAGGAAAGCAGGACACAGTACAACTGGAAAAAAACGTGGCTACAATGTCACAACCCTGAGAAACCAAGTGGGTGAAGTGATGTCTTTTATTCGACCAGCTTCTGTGGTGAGAGAGACAAGCTTCCGAGCTTCTTCAGGTCTGTGCAAGCTGGAAAGCTTGTCTCTCGAACCAACTGAAGTTGGCCCAGTAAAAGATATCACCTTGCCACCCTTGTCTCTCTAATATCCTGTGACAGCTACAACAACACTGCACACAGCCCTGAGAATTCCTCTTTGACCCTCCACCTTGATCCCAGAGATTCTTGGGCACCCTTCTCAAAGCCTCTCAAATTCTCACCCCCACGAACTCCCTCTGAGGGCCCTGTGCTTTTTCTCTCTTGTCCCTTGCCAATCTCACACACTCACCTTGCACTGTTGCTTCCATCCCTCTGAGCAAGGAGGACCAAATGGTATCCTAATGCTTCCATTCAGAGCCGGTCATCACCTCTCCTCAGCCAGCCAGAGGCCACTCTACCGAGTGCAGCAGGACTGCCATCCCTCCTCCCAGGAGTCCGCGTTAGCATCCCCAGCACATTCACCCCCTTGTGCCTCACATCCCCTAGTCCTCTCCTGGTCCATGACCAATCCTGCCAGCCACAGGGCTGTATTGTTATTACACAGCAGTTTACTTACTGTGAGCCTCCTAATGTGAGCCTCCTAATGTGTTTTCTAACCAGAGAACCCTGGAACTCCTGTCTCCATTTGGGTCTTGGATGTGCCAGTAGCCAAGATGGGTCTGGAGCAAAATCCCAAAATCAAACACTCCTGAAACTTAGGGTGGTTTGAAATTCCCACCTGGATCCAGATTCAATTTCACATCTCGAGCTGCCCAGCTCTCACTGAGAGCACCTTGAATCTAGGTGCCAGTTGCTACACACTGAAGTCCACACATTAAGGCAGGCCTGCACAACTCGGAAAGCAGCGAGGGCCATATTACTGCAAAAATACCAGCTGCAGGCCAAAAAGCCCCACCCCCTTCCGCTTCCCCCCACCCCACCACTTGGCTTGCCCCACCCCTGCTTTCCCCCTGCGGGCCGCACAGTGAGCACGAGCGGGCCGCATGTGCCCCCCGGGCCGCATGTTGTGCAGGCCTGCATTACGGGCACTGCCCGCAGGCCATGTCCAGATACTCACTATTGCATGTCTTTCCATCAGCACGGAGCTGCTGTCCTTCTGGGCAAACGCAGTGATAAGAGCCAGTGGTGCTGACACATTTAAACTCACAGCCGTGGTCTATCCCATTGCAAATGTCAGTGGCTAAAACACAAGCCAAAGAGACAAACACACCATGTTACAGGACATGTCATTCCTTTATGATTACCAAGGACGTGCCATGCACAGAACATGCCTCTCTCCAATGGGAACTCAGTGGGGCTGTAGAGATGAGACGAATACCCCCTCCGGCCCACGCACCAATGGGAGATGCATGAGCTACCACTAATTTGCCCTGAAGTCATTCAAAAGTGGGACTCAAGTTTGCAGGAATTCATTCCTCTTAGGGCTGTAAAGGAATCAGAAGTGCCACCAGCAACACGTCTATACCTCCTGGTGTGACTCCAGGGTACACCCTGGTAAACCCTCCCCAATTCTCCCTGTGCACTCTCTAATGTGCTGGAAGGGCATTCTGGGTCCTGCCATGCAAATGAGCCCATCATTATGGTGAGACGTGGAGTCTAAGGCTAGCAGCCAAACCCAGAGGTTGTAGAGGACACTGAGGCCTGCCTGTGCTCTCTGGAGTGATGGCGCCCTCTGCAGCAGAGATGCTGACACAGCACTCACCCTGGCATGTCTTGCCATCAGCCTGCAGAGTGAAGCCGTCATTACAGCGGCAATAGAATCCGTTCGGGATGCTCATGCACTTGTGCTGGCAGCTGTGGTTTCCAAAGTTGCAGTAATTAATCACTGGAAAGAGAAGGAGACACACAGGAGTGAGGGACGTCGGCCATTCACAGTTCACCCATGACCCTTGCAAAGAGCTCGAGGGCTAATTGGCCAGCTGGGCCTGTCCCGGAGGTGGGCTGCCCTGGACTTCTATCAGCTCTTTGCTGCCACTTGTCCTCAGGCCCTACAAGGCTCTGGAAATACAGGGCTCCCACATCTGGCTCGATGCCAAGGCCCTGCCTCAGGATGGTGAAGTAGCTCAGAGCACAGCTGGGACAGGAGAGGGGTCTATTGATAGCACACAGGGGTCACGGAGCTTCCTGCTCATCACTAACGGGGCATCTGCTGGTCTTTCGATCTGGATGAAGCATGTGTGAGCCACCACGCTGAGGTAAATCTCTTCTCGTGGATGGTGGCTGCTAGGAGCAGGTGGGCAATGTTGGGACCAGGGGCCTGTGCCAGGTTCCAAACTCTCTCCTGCCCATCTCCTGTCATGAAGGATCCTAAGGGAGCAGAGCCTGTGGGTCTAGGAGAAGGAAGAGATCAGAGATGCTGGAGAGAGCGATGGCTGGGCTCTTCACTAGGGCTGACTTGGGGGAGAGGAGGGCAGGGGGACATGGACAGAGGACATGGTGAGAAGGAGGGGAATGTCTGGAGCGAGGAGGGGCAAAGGAGAGAGAATGAGAAACAAGAGGAGGAGGCACGGAGGAGACAGTCACGCACTGGTACAGGTCTTTTTGTCCTGGTTGAGACTGTAACCCGTCCGGCAGCGGCAGGTGTAGGACCCACGAGAGCTGACACACTGGTGCGCACAGCCATGCTTCCCATCAGCACAGGCATCAATGGCTGCAGAGAAAAAGGAGCCACTTTCTTAACAATTCCTTCACCCTCTCATTCCTCAGTGCCTCCAGAGGGGGCCACCCTCACCTCTGGCCCCAGAAAGAAGACGCAGCACAGACAGTACATGTCTGAAACGAGGGGTGGGGGGGAAGCACGTTCCACAAAAACTCTGACATAGGGGCAGAAAGAGGGGACGTGATGGCCATTGTAGGATCATGCAGTTACAGTCCATTTCCAAAGCACAGAGCCTAGGTATTTTGTCTTTTGCTCATTTGAAGGCACATTCCCCCCTGCCAGCACTCGGTCTGGTGACACTGCAGAAACCATGTACAGAGTTCAAGGGTGTTTCTGGCAAGGGTCTGAGTCCCCATTTACTCTTGCTCTGCGTGGACCCCAAATGAAAAGATGCTGCAGCTGTGGGTGATTATGTTTCAGATGAGTCATTCCCATCTCAGCAACACAATTATCACTTAGCAATAGAACGAAATCCAGTCTGCCAGCTGTTCCTATTGCTGTCTGCAAGGATTTTGACCTAGACCCGTGGTCAAAAAGTACTAATAACTAATTAGCACTAGTATCTATACCCAGCATAACACCAACAAGTTAGTTAAAATAGGAGGCAGTGTTGCCTAGTGGGTAGAACACTAGACTGGGACTCAGGAGCCCTGGATTCTATTCCCTGCTCTGCCCTGGCCTGCATGACGACCTTAGGCAAGTCTCTCTAACCCTGTGCCTCAGATTCCCCATTTGTAAAGCAAGGATAATGATAATAGTCTCCTTTGTAAAGTGCTTTAAGATATAAATATAGATCAAATGAAATATGCTCTTACGGGAACATGTCTTTCCATCTGTGTTGAGCTTGTATCCAGAGTTACATTCACAATAGAAGGAGCCTGGGACATTGACACAGGTGTGCTGGCAGCCATGGTCCATCTCTGTGCACATATCCACACCTGAAAGACACCGTTAGCCATGTTGGGGATTCATTGACTCAGAGCATGTGTCAGGAGATCTGGCTAAGTTCTTCTATTGCCTCCATCACTGCAGGGTCTGTTGACAGTGTTCAGGTCACTACTATCGGTTGTTATAACTTACCTTCTCCAATATTTTCATCCCCTAAAGCATCTCAGATTGACTTCCAACCTACATACACACAGAGACCACTCGCCCACCACAGGGGAAACATGACAGCAGCAGCCAGTACACTGCTAACATTCCTCTGGGTCCTTAATAGCCCCACAAGTTAATGATTATTTCTTGCCAGGGTTCTCCATGTTACCGCTGCTGCACAGTGTTAGTTGTTTAGGATTGCTTCAGCTAAACCAGGTCTTGGGTTCCTGGATCTTGAGACAAATGGTCTAAGAAATGTTCTAATCTCAGCTCACATCCTGGAGCTGGGAAGAAGCACAGACATAGTAAGATTCAGGGCTTGTCCACATGCAGATTTACCCCAGTTTAACTAACAGTGTGACTTTACACTGATATAGTGAAACCAGTGCAAAAGTCTGTGTGAATGCCTTAATTTCTGTTTAAGAACATAAGAACAGCCAAACTGGGTCAAACCAATGGTCCATCAGTGTCACGTCTTCCAACAATAGCCAATACCAGGTGCTTCAAAGGGAATGAACAAAACAGAGCAATCATCATGTGATCCATCCCTAGTCATCCAATCCCAGCACTGGCAGTCAGAGGCCTAGGGACACCCAGAGCTGGGGTTACATCCTGGGCCATCTTGGCTAATAGCCACCAATGGACCTATCTGCCATGAACATATCATCTACTTTTTTGAATCCAGAAATCGTTTTGGCCTTCACAACATCCCCTGGCAATGAGTTCCACAGGTTGGTTGAGCCTTGTGTGAAGAAGTACTTCCTTAAATCAGGCTTATTTTGATAAGCACCAGTGATATAGAAGACTGGCTTCTATTCCCAACTCTGCCACTGGCCTGCTAGATGATCATGGGCAAGTCACCTTCTTTGTCAAGTGCTTGGAGATGTACTGCTGGTACGGCTGGGTAAGAGCTGGGTATTATTAGCAGTAGCAGTTTAAGCTGAGTAGATAACGGCTTCAGCTAACTGCAACAGGCCACTCTTCATTCAAAATAAGTGTTGACAAGAGCATCTGCATGCGTTTAACTCAACTAGTGCATGTTTGTGCATAGACAAGGCTTCAGATTTGGCCATGGATGGGACAGCAAGCTGTGGGAGTTGGGCACTAGTTCACAGAGAGCAGAGCTAGGTAAGCAGATGTGCTGGCTTCTGAAAGGGGAAAAGGTGAGAAAAAGGGAGACTCCCCTTCAAGGATCACTGTCAAGGAGTCTGGCATGAGTGTTCTCTCCCCACTGTCTGAAGCAGCTTCTCGGGAGCGTCAGCATCCGAACTTTTCCCCTTCTGCACTACCCTGGGCAAATGTTGCTCCCTGACAGGTCAGTTCTTATACAGCAGACGCTGACTTAGCCATGGGCTGGTTTTGTTCTCTTGACAAGGTCTGAAGGCCACTGAAGTCAACAGAAGGAGCCTGGGATGCTGACACAAGTGTGCTAGCAGCCAGGCTCCAGCTCTGTGCACATATTCACACCTGAAAGACACAGGTCTTCACTCAAGCCTTTTTACAAACAGATATCGGGCAGCGAGCTTCCTGCACACAGATCAGCCAATGCACATCAGTGGCTGCTCTTTCTGTCCTGTTCCCCTCCACTGCATGGCCAATGCATCTTAGTCCTGACACTGCAGCGCCTCCAGCTATCCCAGTCCTAGGGACCCACACTCAGTTCTTTAACCCAGCCTTAGAGTGCTCCCTGCTCCTCCGGAAGTGGGTTTCTCCTGAGCACAGAACAGCTGCTCTGAACTGCGCCGTGGTTTTGTGAGGTGGGGGAAGACATCCCAGGCTCACTGCACCCTTGATCTCAGCAAGGCTTCAGAGGCAAAAGGCAGGAGCAGCTGCCAATCCCCCTGCCCCACCACCACCCAGCTCATGTTTCATTCCATCCCTCACATCTGGGTGGTTAAACCTGGGGCCCATCTGGCCCCACAGCTGGCTGTGGCTAGGGTTCTGCCCCCTTCACTCACCACACAGCTTGTCCTGGAACTGTTTGCCAAACTGCTGGATGAGATCGAAAGACTCCACCAGGAAGACGTGTTCCTCCAGGGGATGGGAGGCCATGGCCCGCAAGGAGTTCATGTCGGCCCGCTGGACACCCACGGCGTAGATCTCAATGCCAGCATCCCGTGCGTGGGCCGCCACCTCAGTCACGCGGTCCTGGGGCCGCCCATCCGTCACGATAACGGCCACACGGGGGATCTTCTTGTGCCGCGGGCGTGCTCCTTCCTGGACGGTGAAGGCCACGTTCATGGCATACTGGATGGCTAGCCCCGTCATGGTACCCTGGGCCAGTGGCACAATGCTGTTGATGGCCTTCTCCATGTCAGCCCGCTTGAAGAAGGTCTTCAGGGAGAAGATGTTCTGCACCTGGCTGGAGTATTGGATCACCCCCACCCGTGTGGCATTGGGCCCCACCTCCAGGTTCTGGATGATGTCGATCAGGAACCGCCGCATGGTCTCGAACTCGAAGGGGCGCACGCTGCGTGAGCTGTCGATCACAAACAGGAGGTCCAGGGGGCCGGTCTTACATTTCACCCCTGGAGAAGGAGAAAGCAAAGAGTTGGTTGGATCTCCCTGCCTTTCTATGTCTGGGGAAGTGAGTGGGAGATGGAGGTGGAGGGAACAGGATTTTTTCCTTCTTCTTCAGGCAACTTTACAGTCACCCCAGCTGGGTGAGGCCGCATAGGAAGCGCCCCAGCAGGTGTGATAAGGGGAGAGGGTGAAGATCTGGCCTGTGCAGTCCCTCTTATCTCTGGGCTGGGGGAATGGTTCCATGGAGACAGCAGGAGTCACAGAAGAACTGGATCAAAATACAGACCAAGTCTGGAACTCTTCTGAGTTCCATTACCACAGAGCTGGGTGAGAGGGAACCTTGGCAGAGGCTGGAGATGGATGTGCCAGACTGGGAGAAAAAAAGAGGGCAAGACATGCCATCTGTCCCCTATCTGTGGGCCTGGGAAGGTTAAAACTTGCCTTTGGCTCACTGATTCCCCCCACCCCAGGGATGACTCAGAGTCCTCGTCTGCCCCAGTGCCATGGGGTGCCCTGAATGAGCTCAGGGAATGATGGATTCCTCGTGGCGGCTCTCTTGCTGAATCCTGAACCGAGTGGACATTCAGGTGTTAACACCACCACCCATTGCTCCTGGGGGATTGGAGGTGGGTGGGGGCCATTATTCAGGCTCATGCTTGGCAGAGACAAGACCCTGACATCCTTCCACTCAGTGTTTCCCTCTCTCCTGATGGCTGGGGGTCTCCCCAGTGCAGCCCTCTAGGACAGACCCTCATTTCTGAAGGAAACTTGAAGCTTTCCTGGCTGAGCTCGCAGGGAAGTTTCCATCCCTTCATTCGAGGCCCCAAACTCTTCTCCCAGTATCTGCAGCCAACAGCCTGAGGGCTGGGATTTGGGCTAGCAGAGGAATGTCAATGAGAGGGGTCAGGAAGAGCCAACACAAGGGCACAGACCTGGGCAGCCCAGATGGGGCACTGGGGACTCACACGTATAGAAGATGCTCACAGGCCCTCTCCTAAAACCCAAGCCCTGCCTATTCCAGAGACAGCCAGAAGCAGGGAGACCAATCTGCAGCTAGTAGGGTCCCTGTGGGTCACCCAGAACTCACCCCCCCCCCTTCAAATTTCAACCCCCTCCTTGAGTCCTCTGGGCCTGCTGCTTTCCCCTTGGAATGTTTGGCTGATTCAAGCCCTGTTAATGCTCTTCAGCAAATCAGCTTTAACAACACGCCTGACAGGTCTCACGGGCAGCACTGGAACTGCACCGGGGGTACCTCAGGCAGGCGGAGCCACTCAGCAGCTTTGGTGATGGTGATTCTGACTACATGGAAGTGGCCTTCTTGGTCCTAGCAGCTGAATTCCACCCCAGCAACTCTGATCCCCATCCTGCCGCTCGCACACTCTAAGCTCAACCCTCCGCTGCACCTGGGCTGCTTGAAACTACGCCTGGCTGGTACAGCCTCCAGAGACCTTCCACTGGCTGGGCTTTGCCAGAGCACACCTGGGTCCGGGCACACCCCTTCCTGCCCTCCAATGCCTGTGAGGAGAGGGAGGTGTCACAGGGCAGGCTATCCTGGCTTTATGCCACCCAGGGATTCCCTCACCACTGGAGGTTCTCCACCTGACAGTTTCATCAGCTAGACAGCCCCCTGGTGGCACATGGGGCCAGAGCAAGGCTCAGGATTGGGCCCCTTCCTCACCAAACTTACCAGTAAGCATTCCAGCCAATCTTGGGGCGGCTGCCCCTTTTATTTATTTTTTTTGCTTTGGCACTTCGGGCAGCTTTTTATTTTTTTTATTTGGGGCGGCAAAAAAGGTAGAGCCGGCCCTGACCATAGACTCTAGCTAACTCTAGGGGGTATCTAGTACTCTGACTTACACACTTGCACATCAGCGAGGGCTTTGGCTCCTTGCTTATAATTTGCACAGCTTTGGCCAGTTGCTCACCTGCAGGCTTCGATCTGGCTTCTAAGGTCGTTAAGATGAGTAGGAGGAGAGGAACAGGAAGTAGCAGCTTCATCATTCAGCTCCAAGAGCACGCAGCCTCTGGAGGTTACAAGGTTCACTGCAAGGAGAAGACAGGAAATCACAATCCTACTCTGGGATGTTTATAAGGCAAATATGAACATATCCTGGGAATCAGAAAGTCAGCAATAGTCACTGTACTGGTCCAGAGTGAATGATCCAAAATACCAGCCCACAGGAGTCTAAATGGATGAACCAGCATTTCAAAAAGATTTCTGAATGGTAATTGTGGGAGAAGGTGGGAATTCAAACCAGTGACAGGATGGGGAAGGGAGAGCCAGTCAAAGACCAACAACAACAACAATTAAGGATGAGATTTCCAAAGACTAGGTGATTCAGACACCCAATTCCAGTTCATTTTAATGGGAACTTGGTGCCCAAACCCCTTGGTCAGCTTTGAATACCTCAGCCTAGAGCACCAGTAGTTGCAAACCATCACCCTAAATTCTTCTTGATATATGGGTGACTTTTCCCTTTTGGGGTTTAGCAACATCATTGCAATTAAATTTAATTACAGTTGGTGATGACACATCAAACAGAAAGAACTCAGTTTGATTTGCAAACACTGAGCTGAGTTAGCAGTCAGACAAGCCCTACTGTATAAACTGGGCAGATCTAATTTATTGCCAAACACTCTCATAACTGGTTGCACCACAGCTCTCTTTAGTTAACAGAGGAGCAGGATGTCTGTATCAGGGAAAGTGAGACAGTATTATGTAGTCACCTTGTCTTGCCATAGAATCATAGATCATCAGACAGGACTGAAGAATACTGGCTGTGTATTGAACACGCATGAATGAAACGCTAGCCCAGCCAAGACAGGCCTCATGTGCTAGGTACTGTACAAACAGAGTAAATCACACTCCCTGCCATAAAGAGCAATAGCCACCAGTTCATGCCTGCAATCCTTCCCCACGGAATCCAGCAGACCTATCTGCAGGGAGATGTTACCCTACTGAACCTCTACCATTTTGCAGCTGTTTCTTCCAGAGATAATTTCTTGATTGCACCCTCTGTGCTCCAATATTGATTTTCGTTGTCTGATGCAGATAGCTGTGTGTTTGGGCTCTTAGGAGGAAAGACATTTGGTTTATTTTTTCAGAACCTCAGGATGACACGTGCACCCCCACTTCTCCCCTCCCCGGTTATGAGTTCTTCACTGCATTTGCCTGTCTCCTTTTGGGGATACTTATTTATTTGTTTGCTTTTATTCATGCATCAACCAATGATTAGGCACCAATCATGGGGCAGTACGAGTAAAATAATTGAAAAATACTAATGGCCAAACAATAGAGCTTTATGCTGGATGAAAGCTAAACAGGGAGCAGTTATGTAGATACCCTCAGAATAATTTGGTTCTCCCCCTCCCCCTTTATGGAGTTGCACAGTGAAACACAAACTCTGCTCTAGCCCTGAATCTTTAAATGCACAAAGGAGCTCTTTGTGCTGAGGTCTCTGCGGGCAGGACATTCTATCCAAGGGGAGACCCCACATTTCCAAACACACAGGCCAATTTGGGAGAGCAGCTCATATCCCAGATGTGTCCACAGGAGTGCTGCTAATGGCCATTAAAATGCAAATTGCAGTACAGCCCAAGGCAAGGAATGCAGCCAGAGCAAAGCAATAGGAGGGAGAAAGGTATCACAGCAAAGGGTCTGGACGGTGCCAGGTCTGGCACGGTTTGTTTGCATGTTATCCAATTTGGAGCCATGAAGAGGAAATAAAGTTATATTTCCTGAGACGTGCCTGTTAAGGAGATAAAATTGAAGTTTTAAGGCACCATCTCTTTGGAATACAAACAAATAGATTGTGTCGCATGAGCCCCTGAAGGTGAACCAAGAGTCTCTCTGCCTTTTGCTCAGATTTGGGATAAATCCCTATTATGTGATTGTTTTACAGAGAGGAAGGTTGGTCAGAAAAAGTTTTAAAGACCATTTAGACCTGTAATTCCTTCCCAGTAGAGGCAGATATGTCACTGTCATTGCCTGGAGCTACAGCGATGGCACCAGAGATCACACTCTAAGACTAGTGTCATCTGGAGTCACAGAATGTTTGAACTACGGCACTTCAGAAATTACCGGTTTCCAAAGACATGGGCCACACCTAAGGTAATGTTGGTCTGGATCAATCTGTAAGTCAGGCGATGAAGCCGTTATCTGGGAGATGATCTCGCTGCCTTATCATTAAAGGAAAACTTCATTACTGTAAGGATGAGACTCTAGTCTCTTCATCTAATTACCAAGAAAACAAAACACTACAAAAATATTTAGAGCCTAGATTTTCAGGAATGCCGGCATACTTTCAAGCATGCAAAACAGATGTACATTTGCATGCCTAATTTCTGAAGACATTTACCTGGATAATAATTGCAGTTGCAATAACTGGCCATGCAAATATTCTTAGAGTCAGCCAGTGAAGAGTAGGACTGAGAGAGCTGTCTTTCCCTTTATATAGCCCTCATGGTTCCTGGACCAGTGCACACCTCCAGGACAAAAACCAGCCACAAACTTCCTGCAGTTAAGAAGATTCTTCCTACTTCTGTTACTGCATAATTGTTTATGAGGACACCTTTTTATTGTTCTATACCTTCCTCTGAATCATTTGGCTCTGGTCTCTGTTGGAGACAGGGTATCAGAATAGATAGTCCATTGGTTTCATTCTGTAGGGCAGTTCCTATTCTCCTACACTTTGGAAATCAGTCTCTTCAAATTGTTGTGGGGCAAGCTGGATTTATGGCTCCAAGCTGGAAAATATCATTAAAAAGCTATCTCCCTGTGAGAGAGGCAGCACCATTTACTGAGTTGAGATACTGAAAAAATTGCTTTTTTAGAAAGTCATTTTAAGTATAATCATCAGCAAATATTTATTTAGTGCTCTAAGGCTGCAGCCATAACTAATCTCTTGAGTGTTCATGTAACCACCAATTAGTAATATACAAGCCGTGAATCCAATCTCTTGTAAGGAAGCAGGCCCAGATAATAGGTTTAAAGCTGTATCCTTAACACTCTCTCCAATTCTGGTGTCCACACTTCAGAAAGGATGTTGAAAAACTGGAAAGGACTGAAAGTCATAAAAGAGCTACAAGAATTATTTGAGATCTGGAAAATATACTGTGTAGCAAGAGACTTAAGAGGCTCAGTCTGTTTAGTTTAACCAAGAAACAGTTGAGTTGACTTGATCACAATCTGTAAGCTCCTACAGGGAAGAAATTTCTGACAGTAGCAGGCTCTTTAATCTATCAAAAAGGGCACAATGAGATCCAATGGTTGGAAGCTGAAGCTAGACCAATTCAGACTAGAAACAAGGCGCAAGGTTTTAGCAGTGAGCATAATTAAGCACACGAACCACATACCTAGGGATGTAATCGATTCTCCACCACTTGAAGTCTCTAAATCGAGATTGGATACCTGTCTAAAAGATGCTATAGATCAACCAGAAGTTATGGGCTTGATGGAGGAATTACTTGATGAGGTTCTCTGGCTTGTGTTATGCAAGACATGAGATTAGAAGCTCATAATGATCCCTCCTGCCCTTAAAGTCTGTGAGGTGATGAACCTTTCTGAACAATGCAAGTTTGCTTGCAGCTTGGAAAGCATATTCCTGAAATGTGCCGTATGAAGGTATTAAATTATCACATCATGCTAGTCACCTGCCTTCTTTGACAGAGGCTGACCTAGTTTAGTGGCATTTGCTCTGACACAGCTAAACATCTGCAAGTGGAATAGTTTGCAGGAAACCCTTGCTCCCCAACAAAACCTGTTTAGTTATGCCTCTTTTTTAACAGATTTTTTCCCCAAAATATATTTTTCTAGGAAAAAGCAGTTGCTAACCACAAAATATTTCTAGGCAGCTGTGCCATGCATAACTTTTCTGTAGGTTTCTAGAGCCCAACCCTTACCCCAGCGGCAGGCTGGCATGGAGCCTGGGTTTGTCAGTATCCAGGTAACTTCAAAGCCAGCGCAGACAGAAAAATGAACTGTAAGGGAGAGAAACTAACAGGAAACAACAGTTGAGGATTCTTTTATATCCTCTTAATTCTTTGATCATTCTTAAAGGTCCACTGGGCTGGAAGAGGTTAATGTCTGCCTGGGGTAGGTGTGTGTAATAATAATGCACGCCGCATCCCAGTCATGACATCAGGCGTTACAATATACTGGCCCTGCAGCACTGCCTATAATGCCTGATGCCATGATTAGGTTAGCAACACTAGCTCAGAGATGGTGCATCTGTCCCAGCTCTTGACATACCATGCCATGCACCCATGACAGCCCCCAGGGTGATCCCGGTCATTTCTTCTTTCCTCCCTCCCATGGGAGAGGTGGGATTTGCCCGCTGGGTTATGCCTGTTTGACTCTCTCTCCCTTCTCTGCTTTGCCCTGTCTCCCTCTGCCACCGCTGCTGTTTGTCTGGTGGAGGCGGGAGACGTGTGGGAAGCACGCAGCTGGGAAACAGGTGCTGAAAGGAAGAGCAAATACTGGGCAGGACTGAAAAATTAGGAAATAATCAGGAGACCTTGGAGATAACAACTCAGCTATAAAGCAAAAGAGATACCGACAGGGTGTGATTACTCAAGGTAAAGGCTACTGGGAGCTGTTCCAGCACCACTGGGTGATAGAGACCTTGGCTCAGGCTAAGGAGACAAAAAGGTTTCCAAAACAAGAGGGGTGCCAAGATAGAAGTTCTTTGACTTTCAGTGTTGCACAAGGACATAAATAATCAGCTGCTTCGCACTGGATAGAAGGATGCCTCACCTGGTGGTTGATACATGAGCAAAAGAGGGCAACACAGGGAAAGTACGCAACAGAACGGTACATGGTGGCTACAGACTCCTCTCAACTCACAGAGCGATCACAGGCTACGAGACCTCCCTCACTTCATGATGGATCCTCCAGAGCAAACAGGTACGTCAGCTCAACACCCTGCGTGTGCTGCTGCTTCCCCACCCGCTGGCACATCCCAGCACAGTGCCAACTCTCTTGCATTGCTCTCTGCTCAGATTGCCTCTGTATGTCTGGATTATCTGCCAAATCCTGACTCTCAGGAAAAACAGCAGCTTCAGATTTCAGTGTGGCCTCCTTGGCAATTTGTTTCCTAGCTACAGGTTAATAGAAATGTTTGGAATATTCCACCTCGGACCCATAATCACCAGTCAGGGATCTGAAAGCCCTGGGGATGCAGATCAGCTCTGTATTCCAGTTGGGAGGGTTTTGCCTATTGGACTCTGAGTGTGAGTGGGTGGCTGAGAGAAAGGATGGAAGTTGAAGGGGGCTGAAGCACTTTTGCAGACAGAAAAATCTCTGACCCCAGAGTCTTGGGCAGAGAAATGGATTCTGGATTAGACCCGGGAATCACAGCCATTTCACTTGGCCTTGCTATGGTGTTCCTGTGACTCAGACAGCTTGTCTGCATTTCTGGGATTTCTGCTGCTTTACTCAACAACCCCAGAAGCAAACAAGACTCAGACGCAGAACGGCCTGGTCCCCCTGCTAAAATGGCAATAGCAAAGATGGCCAGATTGAGATCAAGGACCAGAGTAGAGTGGGACTTACCCCCAAAGGTTTGTGATTGGCCACCAGCCACTCTTAAAGTACACATGAGAGAGAGACTTTTTGGAAAGTTGGTGGAAGACAAGGAAGGACAATTGCCAGAAAGTTTCACGAGCTGCTCCAGTAGCACCCGGTGTGGACACAGGACAAGAATAATAATTACAGCTGGTTGGAAAAATTCCATCTAAACATCTTTTTGTCAGAATTTGCCCGTTTGGACAAATTGAAACGTGCGGCAGAGACCGTCTGATTTTGCCGAAGTTCTGATGGAACCCAGGCAGGGTTCTGAGGGAGGCCTGGCTGCCAGGCAGGTTTTGAAGGAGGGTTTTGCTGGGGAGCCCAAGCTTCTAGGGTCTGCAGCTCTGGGGCAGCCAGCTCTATGGACTATAACAGGGCTGGGGAGGGCCTCCTCAGGCCTGTAGCAATCCACAGGGTGGACTGCCCCAGAGCCGGAACTCCATTCCCTTTGTGGAGAATTTGGATATCTAAATCCTCCGTTCGAGGGAGTTGCCTGCCTGTGCCCAGTTCTGGTAGAAATAAGATGACTGTGGTCTTTTACAGAGCATTGTAGCCACAGATCTGAAAGCAGTGTGGGTCGGTATCATTCTCCCCATTACACGGGGAGGGAAGTTATGCCACAGAGATGATTTGCCAAGGTCACACAGCAGGTCCATAGCTAAGCCTGGAAGCCAGGTCTCCTGGTTCCCACAGAGCAACCTCTAGCTGAGCTGTCATTCAGTCAATCAGGCTGCAGAGCCGGGGTGGTCTTTGTATCCATACTGGTTGGCTACATTATGCCCACACTAGCAACACTAATAGCATACTGAGCATGGAAGCTGGTGTAGGGACCAACCCAAACAAGTCTCGAGCATCTTCATTCTTCAGTGGCTTTCAGGTGTGCTCCTTGCATGAAGAAAAGGGATAACCAAACAATCACACAGCTCCCCTCCCATAGGGAAAACCCTGTATTCCCTGCTGCAGACACCTGACCTTTCTCAAGTAGTTTCTCCTTCTGCTTTGCAAGAAGCTGTTCTTATAGAGTTCCCTGCCTCTCCCCCTCAACCCTCAAAGCTGATGGAGCCATTTCTCCCCAGCACTGCTTCATCACTTCCTCTGAGCCCCCTCACATGAGCGTGAGCAAGAGGTTAACCCCTTTCTTAGTGGAAATTAACGCTCTGCCCCCTGAAAAAACACACGATTATTCAGCTATTTCCTTCCCACTCTGGCCTAATAACCCTAGACACAAATACATGCCATGTGCAAAACTAAAACCGGGGCAGCCCCTCCGTTCCTGAGGATCCTGGGAGGAGGCAGGGGAGAGACAATTTGAGCAGCTGGCTGAGGGGTGACCATTCTCATGACAAGAGATCAGTTACGCATTGGAGAGAGCTGCAGTGCAGGATGAGCGCAGCACCATTGTGCTGTGCCTTTGGTAATGCTGACTCCTCGGGACAGTGACTTCTTTTTGTTCTGTGTTTGTACAGCACCTAACGCAATGGGACCCTAGTCTGTGACTGGGGCTCCTATATGCTACCACATTATTATAATAATGGGCTGATCCTGGTTTAACGGAGGGGTGACGCTTTTCTATGTTGCATTAAATTCCAGTCCTTTTCACTAGTGGGGAAGCAAATTCCAATTCTTTCTAATATTATGGGAGCCATTTTTATCCTCCAAGACCCAAATTCTCACACACACACATCGTATGTGTAACAGTGACACACAGCTTTGCAGGACCTCTTTTCAGTAGCATGGTAAAAGAGGCTGGGGTTTAATGATGCCTTCCCCACCAGCTGTGCTTAGTTCACACAGCTGAAGATGTCATGTAAACCAAGAGAAAGAGGAAGACAGGATAGTAGCTACAGCAGGTGTCTGCTCTCAGACACCCACAGCACAACAGAGAGGAGCAAAGATGAGATCAACAAATGGTTCTCACTAGGTCCGTGATTATTTTTCCATATCCTCTGGCTGGACCCCCCATCCCAAACCAGGCAAGTCTCTGCAAAGGACTCTTTATAGTAAGAGGTGCTGCCAGGCAAATCTATAGAGACTGCACTTGCCCTGTTGCCAAATATTCCAGGTACTTCCTGACATTATACTGGAACATAAAGTGGACAACCAGCAACACAAAGGGTTGGACACTTCCTGGTTGTACATACAAAAGCGTCTCCCCTGCAGTGCAATATCCGCAGCTTCCCCTGGTACCTTCAGACATGGAGGATGACAAGGAAGAAACTGAACACTAGAGCTGGCTAGAAAAGGGAATTTCTGTCCTGCCGGAAATTCCAACATTTCAAAAGTTCTTTTCACTCCGAATTAGGGAAAAAAATGGCAAATTCAGAACTTAGCACAGAACTGAAATTCTGAGACATATCAATCTGGAAACATCAAAATGTTTCATTTCAATCATGTTACATCATTTCATTCTGATAATGTCAAAATAGTGTAATGTAATATTAAATATAATGTTAAATGCAATATATCATTAACATTCATATAATCTGCTTCTGTTTTGCAGGGTTATTAATTTCATTTTGGGGTTTTTTAGCAATTTTTACATTTTATGCAGATATCCAAAAAATTGACAGTTTCAAGGCTTTCTCTTCATATATACTGTAATGAATAATGTATACTCAGTATGGTAGTATATAACATAATGAATAATCTCCTTGCAATGCTCACTAGAGCACTTTAATGTAGTACTGTTTCAAACAACGCACTTGGGAATCTTTAGTGCACACCAGCAGGACCTATATGGGCCAATTTATGTACAACACCTTAGTGCACTTTAGACACCAGGCTCCTGTAGCCTGCATTACTGCTCCATCTAACTAGAACATGTTTATCTACTCAAGCTGTGAAGCACAGTCCCAGATGCAGACTAGATATGCCCATCGAAGCACATAATGGAAACATTCAGCAGATGTCTCGACAATTCCACAAAGCGGGATTTAGATCCCTGCTGAGAAACATTTGACTTGAACTTCAGACTAATTTGAAATCAGCCCTGGTTCGAGTCTGATCTGCATGTGTGAACCAGATGTAATTTGTGCTAATACGGCTTGTGTTCACAAAATTCTCATCAGAGTTGCATGCAAACATTTCTGCTGCTTCTGGAGATCCAGGAATATTCTGAGGCTGCACCTGATATTCTTGAGAGAGTTTTGACACCAAACTGTATTCTCTGGGAAAAGTCACATCATAATTCCAATATAGTCACAAGTCCTCTATCTGGTTTGTGCAAATCCATAGTAAACTTGAACCTTTCTTCTTAGTTTACAGTTGGGAAAAGGGTTCTCTTGAGCCCAAGCCTGTCCAAATATCAGGACTTGCAAATCTATGTGAAATGCTTCTGCCATACAAAATGGCATCTTGACTTCTGCTAAGGAGCTCACTGGAAAATGACCAAGGTTCCTAACACGACCAGGTGTGAGACCCAGCAGAACGGAACAAAACAGATCACACGTGAGCATCTAGGAAAGTACATGAAGTTTGGGTCTGAAAGATGCAGTTACCTCCCACCTGAGAGACCAGCTTCTCTGCAAACCAATAGGATGATCTTGCAGCTCCACCAGATCCCACCTTTAAAATAAAATCTTTAGCTAGGAACAGCAACCCTTCTATTAACTGTAGCTCCTAGTGTCATCACTTACACCTCACCCTCCCTTCAGTCTCCTCAAGCTACAAACTAGTCTTCTCCTTCAAGTCCTTACTTCAAAATGCAAAAACATGGAAAAAATGGCCTCGTGCTTTTAAATAGTGAATTTGAGGTATATACACGGACTTGGATGTTTTATACTGATTGTGTACGGTGTTTAAGAGAATATATCCTTGAAAAGATAGGTCACTGAGGTCAAAAGAAGAGAAAGGACCTTAGATATTAAAATATGAGGTGCCTTACAATATGAAAGATAGATCGATTCTTCCCCACCCAGAATAAATTTGTAGAAAGCCCAATGTACTCCACTAATGGATTTAGACAGCTCATCAAGCACACCAAAATCCCACCACTGAAGAGGGGAAAGATAGTCCTGTGATAGTCCAGTAGTAGCCTGAGTCTTGGAAGAGCAGCATTCAATTCCCTGCTCTGTCACCGGCTTCCCATGTGAGCTTGGGCAAGTCACTTAGCATCTCTATGCCTCAATTTACCATCTGTAAACTGGAGTAATAGCACTTCATCTTGTGAGAGGTGTTACAAGGATAAAAGCATTCAAGACTATAAGGTTCTTAAATTTATTGTGGAAAGAGTGGCCCATATAAGTATCTACTTATAGGTACGTTTTAGCAATTTTCTCCCATCACACACACACACACACACACCTCTGCTTGACAAAAAAGGTTCACCAGGCCCCAGGGAAATAGAAACCCAAGAACAGAAGCATGATTTTTTCCTGCTCCTACAATATTGCATTTAGAGATGGAATACAATATTTTGTCATTTTACTGTGTCTTATTAAAGTTAAAACTGAAGCAAGATGCTCTACAATTTTATTCTCCCACTCCCCCAAAAATGTAGCCAGTGTAATGTATTCTATGCACATTTCTATACCATTTCCTGTTTTAACTGAGCTATTTTTAGAACCTTATCTTGCCAAGACTGGAAAGGGAAAAGAACCCTTCTAACTGCTAAAAATGTTACATGAAACTGAAAGCTATGTCTGTATTGCAAATATCTACAGAAGGCCAATTCTTCCAGCCTCAGCAGCAGGTAACAAAAAAGTATGAATGCTGGGTTTCAGTGACTAACCTCTGAATGAAATCCTTATTCCAGCTCTGATTAAAATCTGGGCGAGTTCACATTAAGTGGATTGAACCCAGATGTTCCAGCTGTTACCATATGGGCCAGAGGTGGAGATAAAGTTATTACGTTAGATAATGATTACTGTCAACAAGTCAGCCCTGTACCATTCCCAGGTGATCCTTGTGTTTGACTTTTGGTGTAATGGGGTTAGTCAGTTTCTCTGGAAACAGCAGATTTCCAACAAGTTTCTCTAAAAATGCAATTGAATTATTTTCGCAAACATTTTTTCCCTCTTAATTACTCAGACTAGCATCTGGCCATCATTCACTCACACACACTATGGTGCACCTCATCCTTCATATGTTTCAACCCTGTTCATTCAAACATTTGTAAATTTCATTTTATGATTTTCCAGAGTTTTAACAAGGGCGACTCATTGTTCAGAAATCTAACAAAGGGGTCCCTATTGGAAACTTTTAAACTATTTAAGCAAAGACTTCCCTTGAAAACCTTCAACCCCTGCTGGAAACCTCTAGGGAAATACTGTGTTAGGAGCAATCACAGCACTAGCCCTATCTAGGACCCCAAACTGCCTAAAAGTGCAGCCTACTTAGCTCCAGCAAAAACTTTTTTAAAGGCAACTCCCAAGCTCCAGCCTGACTAATTGGATTAAATGATTTTTAATTCTTCATTGGAATTTATGAAAGTATTTGAAGAACATTTCCAGCTGAATGCAGTAACGGCCTGTCTGCTTACACACAAAGTGTCATTTTACCAAAAATACCAAGATCTTCTGTATGCCTTCCAAATGCAGAAAATCCATTCACTTCACTGAGCCATGCTCTGAGAGAAGAATATCAGAGTTGAAAGTTACCAGGTAGATCTGAGAGCAGGATTTTGCTCTGGGTTTTTGCACAAATCAAAGGCAAATCTAAGGACATCCCAGAATGGACAACTCAGATCTGCTTCTGAAACTCAATTTGTAACAGTAGTTCTGAACCACCTGTTTAGTACCTATTATTCATTCTTATTATTATTACAGAAGCTGCTGTTCATTATCAAAGGCTCCTCTGTAAGGTGAGGAGAAGTTTCTGCAGGGAACTTTAGTGTAACAACTTTAGCCCACATGCAATTGAGGCTCAAATGAGGCAGAAATCCCACTGGTTTCCTTAGTGCGTGAATAGGCCCTATATTCTCAATATTATGATATATTTCCTGGCAATTGGAGCCCAAGTAAACCTATATTAGTCCCAGGAGCTCTTCCCCCATGACACTTTATATATGTGATAGGCTCCTTTCAAATTACTGTGTTTCTTTGCATGCTAGCTTCCTGATGAATCCCCAAGGATTCTCTGCATCATCACAAATGCTGCCCTTGCTCCATCCTGCCCAATGGGAAAAAGCAAATAACTTCATGTTCTACATCTGCTTAACTTGGCTTAGTTCAGATTATTGCATATTAGCACAGATACTACCAATGTATAACAATCTAATTTTTCAAATGAGTTAGCTGGATAATTGCTTGTGTGAAATGTGCACACAACTGAATGCCTAATTTTCCTGCATAATTATCATGATTGCATGTTTATGCAAATATACATAATTACATCTGCCTATGCAATTATCCAATTTGCATGTATGACTGCAGTGCAAACAAGCGTGATTCCTACATTGCAACATACAGATTTTTGAGCATGCTCACTTATTCCCAGCACCACATCCCCAGCACAGAGCACTCCACGTGGGAAGGAAAGAGTGGGGGGCCCTGGGGTGCTGCAGCTTAAATCTGAACCTAGGTGAAGCGCATAGGGTTGGAAGGCAGAAGATAACGTTGATTCTTGGCATGCCCAGGTCTTAGGGGAAACAGACAAAAACCGTACAGGGCACGTCCCATTGGACCCTTCTTTCCTTCTCGCTGGTTTTTCTTCACACTGTATTCCCACTGATCAGGTACTTCATTCTTCTCATCTTTGCATCCTTTCTTTCTTCTTACTCAGGCAGTTTTTATGCAGGAGAGATGCTGGGACTCCGCTCCTGAGCTCTGGGGCCAGGACTTGGCTCCTGAGAACTCGCCTCTCAGCGATGCCTCCAGATCCGGGAGCTCCTGCTCCCTTTGACCATGGTGGTTAGATCTCAGATCCCATGAGCTCCTGCTACCTCTGAACGCCATGTCAGGTCCCACGACCCTCTCCTTGAGCCTGGCTCCCATGGGCTCGTGGCATGCCAGGTCTCAGCCGCTGTGAGCTCCCACTCCCTCTGACCACCATGCCCTGTCTCAGCTGAATGCGTGCACTACGCCACGTCTTGGCTCCTGACAGCTTCTGCTTGTCCAAGCGCCATTGCGGGGCTCAGCTCCCCTGAGAGTGAAGTTGGACTAACTCCTTATAAACTTCCCAGCTTTCCTGGGTGTCAGACTGAGCAGAGAGGTCGCACTGGCGAGGGTCTCTGATCGGGCAGACAGCAGCTCCTACATTGTGCAGGCACACGTAGGGGAGTGGAGAGGACTGAGCTAAAAGGAAATTTTCTTCCTAAGACGTACACCTCTATTCCCTCCCCCATACCACTCCCCTGACACCATGAACACTGAGCACAAGTGCCCACTATGTGGCTGGTGCTATACAAACAACTCATCATCACACCATCCTCTCTGTGTCCGGTCTGATTCTTAGCCCAGACCATTCCACCCAACACCTACCAACAGGACAGAGACATGGACAGCTCATGTACCTTGCCAAGCAGGGAGCTGGGAAGTGGGGTAGGAGGGAACATGCTGGGTGGGGAACCCTTGTGGTAGCACCCATGAGTCCCAGACATGGAACAGGACCCCCTCTGTGTTAGGTGCTGTGCAAACACAGAAAAAACACAGTTGCTGCAACACAGACCTTACCATCTAGTAGTTGTTCCCTTCTGGCTGGAGCAGGAGGCAGGACCACTTGGAGTGGGGAGCCTCTAGGGGGCAAGGAGGGTTTCGCACTGGAAGGGGCCAAAGGCGTTGAAAACTTTGGGCGCAGGGAGCCACGAGCAGGATTGCTCTCCTCTGGCCAGCAAGGGGTATTGGGGTGGGGAGCTCCTGGGGGTTCAGGATCATTCAGGGAACACTGCGTTGGAGAGAGGCAGGGATTTGGGGATCGTTGACTGGTGGGGGACATCGGGATGGGGAGCCCCCCTCTGGGTTTGCCCCCCTCTGGCTGGCAGAAGGCACTGGGGTGAGGAGCCCCCAGGGGGTTCTCTTCCCTCTGGTTGGTGGAGGGCACCGGAGTGAGGAGCCCCCAGGGGATTCAATCCCCTCTGTCTGGTGTGGGGCACTGGAGTGAGGAGCCCCCGGGGGTTCACTCCCCTCTGGCCGGTGGGAGGCACTAGGGTAGGGAGCCCCTGGGGGTTCACTCCTTTCTGGCTAGCAGGGCGCGCTGGGGTGGGGTCAGAGACCCTGGGGTTCGCTCCTCTCTGGTTGTCAGAGGACACGGGAATGGGGAGCCCCCAGGGGGTTCGCTCCGCTCTGGCAGCCAGAAGGCACTGAGGTAGGGAGTCCCCAGGAGATTCACGCCCTCTGTCTGGCGGGGGGCACTGGGATGGGGAGCCCCGGGATCGCCCCCTACTTTGGGCTGGGGCACGGAGCGACCGACACGAGGTGACCCGCCGCCCAGCAGGTCGGTTGCGGGGGTGTCACCGTCCCGCGGGGGTGGGGCTCGCGGGTCCGCCGAGGGGCGGCCCCGCGACCCTGCGCCCACCGCTGCGCGTTGCCCTGCAGGTGCCCTGCTGCCCCCGGAGCCCCTCACTCACCTCGGCCGGCTGGAGAGCGCGGAGGGGCGGCTGCGGAGCCGAGCGGAAGGCGGGCGGAGGACACCCCCGTGCTGCTGGTACAGGTGGGTGCTGCGCCCCGGGACCCCGCTCCAGCCGCCGGCCTGGCCTGGACTGAGACGGGCTGGGGCAGCGGAAGCCGCATTTAACCCGGCATCGCGGGCGCGGGGCCCGGAGGAAGGAGCCGACCCCTCCCCCTTTGACACTGCAGCGAGAGGGGCTGCTGCGGGCGGCGCCCCACCCACCCCAGGGCCTGGCACCGGGCAGCCGGTCCGGTCCCACCCACGCGGGCATCGCGCTCCTCCGCGGGTCACAGCGGCGGCTTTCCAGAGACCGAGCGGCGCTGGAAATAGGTGCCCAGACCCACCCGCGCACCGGCCCCCTCGCGGAGCTGGGTAAAGCCAGAGTCCACACACGGGAACGTGACAGTGAAGGGCTGGGGGCGGGAAAGTGAGCGTCGGAGGCTGGAGACCAGGGGAGGCTGCACGGGGTGCCCGTCCAGCGCCCCCTGAAAACACGCTCGTCTCTGCTGCCTAAGCAAACCGGGGCTTGTTTCCCCTTGTCTGGCACAAAAGGCTACAGAGTGAAGCGTCTAACTATGTCACCCGCTGGGATTTCCAGCTAACACTCAGAAAATACACACACCTGCATGCAGAGCTGAACACAGGGACACCAACACACATCTCCACATACACAGAGACACCAATACACATGTCCACATATACACATAGAGACACCAATACACATCTCCACATACACAAAGACACCAATACACATCTCCACATACACACAGAGACACCAATACACATCTCCACATATATATATACACACACAGACATCAATACACATCTCCACATATGCACAGAGACACCAATACACATCTCCACATACACACACAGACATCAACACGCATCTCCACATACACAAACAGAGACACCAATACACCTCTCCACATATATACACACACAGACATCAGTTCACATCTCCACATACACACAGAGATACCAATACACATCTACACACACATATATACACAGAGACACCAATACA
>ML677360.1:12636889-12683381 GCA_007922305.1 Dermatemys mawii | reverse complement strand
CCACATACACACACAGAGACACCAATACACATCTCTACATACACACACATGCTATACCTACTGTCATGTATTGTTAGCCCCTTCGTAGTTCAGATTTAAAATGATTGCTTGTCTTCAGAGCATTGGATTATTTCTGTGGGAAATGTACAAAATATTAATAAGATGTAATTGGATTTTAATTGTAGTTGTAATTTCAAAGATCTAATACATTGCATATAATTAACCATCCAGTAGTGTGATACACATTTATGTTCTCTGTATTTGTAAATAAACACCAAGCCTCAGCTGGTATAAATACCATAACTCTAATAAATAAGACGAGGAAGACTTGTGGCACCTTAGAGACTAACCAGTTTATTTCAGAATAAGTTTTCGTGGGCTATAGCCCACTTCATCGGATGCATAGAATGGAACAGAAGTAAGGTGTATTTATATACACAGAAAGAAAAGAAAAAAAGCTGTACATTAGCATACCAATTCTAAGAGGCTGTTTAATTTGGATGGGCCATTATCAGCAGGAGAAAAAAAAACTTTTTGAAGTGGATCTCTGTCTGACAGGAGATAAAAACTATTGAAGGGAAATTAACTAGGGAAATGCAATCAATTAGTGTAATGAGAGAGCCATTCACAACTCTTGTTTAGCCCTGGCTTAATAGTGTCCAATCTGAAAATTAATTCCAGTTCCTCAGCTTCTCGTTGGAGTCTGTTTTGGAAGTTTTAAAATTGACATCTTCAAGTCTTTAATGGAATGGCCAGGGAGGTTGAAGTGTTCTACTGGTTTTTGAAAGTTATGATTCCTGATGTCAGATTTATGTCCATTTATTCTTTTGTGTAGAGACTGTCCGGTTTGGCCAATGTACAGAGCAGAGGGGCATCGGGTCCACCTACTGTAAATGGCTATATCTCCATGGGTTTAAAGAGTTATTCCCGATTTACAGCAGCATAGCTACACTGAATGAATTTAGACTATCACAGGATCTGGCCCAGATTTGAGTCTGACTTCCTTCTTACTCATGCTGAGGAAATCAGGAGTGACTCCACTGAAGTTAATGAAGTTACCTGAGTATGAACAAGAGGAGACTCAGGCCCAGAGCATGGTGAAGTACACATGATTCCTACAAATCTAAACAGGAATAAACTTGGCACAAGTTAAAGTGTAAGGTTCTGAATGTACTTTGTTACCCGCTACATGAACTGGACTTTAATAGCTATAGAGTTTCGCTACTTTACGTAGTGATGTGGTTAATTGTATGGAATTTCTTTGACAGGTCATAATCATATATCCATTTGATTTGTCATGAGTTTTTCATGTTCATGCATGTGCAGAACAGGGTGTCAAACAAAGGCATGTGCTAGTGGAAATTGCAATCATAAAAAATGTCCATCATATTCAAAATTTACATAATTGAAAAATTATTCACACCTGTTCAGCCTTTATCTGCACTCAGCTTAAACAGCATGGGAGTGGTTTTGTTTTTCTTCCCTGTTCCATCATTGGCTTGTGTTTGGAAAACCCTTTAACTCTGAAGGTCCCAGAGGAGAACGAGTGCATGTGCCTGTCCAAGTATACGAATTGCATAGACTTGGCAGCTTGGGGATCCCTGTAAGTAATATTTACGGATTAGAGAGTGTTTTGGAGGTCATAGATTCATAGATTTTAAGGACAGAATTGACCACTACAAACATCTGGCCTGACCTTCTGCATAACACAGCACAGGTCAATTCACATACAACATCGTGACCTCTGGCTAAGGAGAAATTAGGCATTGACCCCTTAGATAGATTGGGCCAGATTCTCCATTGCTCCATTGCTCTGCACCTTGTACAGTCATTTACATCAGTGGAAAGGGGGTGTGAACCAGTACCATCCCAATTAAGCTGTATTTTATATCCACTTTGAATTGCTATAAATGCAGGGCAGTGGAGAATCTGGCCTAATTCACTAGATCAGTTCCTAGTGAATATGGTCAATATGGTACTACAGTAGATTTTCATGAACCCCTCAGCACTGGGCAGGTGGTATGAGTTAAGTAACTGGCTACATTCTGCCTTGGGTAATTAACCCCCCGGTTGACCTACCTTCCCCGGTGAATTTCAAGTGGCCACATTTTTTTCACTCCCTATTCTTAACTGTTGTATAATGTTGGTGCTGCTATACCTGGGCAGTACATTCCTCAGTACATTACAGGCTGTAATTTCATTTGTGGGTGAAGCAACCAAAATATATCATTTATAAATACACATGCACACACAGCACATCAAGGTCTGGTTTTTCTGGATTAAAAGAGGTATTGAAAAGTTAGGGCTCCCAGTTACTGCAGGTTTCCCATCAGCATGATTTTTAATGACTTTTCCATTTGCACAAAATATAGCATTGATGCCATACAAAGGAGCAATGCAGTTAGCAGCTATTACAAACACTCTGTAAAAGGCGTAACACAGACATGTCAAATGGATTTCTTTTTACTGAGTTGTTCAGTTTCCATAGCTGTATGAAACTATAATAACTCACTGTAACAGTGACTCCCAGGCATGCTGCAATTCAGATGGCAGAGAGGCAAAACAGTCAATTCCTTCAGCTGGGAGAAGGTGAAAAGATAATCTAAAGACCCAGCCCTGCAAATCTTTCTCACAAGTAGTTTTTGTTCATGAGAAGTGTATTCACGTGAGTAAAGTATTACATGACTAAAGGTTTGAAGGATCAAGTCCCAAACGTGTAGAACATGTTTTGATCTTCATAGACTTCTACTTTAGTTACAGAGAGACCAGAATAGCTGGATCATTACCTTTGCAGAAATGAGTAAATGTTAATGTACATAGACAGTGCATATAAACATTATTGCTATGGTTACAGACAAAGAATAACAATTTCCAAGACCCAGAAAGTACAATTTGTTTCTGTAAAATTGCACCCATATTTTTCTGCACCTGCCATCAATTGTGGGCACAAATATGAGTTGTAGGACAGATACCTGATTTGCTCCACAAGTGGAAGGCCAGGCTGGGGCACAGCTGAAATGCATTCCTGACTGGAATTCTTATTAATCAATGCAATTCTTGCTGATTCACTAGGGGGTATCTGATTTAATGGCAGGGAAGGCGAGGCATTGGGAGTGATGTCTTTCAGTGGAATGTGCACTTTTAATTAATTTAAAAAAAAATCTTTATTTGCACAATATAACCCTAGGAGTCATGTCTGGGATAGGAGCAGCTAGTACAAGAAACTGCTTGAGTGTAAGAATAAAAGGGAAGGTGAGCTTCAAGGCAGCATGTGCATGTCAAATGTATTAGTGCCACCTTATCTAGTGGGGAAGAGGTGGGTGAAGGAAAGGGAGAGGGGCCCATTTGAACTGTGGAACCAATACAAAGTATTGACTGATATGGTCTCATGGAGCAGATCGTTAGTTACTCAATAGTTTATTGCTACCTATGTATAAACTTCAGTTCCTAGTAAGGTTGCCAATAGTCCCTTATTTTTCATCTCTGTACAAGAAGATCAGGAGTTGCTGAGGGTTGCAAAAAGCAGCAAGAAATACCTCTGATGAATGTAGGTGAGTACTGTGTATTATTAAACATTATTATGATTAATAAAAAATCAGGAGGAAGAGTAAGGCAGGGATACTAAGAAAACAGATCTTTATTTTTGAAAAACAATGTTGGTATTAGTTCTTAGTTCTTTGTCACAGCTCAAGCCATATCTGACAATAAACTACAATTTAACCCTTTCCTGGGTCACTTTGAAGAAGATGGTATCTCTTTCAAGGGGCAAGCAGTGCTAGTCTGAGTACAGTACATGCTATATTTGAGAGGCAGGGGGTTACAAAAATCAGCCAACAAGAAAAGGTGTTTGGGGGAGAAATCCTCTACATTATTTTGCTTCCACACAATACTTCACTCTGTGCAAAGACATTTGATTCCCAGCTAGAAATTCAGGCGCTGAAAAGGGGTTTTTAGAAAGAGCTCCAAGAATCCAGCCCCTGCAGCACTGCAAACATGATGCTGTAATAACACAATACTGTAACCGAAGCATTTTAAGAAGTCCATATAATAAATGTCATACAACATGAATAATTCCCTATAACCCATAACAGTTAGTAGGTGCCAGAAAACTGCAGAGCAAGTCTGTTAAGCTCCTCTGGCAAAGGCTGTTTGACTTTCATGAGGTAAATTTAAACCAGATGATGAACTCTGGGTGGTCGCCACAGCATTCAGAATGGTGAATGCTGTTTAAAAGTGCGTCACTGAAACAATTTAGTTCAAATATTTAGACAGCAATGGCTGCAGAGAACGGACAGGGGGACAGCCCCTCAATTTCCCAAGTGATCACTGTAGCTGATTCTCAGACTCTATTGTCAGATATCAGATCTTCACAGTTGGAGAAAGTCTGCTTGTGTGTATCTGGCATGTAACTGCTTTGCTAGTCCTGCGCAGTAAATAACCACACAGGGACAGTTATCCCACTATGCACTTCAGAAAGCCCTGTGCAATCACCCACATACCGTGGTTCTATTTGCAAATGTTAAAGAACAACATCACATTCAATAACCCTCCGAATGCACATTAATATCCTTGTTCAAAAATATGCTCATATGAAAACCTGTGCACCAGGAGTCATATAATGATGATCGGCTCAATGTGTCTAACTGCAAACCATGTGGTTAATTCCACCTAAACAGGACTCCCCGCTGCTGCCTCCTACTCATCTTGTAGCTGTTCCCTTTTCTGTAATTTCCTTGGTTATTTTCACAGTTAGCAGTTGGCCTTAATCACAGACTTCCTTTCTGCCATTGGTATTTCAGGGACTCTCCCAAAGCACAATCCACCTTTACAAAGGGTTTACAGACCTCACCCCAGTTCCTTTCTGCCCAACAAGCTCTGGCAGTGAGCCAGTTTCACAGTACTGGGGACCTCTAGCTATTCTGTAAATCTGGAGCTATCTGATCCCTATGCAGGTGAATGAGAACTATATGAAAACAGAATCCTGCCGCTCTGGAGGGGAGGGGATGACCAGCGGGAGCTTTCCCTCTTCTGCTGCTTAAGTATTTTGAGACAGAAGAGTAAAAAGGGCTAAACAGAAATCAGAGCAGCATGCTTTTCCCTACTGATTTATGTTACCTAAATGTAGCCTTTGTCTCTGAAGCAGCTCCCTCCTCTTAAATCAAGATAGCTCCAGAGAATAATACTCCCCTTTCTTGTTGTTTCTTCAGCATTTGACTCCATGTCCAGACAACCCTTTTTGACCTTAATCAAGGAGGAATGTGTATCTCTGAAGCTGGTCTCTGATCAAAAACTTATTAGGCAGACACAGAACCACATGGATAGAAAACTTGAAGAGCTTCAATGCCGATGGTTCAACACTAGAGCTGGCTGAACTCATCAGCAGAGTCCTTCATCTGGCACTAGACTCTCTGTGAATGAACCAGGCACATTGTCACAGCTGAGAGTTAATGTGGGACCCACAAGTGCACCCACCATTTTGCATCTACATTACTGAGGGCCAGGCTGAGATTTAGAGGGCGAAATATATATATATAATCTCAGAGCCTTTGGGCTTAATTCTCCTTGTGTTTTCATTTGTACCAGTGCAAAGTGAGCATACAAAGCTATCAAATGGAAATAGCAATGATTTCATCCACTCTTCAGTCATTTGCACTGGCATAAATGAAGATACAAGGGGCAGGGCAATGGAGAACCAGTCATGCTTGTTCAATAATTAATTAGCTGTTCCCAGCCTGAGGCAGTGGAACTAAGAAGGATCAGGTGGTAGCTTAATGGATGCCTGGACCTTATAGAAGTCAATAAGAGATCAGTGTCTGAGAGTGGCACTGCAGGGAATGGTCAGACTCCTCTGGAAGGCCCTGGGCCAGGATCTGTAGGACAATGGGGACTCCAGGAGAACCTGCCTGGGAGGCCAAGTGCTTTATCCCAGCTACAGAAAGGTTGCCAAGAAAGGGGTGGGAACAGGGCCCGGAGGGTGGGCTGAAGAAAAGCCCATGAAGGGTAGAACCTCTTTAGTTTGCTTCTGTGCCACCCAAAGAGGGTATCAGTTTTGTTTCCAACTTAGCCAGAGAGCTAAGCTGCATCTCCAGCACAGTGTATGGAGAGCTGAGGAGACCCAGCTTGAGGAAAGAAATGGAGTCAGGAAGTGCTGTCAGCACCATGCTCGGCCAGCAGGAGGCACTAGAGCGTGGTCATGCCCTATGTCAGTGGTTCTCAACTAGGGATACACATATGCCTGGGGGTGTGCAGAGGTCTTCCAGGGAGTACTTCAGTTTATCTTGCTATATGCCTAGTTTTACATGAAAAGCACTCGAGCAGGTGGTTCAAACTAAAATTTCATACAATGACTTGTTTATACTGTTCTATATACTATACACTGAAATGTAAGTACAATATTAGTATTCCAGTTCATTTATTTTATAATTCTATATGAGAAAATAAGCCATTTGTCACTAATAGTGTGTTGTGACACTTTTTTGTATTTTTATGTCTGATTTTGTAAGCAAGTAGTTTTAAAGTGAGGTGGAACTTGGGGGTACTTAAGACAAATCAGAATCCTGAAAAGGGCACAGAAGTCTGGAAAGGTTGAGCCACTGCCCTATGACACAGATCCTTGGCGTGCAGTGCATTTCAATATGTTTCCTAATCAAAACTGGGTGCAGGTCTATGCCATGGGGCAAAGACAGGCCTGCCCCGCCGTGAAGATCATTCTTTTGCAGGGTTAAATGAGGAAAAACTTGCAAAGGCAAATTGAAGCTCAAAGTGCACATTGTAGTATGGTTTTTCAGCATTACGTATGAGGCATATGATGACATGGACTGGATGCCAATGTTATGTCAATTCGCTAGCTCACTTCCATATTTGTTAGCTTTGGCCAGGCCTGGGTATAAACCATTAAACAGATATAAAGGATTAATGTTGGCAGGTGACTTAATTCAAATAACTAATATTAGTGTAATAATGGAGTGTGGTGATTTGGTAGCCAAGGACAAAGTTGTGGACAAAGTTCTACAACTGGATCAGAAGCAAACATCTTTTAAATGTTTTGAAGAACATCTGCTGAGTAGTACTGGCATGGGGCTCCAGCAAAGAAGATAACTGGCGATCGGCAGTAAATAATGAAGTGAAGTTGTCTGCAGAGAGCTGTCACTGTGACCACAAAATAAAGCACCCACTGCCCCTGCGCTAACAATTGCAGCCCATGTATCGGTCTCATCAGTAGAAACAACACATCTGGTTGCCAGTGAAGATCAGTTACAGTTAGTACTTGGCAGTTATGAATAGGCTTAGCAGCCATAAACCCCTCGCTTCTCAGATACAAAGCAGGAGCTAATGTTATCAGGTGACCCAAGGCCAGATCATCAGCTCTGTAAATCAGCATCGCCATATTGACTTCAATGGAACTCTGACAATTTACACCAACTGAGGATCTGATTCATGCATTGGAGAGCTTAGTGTCTGTATGGAAGACACTAGAAATAAGGACAGCAGGGGATCAAGAGCATCCATCTAAAAACCAGGGAAAACAGTGGCAGAAAAGATTGTGCACTGGAAATGCAGCCAACTATTATGGGAGAACAGTGACAGATAAAGAAGATTCCAGGTTGTTACGGTCTTGTGTTGGACATGTCTGCTATGTCAACACCGTTGCCTGTTCTAGTCTCCAGGATACTCTGAAGACAGAGCCATCAGCAACATAGTACCAGACAATCAACCTTAAGGAGCTGTTACGTAGGATTCTTACTAAAAGCTGTTAAGGGCGCTGCCCTTTTCCAACAGGTTTGCACTGTATTGAAAAGTGCAGCATTGGCAGGTGAAATGTCTTAACCTAAGGAACCCTTATCACTGAGGTGAAGATTATTTGCTGCTGTTTTTCTAAGCAGTCCAGGTGCCACATTATATTGAGCCCACCAAGAGATCAGTTTAAACTGGCCTGGAGTCCTAGGATGGGATCAGGTTTGTAGTTGCTCCCCAACCTTTGGTATTTCATGTTCTTTGCTACTTGTCATTTCTGGCTAGTGTGATGTGTATTTGAGAGCTGGGATTATTTTTTTCAATGAAAACTCAGTTGAGTCTATGTTGCAGGATTTTCCCTGTGCTGTAGCAGATGCAGCCCTGAGTCTCCAATAGCCAGCTTGTCCTTTGAACAAATCGCCCAGGGCTGCCCATGACCTGGCATTGTTCTACATTGTGGTACAGCACTGTGTATACAGCTGCGATTTGGGGCTGCTAGCTTTTGCTTGTCCTTTTTACACCTAAGGTTCTTCTGTGTTTTTAAAGACAAACTTCCCCATTTTTCACAGCCATGCGACTCGAAAGTTTGAGCCATGAGAAGAAGCTTTTTGTTCTAGGAAGAGGAGACGTAGCTGAAACCAATGTTTTTAATCACAGGTGGTAGTTCTGAGCCTCCATCCCGAGGCCACCATTTCTCTGAGGGAACTAACACCATGCATGACCCCGGCAGTGAAAGGCGGGGCCCATGCCAGAGGCTGGAGACCAATTTCCATCCAGTTTAAGTTTATCACTCATGAGCAAGCCAAAGATTGTGCCTGGCCCTGTGTATATGAACACCCTGTGTGTGTGTGTCACTGGACATGGAGCCAAGAAACAAGTGAGCTCAGTTTAAGTGATGTTCTTGCCATATTTGGCTAATGTGGCCCAAAGCACATTTTGATTGGCTTCACTGAACTGCCCTACACCAAAGAAGTGTCTTCCCTATGTGTAGGAATGAGAAGAGGCCTGTCCAGACAGCTCCTACTTCCTCCCTCTCAGGTTTCCTTCCCTTAAGGAAGTAGCACATTGCCTTATTGAAGCACAAGGCCCATGCACCCACCTCCACCATACTTCGATGGTTTTGTGGAACGTTTTGCAGGCGCTGTGCTAGTGCTCTGCACAGGGTGAATTACACTTCCTGCAAAGATGAGACAGCAGTACATACAGTACATATGTACAGATATACAGTGCCTGTAAATTACTTAATTCTCTAGCTTCTCTGTGCCTGACTTCCCTTTAAAACAAGAATCCTGTGTTCAGGTCCGAGCATAACACAGCAGAGGCCCTGTGTGATTTAGACCAGGCTTATCTGCCTACAATCAGATATGGAAACATAACCTACCACATTAACAAAGTCTAAGGGCCAGAGCCTCACCTTGGGTAATTCCACTGAAGTCAATGGAGCTATGCCAATTTCCACCAGCTGAAGTGCTGGCCCTTGGTTTTTAGTTCTCAGTGAAGCAAAATGGGGACGTTTCCATGGAACAATCACCAGCAGTAACAAAATAACACCTTCCGATCCCAAGAATAATAGTTCCCCAGCCACTCTCATTATTACCTTCCATAAACATTCATAATGTACTGAGGGGAGATATAAAAATAAATACATGTTAAACAGAATGCATGTAGAGATATCACGTTAGATGGTGGAAAACTCCAATATGGTATAAATGAGACTCTAATTATTATCATCAGTTACAAGAAGGAAGGGATCACTTAAGATAACATTACCTGATTTCCCATCGCCCAGCACCATGTTCATTCATTTACACCAGTGCACAGAGAATGGAGACTAGGTGTAAAATGCCTCCACTCCAGTTCGATAGCATGCGACAGCACAAGATGCAGGGCATCTGAGAAGCTGGCCCCAGTGTCTTTAAGGGCCATGTATACTAGAAAAGAACATCATGAACAGTCAGAATGTCACTATCTTCATTATCTGGAGTGAAAGGACGTATTTTCCCATTAGGAAGCAGTGGGAATGTTTCCAAGCTGTAAGGTAAGCTTTCCCTGCCTGTCTTGTACTGAAGGCTGGAGAAAGTAGCGGGTAAACTAACCAAACAATTTTAATGATAGCACTTGTCTTTCAGCAGCTTTGAAATGTTCCCATTCCCAATGCGTTCTAATGGGATTCCTCTTGTGCTCGTTTGCATCACTAAACTGGGCCCCTCCTGGGAAGTGTTCTTAAAACAGCAGCTCTTACAGAGAGAGACACCAGACGTCTTGGTTGCGGATACCCCCTTCCCTGCATCAGTATCTCCAAACGGTGACTGTTCCTGGTGTTGTTATGTGCAGTATCATACCGGTGCAGTGAGCAGAGTGGGGTTTGCAGCACCTGGCTATAGTTAGTTCTGTTGTTGTGGTCCGGTGTACAGCAGACACAGTAGGGTGCAGGGGATGAGGGGCAGAATGTCATGACAGTCACCTACAGGTAAGGTGTCTGTGCTGGTGGTCTCCCTTAGGGTGCTCAGAGTCCAGGGCAGTATCAAGCCATAGGGGGATAGTAGGAAGTCAAGCATTGTGTCCCCTTTGCTAGAATACTACTCGGGACTCTCTTTTAGATCCAATCCAGATCAACTTGATCTTCTCCGGGATGGAGTGCGTAGATATCTGCAGCTCCCAGCTGACCAGACTGTGCTTATACTGCATGCAAAAGTCGCCCAGAAATCATACGGCAGTGAAAAAAGGTAGGCGATTTGCCTGGCTTCTCATACAGCCCTGCCTTTAGATATCACCTTCCAAAAACCAGACTCTTACAACCCCCTTTCAGACTCCCTAGGGTTTCGTTATCTCGTCTGCTGAAGCAGATGAACTAACACAACCTCACTGTAGTCACCTTTCAACCTTCACACAGCCTCAGAATAATAGTCATTCGTGATGATTATGATGGTAGCAGCGAGGCATCCCGATCAGGGCCCACTGCGCTAGGCACTGCCCAGACAGATAACAGTCCCGGCTTCGAACACTCTATCCTGGATTAATGAAATGGTGGGAAGGGCTGAACACTGACCCTGTGGACTACCACTGGCCATTTCACCTCCCCAAGGCAGCTAGCTGGAGTGCCCTTGGCAATCCATCTTTGCTGCAGCCTGTCCTCACTCTGTTTAACAGTCATTGTCCAGATCAGTTAGATTCCTTCCTTCTTCCCACTTTGCCACCCTCTCCTTTCCTCTGCACCTCCTTTCACGCTCTTCTCTCCCCTCTAGTCATCTTTTTCTCTGTAAGAGGTTGAGAGAGACCCTATTGTACTTAGGGTGGGGTTTTGCTTTTTTTACTCCCTCTCCTGTCACTGGATCAATGGAAGATACTTTCCACAGAGGTGGGCCCTGGCTGTAGAGTTAAGATCCAACCTTCCCCAGAGGACGGCTGTGAGCTCTGAGTTCGATCCGCTGGAGAGATTGCAGATCCAGATCCAGCCTTCCCCAGCGTTTACAGGTGTTTGGATCTGGGATTTAGGTTCAGGCCCATTTCAAACAGCCCTGAGACTGTTATCATCTTTGGGTGCTGAGCCAATGAATGGAGGTGCTGCATCACTGGGTCTAATCAAAGACATAGCCCTGACACACCCCAGTTGAGGCATGGTGCAAAGGATGCTGGGAAGCAGGTTTTTGTGGGTTTAGCAATAAAAACAGAAGCAAAATCTAAAAAGTGATTACAAGTTGGCGTAGAGCTTCTAGGTTAAAGTTTAAATAAGCTTTTCCTGGATGTGGGGATTCAGGGTCCTACACTGTAGCTAACTTTCAAAATAAACATCTCTCCAATGAGATTAGGACCCAGAAATATGGAACCAGCCCAGACTGGTGTTTTCATTGCTAACGTTTTACACAGTATCAATATGGGATGAATCTGCACCATTCACATGAATGAAAAGACAGTGGAAACCCAAATAAAACACAGGAAAATGTGTTTCCAAAACTTTGGCCATAGATCTGTTTGCACTGGTCTCAGGAGCTGGCTGTGAATACAAATCGTGTTCTCAACCTGCTGAAACTTCCACATTCCAAGCTGAAAAAGTCTCTGTGACAAATTCTCCCTTGACTCCAGGAGGGGAGATCTGAAGTCAGCTTTCCCTGTGCGCCCTCTCAGCCATCTGCCTTTGGGCAGGGCTGGCATGTTCCACTAACAGAACATCTGATAGATGTGGCTGCGCATGCAGGCCTCTGGGGTAGGGGGATGAACTTTGCGGCGAAAGGCATTCTCATCTCGCCGGCACTGCACAGGGCACTGGATGTGGTTGGTTTGTCATGCAAGGAGGAGAAGCTAAGATAGCTGCTTCAGTATGACCTAACTCATGCTGACCCCTTGCTAATGGCACTCTACATGGTTGAACAGCGCCTGCCTTCGCATCCTCCTCAGGTGCTTCAAGTTTGGGACATGTTCTGGTCTTCACAGCCTGATAGGTCTGCATGTCATCAGAGTCTTAAAGCCAGAAACAGGCTTAATTGTGCAACCACATCCTTCCCCTGCTAGTGGAACCAGGGAATGGGGGAGGGTCTCGCACAAAACAGATGGGGAGATGTTCACAATATGGCAGACTGTTTAGGCCAAAGAGAGATGGGAATAACAAGTGGACTGAGGTCCCTCCAACACCTGTCAGGATGGTCTAGGTATATGTCATCTGGCCTCAGTGCCAGGAAATGGACAGGTGACCTTTTGACATGATTCTGTGCCTGCAAAGACCCGCCATTGGTCATGCAGACGGCATGACTGCACTCTTAGCACACATCTGCACAGGCACATATGGGTGCGGTGCAGGCATCCACATTTTTGTGGGTGCATCTCCTGTGAAAACACACCCTGGGGTGGCAAAACAGCAGAAGAGCTAACCCTTAGGATTTTTGCCCTAGCTATGCAGCTCTTCTAATTTTTATAACTGTCTTACCAGTGTTTTCAATCTAAGCTGCTTGCCAGACTAATACCCTGCAGTCCTGGGGTGCATCCACCTGTCAATACAGAGATAGCAAACCATTCAGAGTACTTGATCTGTACCCTAGACCTGCTCCAGGTATGTGCTGGCATTAGTGATCCCAAAGCAGGTCATATCTAAGCATCTCTCATTGGTTAAGCAATGATGACAAAGCTCTTTTGGGTGAAGTCCCTTACTCTACTGTTCACTCAACAAAGATGCTATTTTGTTTTGTCAGGTTTTTCTGCCCCCCACCTTGTGTTTATTTGACTGGACCAGGTTGGAAACTGAAGCAGGAACAGATAAAAGGTAAGAGCAGAAGAAAGCCACCTATGCCTGGAGAGCAGAATTCCTGCCGCTCATCCACTCCCAACAAGCAGAACTGAGCACAGTGGGAAAAGCTGTCTGCAAATATTCATTCAGACAGGAAAGTGACTTTCGGTTTGAGTGTATATTTGACCTGTTAGTGTTCGAGTTCTTGAGCTTTAACAGAGCGAATACCCATGGGAAATGAATACATAGTTCATGGACTCAAACAGACCGCAAGGTTAAATTCATCAAATTATACATTTGTTCAGCAAGTTCGCAGGAAAGGGCGGAGTGGGGGTGATGAAAAGTAGCGAAGGAAGAGATGGAACTAGGCTTGAGCTGAAGGGAAGAAGCAGCCCATGTTCCATCTGCAGGACCAACTGATACATTGGAGAGAATCTAAAAAGCGGCCGTTAAAAATGCCAAAGATCAGAGGGCACTTCCTCTAAGGAGAGTCTGATGGCACCACATGTGATCTGCTGAGGAGAACTGGGACAAGACTTGGGGATCAGGACCTGAGGGGAGGGAGAGGGGGTTATGCAGGGAGGCAAAGGGGGTTGGGACCAGGAGCTGGTCTACCATTTTTCAGGAAAATCAGTGAAAAACGGCTTTTCTAGAAAATGGAAATTTTCATGAAAAAAATTCCACTTTCCTCAAAAATGTTCAGGATTTCAGCCACAATAATAAAATTCATAAACTGCATTTTTAACAAATTATTTATTTTGTTTTCTGCAACCAAAACTTGACATTTTTCAGGAAAAACCTGAAAAATTCCAAAGAAAACTTTTGGTGAAAATGAAGAATTTTCAGTTACCTGAAAAAATTTTGTGGGGGGAGAAAAGAAATCATTTCCTGACCATCTCCAGCCAGCAGTGAGGACTGAGGATAGAAAAGGGAGAATGAGGCTAGCCACTGGAGGAACATTCTTGACCAGGTATTTAGGGTATGTCTACACTACAATGAAAACCCGAGCAGAGAGTCTCCTTTTAGCCCCACAGCCTGAGCCCCGTGAGCCAAAGTCAATTGAACTGGGCTGTGAGACTTGCCATTGCAGGTTTTTATTTGCAGTGTAGACATACCTGTTAGCAATGGGTATGCTCCTAAAATGACATCTCCACAGCTTTAGGCACCAGGAAGGAATTAGATGTTGCTCTCCTCTCCTAGGTTCATTGAAAGACAATGGGAGTGTCAACTGAGTAAGAACGTCTGTATTTGGTCTGAGAACATTCACCCTAAATGCTGGTGAATCAAGGCCTTTGCCAGGGAGTAGTTTCCTAGTTTTCTGTGTGGATGGAGTTATCGAGCCCTTGACTTGACCCCTACACAAACCTTCTAGCCAACCTCCCCACCTCCATGAAGATGATCCAAACACCACAGTCAGTTCATAGCTCTGGACCAGAACCTGAGAGATTCTGAGCCCGTGTCACCCCACAGAAATCAAGAGGAGAGATTCCCCCTTTTTGTCAGGACTGAGTTTGGCCTAAGGTGTCCAAACAAAATTAAGGATATATTTATACTGCCGGTGGAGGAGTGATTGCAGCTCGCAGGCAGACCTGTGCTAGCTTTAATCTAGCTAGCAAGACTAAAATAGCAAAGTTAGAGCAACCCAGAACCCAGCATGTGCTAACAATGCAAATGCGTAGCCAGGGTTCCAGGTGGGCTTGTACAGTCTGCACCAGGGATGTGCCTACATGAGGTGCCATCACACCTCTGCCTGCAGTGTAGACATACCCTAAGAGCCACACACCAGGGAATTAATCATTGTGAGGATTCAAGGGTCCTGCCAGCTGAGTGAGAGCCTGAGAAAACACCATAACGCCTGCAGCAGCAGTGCTGCCAGCTGCAGGAAATGTGTCCCAGCCACAGAGAGGGTTTGACAGCCTCCAAATTTATTAACCCAGCAGGGCTTAGAGCAGGGTCATGTTGGGATGGCAGTGTGCACATTTGTTTCAGATAGTGTAGGGGCGTCACTGTTTCAGCAGTTAGTTATGATCACTGTGAAACAATTACTGTAAAAACGGCACTGACGTAATTAGCATTTGAAGAGTGTGTGTGCTCATAAGTAACAGAGTCCTGTGACACCTTAAAGACTAACTGAAGTATTAGAGCATAAGCTTTCGTGGGCTAATACCCACTTCATAAGGGGTATTATAAGGGTAGGAAATGATGCACCTGGTGGCCAGCAGAATGGGGTGAAAAGGTTCTCAGTGCTGGTAAAACATGCAGAAAAATTCACTTCCCTGGATCCCAGGAAATGCAAAATGGTTCCCATTGCCCCTATGCAGCTCTGCCCTGGGGGGGAAGCAGCAGCACCCCATGATTTTCATGAATCACTCACTGAGTGCCCCAAAGCATGCAAGGCACCATGCAGGTGAATAAATAAAAACACAGTGAAATCCTGGCCCCAGTGAAGTCAAGGGGAATTTTGCTGTTGATTTCAGTGGAGTAAGGCTTTCAACCCCAGTCCCCGTCCCAAAGATCTTACAACCTAAATGACAGACAAAGACACTACAAGTGGTAGCAGCAAACACTGGATTGGGGATAGCAATGGGGAGGACAAGGGTGACAAATGTCCTGTCCTGGGTATTTAAGGTCCTTACACCAAAGTGCGACTGTATCTCTCCATCTCTGGACATGTGCCCCCAGCCATCCCTGCTGGGTCTTGTGTATGTGCACAGGTGAAGACATCCTACATACTTAGCAGAACAAGGGACTTCTGGAATGCGCTCTGGAGAGGGGAGTGTGCAGCCCAGGTGGGGGAGGATACGGGCAGGTAAAAGGTTGGAAGGGTGGAGAGACAGGGACGTGGGAGAAGGGAAGCAGGAAGATCAGAACCAGGAGGAACAGAATGGGGATGGAGACGGGGATCGGAGGTGGGGAGAGGGCTGATGAAGCAGGGCAGTCGGGAAAAGCTGCCAAGCCTGTAGTCGAAGGTGTCTGGGGTGCAGGGGAGGGAGGGTGAGATGCAGGAAAGCAGCATCTCACATCAGGGCGGCTGGAGACCAGAAGTGTCCAAGTGTCCCAAAGATGCTTCCTGCCCTCTCTCAAGGGGCAATAGCTACCCAGTCCCCTCTCCCTCTCCCTCTCTCTAACAAGGGCAAGGGGACATCTCAGCCCTCCCACTCTCTCCATGACCACCAGCAGTCTGGGCAGCAGCAGCCTTGACCATCTCGCTCCAGCCCCATGGACCCAGCTCCAGCCCCATGGACCCAGCTCCAGCCCCATGGACCCAGCTCCATCGGTTTCAGCTGGTGTCCAGGTTTCTGTGTCTGAGGAAATGTTTCTGCTTCTCTTTTCCAGTGAGGGATTTGGGAGAGGCTGGTTTCAGGGTGTGCGGGTACATGGGGCTGGACAGCATGGGCAGCAGCCACATGGAGACCCAGAAACTCAACTTTGAGGAGCAGCCGGACTCCAAGGTAAGCTGAGTAAAGTGACTCCCTCGACAAGCACGCGCACTCAGTGCCTCTCTAGGCTCCCCCGCCCTCTAGTCACATATGACCTAGTGTCTCCCTGCAGCATCCTGGGTGCTCTTCACTCACGGCTTGCCAGGAAACCGATCATTCTTTGTCACCATCTTTTCCACTTCCTGGCCCTTGTGGCTGGAGGCTGGCCAGAGATTATGCAGCTTCCCCAGCCCATAGTATTCTCCTGACAAACGGCAATGCCACTCATCACAAAATGAGACCATGGTCTTTCTTCTACAGATAAACTGCTAACGAAAACACCAACCTGTCACAAACGTCATGGGCTGGAGCTGTAACTTGGCATCTTCCTATAGGGAAAGAAATCTATCAGGTTTATCTTGGGACTCTGAAGAATGTGGGGTTTGGGGTTGGCCAGAAATGTAACAAAAGGGTCCTTTGTGTTAGCAGTGCTTCCCTTACAGCTACGGCTAGGCATATCAGTGCAGCTGAAGCGCCAAGGTGACTGGGACACTGTAAACCTAGAGAGATTTCTTGTGTTATGTTGGGTAAATCACATGTGAACATTAATTTCCATTTGGAGTTCTCTAGCCCCAGTGTAAATAAAGCCTCTGCCATTCCTCCACTCTTCACTCCACCTGAAATAACAACTCTAATCATTTCCCCCTTTAAATGAACCTATAGCTCCTCTGAATGGATCCCATTATGTCCTAGTGGGAGCTGCTATAGCCTAGTGGGAGCTCCTTTGTTCTGCACTGCATTTTCTTGGGTGTACAGAGTGAGGTGATGGTGGCTCTGGTGAAGGAGGTCTTGTCTTCTGGGCTTTTCACAGGATGGTGCTTAAGAATCATCATTAATACACACAGCACAGTGCAAAGTGGGCAGTTTTCTTTCTGAAAACCCAAAGCACATAAGGAAGGACAGAGAAGAACAGCCATCTGGCTCCTGCAGCCCCCTGCAGGTCTCCCGTCCCCACACCAGCATGAAGGGCATCCTTTCACTGAAGTCTTTGTTGGTATAAGGTGAACATTGAAACTATTTAGAGTGAGAGCATTCTTGAAGATACCCCTTCTAGGGGAGGCCCAGGCATCATAGTTTGGAGAGGTGTATGTTCAGCCACATGACTAAGAGGAGCCAGTTGGTAGCTCCGTGCTGTGCACTGATGGTGCAATGATTCACTTCTGCACATATCATTGTGCTCAGGCTGGGCAGGAATCCGGCACAGGTTGAGTTGCTGGGTTAAATGATTCTCTTACACCCTTGCCTAATGTCACAAGTGAAAGAGAGCCTTGTTGCTCTCCCCCTCTCTGTATTCCTGTTTATCATAGAATCGTAGGGTTGGAAGGGACCTTGAGAGGTCATCTAGTCCAGTTCCCTGCACTCATGGCAGGACTAGGTATCTAGACCATCCCTGACAGGTGTTTGTCTAACCTACTCTTACAAATCTTCAGTGATGGAGATTCCACAACCTCCCTAGCCAATTTATTCCAATGTTTAACCACCTTGACAGGAAGTTTTTCCTAATGTCCAACCTAAACCTCCCTTACTGCAATTTAAGCCCAGTGCTTCCTGTCCTATCCTCAGAGGTAAAGAGGAACAATTTTTCTCCTTCCTCCTTGTAACAACCTTTTATATACTTGAAAACTATTACCATATCCCCTCTCAGTCTTCTCTTTTCCAGACTAAACAAACCAGTTTTTTCAGTCTTCCCTCATAGGTCATGTTTTCTAGACCTTTAATCCTTTTTGTTGCTCTTCTCCAGACATTCTCCAGTTTTCCCACACCTTTCCTGAAATGTGGTGCCCAGAACACAATACTCCAGTCGAGCCCCAATCAGCACGGAGTAGAGTGAAAGAATTACTTTTTGTGTTATGCTTATAACACTTCTATTAATACATCCCTGAATGATGTTAGCTTTTTTTGCAATAGTGTTACAGTGTTGACTCATATTTAGCTATTGGTCCACTATGACCCCCAGATCCCTTTCTGCAGTACTCCTTATGAATGTACCCAGAGGCCTCATCCAGGATCAGAGTCTCCTTGGATTGAGTGCATTGCAAACACATATGAAGATATAGTTCTTGCCCCAAAGAGCTTACAGTCTAAGGTCCCACCCTACTAACCATGCAAGTGGCCATGCTCATTTACATTGAGCCAAGTGGGACCAATTGTCACAAGTTCAGCAAGTGAGCAGGCGTTTTCAGGATCAGGGCCTATACTAACCATCTCTGATTGGTGGGTAGATATAAACGAACACACATGGGAAAGTTTCTGTCAGCTCTCAGTCTCTCTTCCCACACAGGAAGAGTTTCAAAAATAGCCACTTTCACTTTCCAGCACTTCCGGTTCAGTGTGAAGTTTCATGGGGAAGTTGATCTCTGGGTTCTCCTATGATATTTTGTGGATCCAAAATGTCACATCATCAACATTTCGAGGAAAAGCAAAATGTTCCAGTAAACCAGATTAGTTTGTACTAAAAGAGTGAACATTTTCATGCAAAATTCGGCTGTGATTTTTTTTCCTTTCTCACACATGCACTAGTTTAAAAGTTCTTTTGCCTAAAATACCTGACAAACCAATTAGGTAAAACTTAATATGGTAGAAGGGCTGGTGGGGCCCAGCCTCTAGGGGCTCCTGGCTTCTTCTTCTTTACTCTTTCATGCAGTCTAAACTAAAAAGCAAGCTCCTTAGGCCTGTGTCTTTTGTTTGTTGTCTGGAAAGCACCATGAGCATCTTTACACCCACTGTAAGCATCTGGGGACAGGGATTGTCTTTTTGGTCTGTCTTTGTACAGAGTTGATGCACAATGGAGTCCTGGTCCCTGACTGGGACTCCTAGATCTTCCCACAATACAAATAATAAACACTGCTAACAGCAGTGCCCCATCATTGTGATAGTTAGGAGCTCCCTGGTCTCCATGCCCATTTGTCCCTTTAACCATACTCTGCAATGCTTATCAGTCAAGTCTCCTGCCTAGGGACAACAGTGTATGAGCAGAGGTGAGTTTGTCACGGGACCTTGCCTGCACTAAGTGACCATTAACCAATGCTGCTGGCCAGCCTCTCACTCTCACAGCAGATAAAGCCCCCCAGCTTGAAAGGAAATGAAGAAATGAGCAGGTATCTCCTACGTATCTAGGTAGGCAGATATCTGTGTGTCCCCCTCACTGGATATCTTCAGTGACGATGCACCCAAAGACTCCAGACACAATCTCCAGCCTATGACAATAGCCCTTTGTTACTTACAGGAGTTCAGCTGTGCCAAAGCACTCTACATCTCAGACACGGAGAAGAGGAAGCACTTCCGGCTGGTTCTGAAGCTCTTCTTCAGCAATGGGCAGGAAATCGGCACTTTCCACAGCAAACTGATCAAAGTGATTTCCAAACCCTCACAGAAGAAGCAGTCCCTGAAGAACACAGACCGTAAGTAGCAGGGGAGCTGAGCGCTGAAGGGTTTTTAAAAGTAATCTCTGTGATACTCTCTGTTCTCCGTTGCTTCAGTAGCATACCCCATGTCAGCTGTCTGAGTAGCTAATACCTGAACAGGTTTTTCAGATGCTTTATTAGAATGAGGCACTGATATGAAGCAAAGAAGAAACTGTCACAGATGGCAGATTGAATATCAGCCGAGTCCTTACACATGACAAGCTTACGTGCTATAGGCTGCCTGATCCGTACCAGGGAAATTAGTTGAAACAATAGTAAAGAATAAAATTGTCAGGCACATAGAAGAACATAAATTGCTGGGCAAAAGTCAGCATGGTTTCTGTAAAGGGAAATCATGTCTTACTACTCTATTAGAGTTCTTTGAAGGGGTCAACAAACATGTGGACAAGGGGGATCCAGTGGACGTAGTATACTTAGATTTCCAGAAAGCCTTTGACAAGGTCCCTCACCAAAGGCTCTTACGTAAATTAAGTTGCCATGGGATAAGAGGGAAGATCCTTTCGTGGATTGAGAAATGGTTAAAAGACAGGGAACAAAGGGTAGGAATAAATGGTACATTTTCAGAATGGAGAGGGGTAACTAGTGGTGTTCCCCAAGGGTCAGTCCTAGGACCAATCCTATTCAACTTATTCATCAATGATTTGGAGGAAGGGGTAAACAGTGAGGTGGCAAAGTTTGCAGATGATACTAAACTGCTCAAAATAGTTAAGACCCAAGCAGACTGTGAAGAACTTCAAAAAGATCTCACAAAACTAAGTGATTGGGCAACAAAATGGCAAATGAAATTTAATGTGGATAAATGTAAAGTAATGCACTTTGGAAAAAATAACCCCAACTATACGTACAATATGATGGGGGCTAATTTAGCTACAACTAATCAGGAAAAAGATCTTGGAGTCATCGTGGATAGTTCTCTGAAGATGTCCATGCAGCGTGCAGCGGCAGTCAAAAAAGCAAACAGGATGTTAGGAATCATTAACAAAGGGATAGAAAATAAGATGGACAATATCTTATTGCCCTTATACAAATCCATGGTGCGTCCACATCTTGAATACTGTGTGCAAATGTGGTCTCCTCATCTCAAAAAGGATATACTGGCATTGGAAAAGGTTCAGAGAAAGGCAACTAAAATGATTAGGGGATTGGAATGGGTCCCATATGAGGAGAGATTAAAGAGGCTAGGACTTTTTAGCTTGGAAAAGAGGAGACTAAGGGGGAATATGATAGAGGTATATAAAATTATGAGTGGCGTGGAGAAAGTAAATAAGGAAAAGTTATTTCCTTGTTCCCATAATAGAAGAACTAGGGGCCACCCATTGAAATTAGCGGACAGCAGGTTTAAAACAAATAAAAGGAAGTTCTTCTTCACACAGCTCACAGTCAACCTGTGGAACTCCTTGCCTGAGGAGGCTGTGAAGGCTAGGACTATAACAGGGTTTAAAAGAGAACTGGATAAATTCATGGAGGTTAAGTCCATTAATGGCTATTAGCCAGGCTGGGTAAGGAATGGGGTCCCTAGCCTCTGTTTGTCAGAGGGGGGTGATGGATGGCAGGAGAGAGATCACTTGATCTTTACCTGTTAGGTTCACTCACTCCGGGGCACCTGACATTGGCCACTGTCAGTAGACAGGATACTGGGCTAGATGGACCTTTGGTCTCTCCCAATACGGCCTTACTTATGTTCTTATCCATTCTTCCTACTGTTGACTTCACCAGGCTTTAGATCAGGGCATATTTATGTCCACTCTCTTGAAAATGTGTCCTACCACACTGTGTAAAGATCTAATGCAGAACCTTCAACAGGGTTTCTGTTCAAAGATCTCCCCATATAGACAAAGGCATCACCCACCCTTTATAAAAGGCCATCTCAGCTGATAGTCAGATAAAGGGGAAGGCAGCCAGAGAGGACTAGTGTTCATTATGCTGTGTACACCAGCCTAGCCCCAGCCCATGTGTGACAGCACCGGGGAGCCTGAGAAAGGCAGAGCAACACTTTCAAACCATGTGCTGATATGAAAACGAGAACACATGGAGCTAGGGTGACCAGAGAGTTAGTGTAAAAAATCAGGACAGGGCGTGGGGAATAATAGGAGCCTATATAAGAAAAAGCCCCCAAAATCGGGACTGTCCCTATAAACTTGGGACATCTGGTCACCCTACATGGAGCATTAGCTAATGACCTATAGAGCAGGGAAAAGCAACCCCTTACTGGACAAGATATGACTTAATAGGTCTTTTCAGTCCCAGATTTTGAAGTTGTTATGAAGTGCTGGCAATGCAGAAGAATGGTTACTTACCTCACAGTCACAGGTTCTTCGAGGTGTTTGGTCTGCCTGGATCCCACTCACGCACCTACAGGTGTATGCACACCACCTGTGGGATCCACATGGACAAGGACTCAGAAGAATAAGATTTTGTAACATGGTGGTTCACTGCATTCTTTATCCTAACTCTGTGCAAAACAATAACTGGCCTCTGCAGCTATCAAATCACTCAGCCATGCTCTGGGGTTCGGGCAAGCTGATACTGATACCAGTGAGTTTCCATCAGTGCTAATGCCAGCATCTGTCTGTCTTTTGCAGTGTGCATCTCATCAGGATCCAAGGTTTCCCTCTTTAACCGCCTCCGCTCCCAGACAGTCAGCACCCGTTATCTGTCCGTAGAAGGTGGAATGTTCATCGCTAGTGCAAGGCAATGGGCAGCATTCACACTGCACCTAGGTGAGGACCTTACATGATTGGTAAAGTCTAGCAGTCCACAGAGGGCCAAATTCACCACTGATGAAGTCAGTGGAGCTGTGTCCATTAATGGCAGGGGTAGATTTGACCTCCCAAGCATAGCAATAGTGAAAGACAAACAAGGCAGTCAAATCCAATCTGAACAATGGGGCTTACAGATTCTAACGAGTCATAATCACAGGTAACCACAAGCATCTTTCTAAAAGATGTCAGGAACCCCATAGGCCAGCTTCTAGTGTAAGGTCTGTGTCTCTTTGCAGCCCATTGCGCCTCCCTGCCTGCAGACAGAGCTCTGAGGTGGGTAGAGGGATGCTCCGTTGATTAGGCGGCTAGTCTGGGAATTCAGACACCTGGATTCAATTCTCTGTTCCAGTGCTGGCTTCCTACGTGACCTTCAGTAAGTCACTTAAGGCCCAGATCTCAGATGTCAACAGAAGTTAGAAGCCTACGTATGTTAAGGGTCTGGGCCTCAGCCCCCATCGGCACTAGCCCTGCCCTGACTCCCAGGAGTGTTGTGAGGAGAACTACATTAAAGAGCAGCAGGCCTTCCGATACTACAAGGATGGGGCCATATAGGTCCCAAGAATAGATAGGAGATGGTACCTCTCTTGACCACATTGGTTTCTTTGATACCTGCAACCAGCACTCCCAGGTACGGTGACCAGATGTCCCGATATTTGGGGCTTTTTCTTAGGTAGGCTCCTATTACCCCCCATCCACTATCCCAATTTTTCACACTTGCCGTCTGGTCACCCTACTCGCAAGCAGTGTGAAATTGCCCTCCCTGTGAATGCCCCTCCTCGGAGGCTGTGGTCTCCAGGTTTACTTCCCTTTGCCACCACGTTTGCCTCCTGGAGTCCCAGGGTGTGGCTCTGATTCAGTAAGAATCCGATTCCCTGCTCTTGCGCTGGTGTGTTGTCCTCTAGGAAGGAGACCACAGAGGAAAGGGCTGGGAGCAGTCTAAACTCATCCCCGACTCTCAACACCCTTCCCTCACTAAGGGCCCGATCCAGTGACCTCTGACGTCAGTGGAAAGACTTCCATTGACTGCAGTAGCTTTTGGATCAGGCCCTAAAAGCCTGCTGGTCTGGAGCAAGGGCAGCTCAAACTGTGCCTGTCCAAGGTCCACGTTGGCATGTGCCTGGGGCCTGATAGCCAGGCCCACTTTGTATGAAATGTAAGAGATCTTAGCTGCCTCCCTCCCTGCTGTGAATCTGGAGGGGTCCCCTGCAGAGATTACAGCACCCAGGGTGCCGGCCTGCCTGCTCCAATCGCACTGGAGAACTGCCTGCGGAGAGCACTGCCCCTGGCAGGCTGCCTTTACCCTGAATCTTCAAGGTGCACAAATTGGAGCGGGGTTCATGCTAAGAAAGGTACCAGTTGCCTGGAGCGTGTCTGGGGAACCCCTTACCCACCATGCTGCCGGGCTCCGTGATGAGAGAGTTTTCTCTTCTGCCCTGGTCCTGCAGCTAAGGCCAAGGAAGCTGTTCCCTCCTTCTTGCTCCAGGTTGGTAACTCTCCATCTCTTTTCCTCTGCATGGGAAGCTGATGAGCACTGCACCCGGGGTGAGTTCCCACTGCGGGAAGGGTACATTCGCTATGGATCCGTAGTCCAGCTCATCTGCACAGCCACCGGCGTTACCCTGCCACCCCTGGTAAGGCTCCTGGGAACCTCTGACACCAGATAAGATGGGGAATGCTTTCGGCTTCAGTCCCATGTAGGGTTGCCAGGCATCCAGTTTTCAACCAGATGCCCGATTGACCAGGGACCCTGCCAGCTTCAGTCAGCACAGCTGACCTAGCCGCTAAAAGTCCAGTGGAGCAGTATTGGCTCCAATGGAAGACGCAAGGGGGTGCTTGCAGGAGAGGGCAGCATGTGGAGCCCCCTGGCCACCCCCTCGCCTAGGAGTTGGAGAGACATGTCGCTGCTTCCTGGGAGCCGCTTGATGTCAGTGCTGCTTGGATCCTGTACCCCAAACCCACTCCTGTGCCCCAAGCCCCTGCCCCAGCTCGGAACTCCCTCCCCCACCCAAACTTCTTCATGGAGTCCATACCCCACAGCCCCTCCTGCACCCCAGCCTGCTGCCCCACTCCTGATCCCCCTCCTGCACTCTGAACCCCTTGGGCCCAGCCCGGAGCCCACTCCCGCACTCCAAACATCTCATCCTGGGCCCCACCCTAGAGCCCGCACCCCCAGCTGGAGCCCTCACCCGGTCCTGCACCCAGCCTGGTGAAAATAAGCAAGTGAGCAAGGGTGGAGATGAGCAAGCGACAGAGGGCGGGAGATGAAGTGAACAGGGGGCGAGGCTTCATAGAAGGGGCGGGGCAAGGGTGTTCAGTTTTCTGCAGTTAGCAACTTGGCAACCCTACCTCCATGCCCCAACTTTACTCAGCCAGCGGCTGGCAGCAGCGGCGTAACCCGGAGCAGGTTGCAGCCATCCTGACTTTTATGAATGAAGTGTGGCCTGTGGAGACAACAGATCCCGGCATGCAGTGTGGCCTGGTGAGTCGGGTCAGGAGGATGCAGCGCTGCCTGCTGGGAAATGGTCCTGCTCTGCAAGCCCTGCGGGTGTAGCGAATGGGAGGGCAGTGGCAGGAGACAGGCTAGAATGATGTGAGCTGCTTTTCTCCCAGGTCAGACAATAGGGGAGGGAGCAGGGAATTCCCACAACCTGCCCCAGAGGAGGCTTTGGGCTGAGAAAATCTTTGAAGGCTAATAAGTCTGAACTTTCTGGAGCTGACGGTTCACTTCTGCCACTGAGCTGCTCCCCTCCTGGCCGCTCAGCCCTCCTGTGTCCCCCTACAGATCATTCGGAAAGTCACCAAGCAGTATGCCATGCTGGACGTGGATGAGCCCATCTCCCAGCTCCACAAGTGCGCGTTCCAGTTCCAGGGCAGCAACGGGATGTACCTGTGTGTTTCCACCGAGAAAGTGATCCAGTTCCAGGTAACACAGCACCAACTGGGAAACTCTCCAGCTGCTAGCGAGAGCAAACTCCCTCCAGCTCCTCCCTTCCGTCACTTGCTGCTGAGTCCATCCCTTGCGGGGTTCTTACCTTAAAGCCCCTTCCCCCTGCATTTAGGGTGATCAGATGTGCCGAGTTTATAGGGACAGTCCCAATTTTTGGGACTTTTTCTTACTGAGGCTTCTGTTACACACACACCCCGCCCGATTTTTCACGTTTGCTGTCTGGTCACCTTACCCGTAATCTCCAAGTGAAATTCAGTCCCATGTGTGATGTGGGAACAGGGAGAGAACCTGTGCATGGAGACACACACCCCCTCCAACCTCATCTGCCCAGGCTGGGCTTGGCTCTAATTTTCCCTGTCATCCCACACAGCAACACAGACCTCTCTCCCTCTTCCCTTGGCCCTGCCCCTCTGGTCACCTCCCACAGCATCCCATAGCCAAGCTTTCATGTGATTTAGTTAAGCCAGAAGCATTTCAGGGGGAAGTCACTGATTCTGGCCGCTCTTTTGGGTCAGCACAGAATTCACCTCCCTGTCCCTGAACATGGAGCTGCAGCAGCTGGCTAATAATAATAATAGCAACGTGCCAATCCAGCACCTTCCATTCAGGGCTCTCAGCTCCATTTACAAAGGTCGAGGGTTATTATTATCCCCCTTTGACGGTGAGACAGCCACACAGAGAGATGGAGTGACTTGCCAAAAGTCAAGCAGACCATGGCAGAGTCAGGAATAGAACTCAGGAGTCCTGGCTGTCCGTCCCCAGCTCTTACCCCTATGGTGCATGGCCTCCGTGACACTAAAATTCCACACAGGCATCTCCATGCCCAAAGGAAGCGAACCGTGAGCTGCTGAACGATGGCTCCTGCTGGACGATAATTGGAACGGAGACGGTGGAGTACACGTTCAGTGACAGCCTGGCCTGTATTCAGGATCCCGTGAGCCCAGTCCCACTTATAACCATGCTGGAGGTACGCAGGGCTTTTCATCTTGTCATCCTGTGCGCGGCTTTAATTAGCCCAGTAAAGTTTATCGAAGCACAAGAGGCTACAAATCTCTTCTCCTAGCTCTGCATGTGCCTCTGAATTGCCTCTCCCACCCCCACCCCCACCCCCGCCCTCCGGGGCCTCTTTCCACACGTTGCCCTTTGTGCACATGAAGGGGCAGATTTTTCACGGATGATTTGAGGAATCAATACGTTTTGATCTTTTCCCCTCTGCTCAATAACTGGTCCTATTGTCTCCTCAACTCCCTCTCCTTGTGCCCACCCATGGCTCAGGGCCCTGCTCTCGTCAGCTGGGGTAGGGCAGTGTGCGCTGCCTACTCTTCCGCAGGGAGGACAGGGAGGATGTCGCCACCTGCAGGAAAGTTTTGGGGTGGCAGCACATCAGGGCGCAAGGTGTATAACCCCCTCCCATGCGCTCTGGTTGTGACAGCTGACTGGCGGAGGGGACGTGGCGATGCTGGAGGTGCAGGGCGAATATTTCCATGCAAATTTGAAGGTCTGGTTTGGAGATGTGGAAGCTGAGACTATGTACAGGTAAAGCAGTGACCCAGTCTGGTGAGCTGATGTTTAGACACAGGCGGAGATGACGGTGGGTGGCATAAATGGCACCGTCCCTAACGGCTACATCTGACAGGCCCTTTTTGTCATTATTATGGTCCCAAGGAGCTTTGCTTTAGGTGGGAGTTTTGTGCGGGGTATCCCACAAGACAAAACAGGACGAGTGTGGAAATAACACACGTACACAAGCATTGTAATTAGAAATGGAAAAGGCTTCCTAGGGTATCTAATCCGTGCCTATGCCAGCTCGGGATTGTGCTCGATGGACATTGACTAGTACACCAGCATTTACAGCAAGGTTCTCAGGCTGGGAGAATGAGTCCTCTGGGAGGCCACTTCAGGAGGTACATGGCTGCTCTATCCGCAGCATGAGTATGAGGCAAAAATAAAACAGGGTGAGAGTCTGGGCCCATGGGGCCAAACCCTGGAACGGGTTCCCCACCAAAACAGAGGGGAAGGGGAGAACATAAGAACAGAGAGAAGGAAGAACACTGGAAAAATCAGGAGCTGCCATTAATCCCAAGACTACGTGACTGCCACCAGGTAGGGTGACCAGACAACAAGTGTGAAAAATCAGGACTGCGGGGGGAATAGGAGCCTTTATAAGAAAAAGACCCAAAAATCGGGACTGTCCCTATAAAATCAGGATATCTGGTCACTCTGCCACCAGGTGGCAAAAGAGAATTTGCTCTATTCAAAGGCGCTCTGGGAGAAAGGCTGCATTAGGGTGTGAGTAGGACAGGGTGGAGTCTCCTCTCTGGAAAAGCTACAGTAATCTATATGGTTTCTTTTTCTTTTTGCGCACTGTTCCCAGGACCCCCAAGTCCTTAGTGTGTGTTGTCCCTGATGTCTCGGCATTTGGCAGCGACTGGCGATGGCTGAGATACCCCATCACCGTCCCACTCTCGCTCATAAGGAACGATGGGCTGATCTACTCCAGCTCATTCACATTCACCTACACCCCAGAGCAGAGCTTCCTCCCTGCCCTGCAGGTCCTTCCAGAGCTGGCACAGGACTCTGATACCTTACTCAATAGCATCCATCAAGAATTCACGAGGACTAATTTTCACCTCTTCATGCAGAGCTAGCAAGCCTGGAACGGTGGAGGATCTCCACAGAAACAGGGCTTGGAACTGACATTAACACTGAGAGATGGGTACAAATGTTCCTGTGGTCTGTAGCACCTGGGGTTAACCCCCTCCCAAGTGCTCTGTCTGTGCATAAAATTCCCCATCTATTCTTTTGAGATTTGTTGAGAATTGTTTCAGAAGGAAGTATCACCTCTCTGTGAAATGTGCTAACAACAATAAATCCATGCCTCAAGGAGAGTTGAACTGGTTCAAATGATCGTTTTACTAGACATTTTGCAGATGTCATGGTTTGGCTCTTTAGCTGGTGTCAAGTGGTGCCACTGATTTCATGGAGTCCTAGATCTTAAGGCCAGCAAGGTCCATTGTGATCACCTAGTCTGACCTCAGAGCTTTTCACCCAGTAATTCCTGCACTGGGGCCTTTGATTTCAGTGGAGCGATATTGATTTATGGCAGCTGAGAATCTGAGCCCAAATGTGCTTTTATTTGCAGCCCCTAACGGGGTTATTTCTTTAAAAGAAGATCTTGGCTTTAAACAAAGAGAAACTTCAGTCAAAAGTAGCACAGTCTGAGCTTTCTGGGCCATTACTAGCCCTGTCAATCTATGCCTCGGTAGCAAGTTGCTGAGTTAAAGTTGCCTTTAGAAGAATCCATGTTTCCTGGAACTGGAGCTCTGAGTGTTACACACAAGTGGTCTTTAAAGCTCTATTTAGTGTCTTCAGATCACCATGGCCTCAAAAGGCCCATGGTATATTTTGAAACACGCTGTTTTGGCAGTTGAGGCTGATTTAGAAGTGACTTAATTGCCAAAGCCACACTGGCTTTTAACCTACACTGAACTCTTGAAGGTATACCAGGAGGCCTGGAAGAAACATGCTGCTGCCTAGCGAACTTCAGAATCCTGGGGGGCTTTGCAACAGGCAGCTCTTTCTTTGGCTTGTCTAATTGTGGCGCTGCTCCTGGAGGATCCTCCTGTTTACGCCTGTGTTTTGCGGGCACGGGCAGTCTTGTGGCTGGCACGTTTAGGATTATGCTACACAGGTTACTTTATTTCCAGTGGCTTGGGGGATGGATTTTAATGTTTCTCAAGGTCCAAGTTCCATGCCTGTCTAAGGGGCAGCTCATTTTTCTTCAAGACACTGGACCAAACCCTGTTCTGATCCAGACCTGCACAACCCCTGCTAACTCCACAGGAGCCCCGGCCCTGCTGCATGCTTTGGTTCGATCCTCTGTAGCCCATCCTCGCCTCATGCAGCAAGCACGCCGCCAACCAGAGGTACCATGCAGCAAACACACTGGAGCCTTTTCCCTGTTCATATATGCTATAGTCATATTTACTGAAAGGTGCTTACAAATTGATCACTTAAGGTCCTCTTTGTTCCCATTTTTAAAGAAAGCTACAATGTTCACCTTTCTCCAGTTCTATAGGCGTTCTCAGAGATGATTGCTAACAGTTCCGAGATTATATCAGCAGGTTCGTTAAGCATCCGGCAATGATGTTCATCAGGCCCTGCCAACATTTACTTTATCTCAATATTCTTTAACCTGTTCTTTCCCTGTTTTGGCTTGCCTTCCTTCGCCCTTGTTATTAATGTTAATTGTGTTGAGAATCTGGTCATTGTTAGTCTTTTTAGTGAAGACTGAAGCAAAATAAGCATTAAACACCTCAGCCTTCTTGATGCCATCAGTTAATAACTCTCCTTCCCTCCTGAGCAGATGTAACTTTTCTTCATCTCTCTCTTGTTCCTAATGTATTTAAAAAACTTCTTCTTGTTGTATTCTATGTCCTAGGTGGGTGTAATTCACTGTGTGCCTTAGCCTTTCTGCTTTTCTTCCAGAGAACTGGTAGGTAAGGTCCCCTGGGAAGAAAATCTAATGGGTAAAGGAATTCAGAAGAGCTGGCAGTTTCTTAAGGAGAGAATGCTATAGGCACAGCCATCCCTATGGCCTCTTCTTATTCTTCCTTCACATCAGCCTAGTTTGCAGTTGTGCCTTTAATAACATGGGATCTTACCACCAGTTCTCTGGGTTTGTTAAAATCTGCTCGTTTGAAGTTCATTGTCCTTATTCTGCAGCTCTCACTCCTTCCTTTCCTTAGAATTCTGAAATGAATGATTCTGACTTGCCTACTGGCTCATGTGGAATTCATTAAAGTTTGCAAAGCACCTGGAGAAGGGGGAAGGTGGCTAAGGAAGGGCAGAAGACTATTAAACCCCCCCATTTAGCAACACTGTCCTGCCCTTCCACCCCTGCTGGTCCCCCACCTCTAGTGTCCAGCGGATGGATCAGAAGAGAGCAGCGTCTGTGGTCCCAGCAGGGCATGAGTCAAGAGCCTGCTCCCCATGGTATAGTTTCCTGTATTCCACTCAGCTAGTCAGTTAATTCTAATTTTAGCACATAAAGAAAAAAAGAGCCGGTCTGTTTACAGGACGGCAACTCGCCATCAATTCAACAGAGCTCTCTGTTGACCCAGGGGCCGATACATTGCACAGTGGAACTCCAGGCAGCTCTGGCAGCTTCACGGACCCCAGGGCATTAGGCATGAATGGCACAATGTGTAACCCTAGACCATTCCAGCAAGAGTGGTGAGAAGAAAAATACGTCTGATTGGCTCTGCTGGCTCCAGTTGCCAGCAGGTGAGGCCAACAGCCGTGCTGAACTGACTTGGGGTCGAATCAATTTCTACTTTATGGAGACCAGTTCTGCGCTGGCAGCGCTGCAGGAATTGATTTTTACAGGCAGGGCAGAGCAATGCACAGAGGCTAAAAATACACCCCAGAGCTAGCTGCAGCAGGAAGTACGGAGAACCTGTGTTTTTAATGCAATAATACAGGGCAGACCCTCAACTGGTGTAGCTCGCATAGCACCATGTGTGAATTGCCCTTCCTTAGCCCCCTCCAACGGTGCTACAACATAGATACCAGCTGAGAATCTTTTCTGCAGTGTCTGCACTCAGTGGTGTGGCATGAGTGTCTATAAACAATATGGGAAAGGGTTTTGGAGCCTCATTTGACGAGCTTCCTGGGTAAGGAGCCTCATTTGACGTTTGGATAACACATGATTCTGAATGAGCATTAAGAGTTCTGTCACTACAACTGTGGTTGATAAAATAATAACACTTATTACCACATACTAAATATTTCCCCTGCCACACTGTTTAAATATGAATAGTACTACAGTAAATGAACCAACGAATTCACATGACTGTGGCTCTTTTGGGTAATGTTGATGGCTAATTTGGCTCCTGAACCACTGAGTATCACTGATTTAGAGAAAGAAAAAGTCTGTAGAAAAAGAATGAGAGTCCCCTTAATTTTTCCGGGTGTTTAATGTAACTGTGGTAGACCCGGTTACATTTCCATAGAGCCCTATTGCGTTAATCCCTGTAAATTATGTAGGGCTTTTCCATATGGGCACTGGACCTATTCTTCAGGGGATACCAGGGCCAGATTCTCAGATGGTGTAAACCAGCAGATCTTCACTGATATTTGAGTTCTGTTTACACCCACTGTATGGGTGCTTTACAGAGCACCAGAAAAGGGGCCTTAGTGTAAACAGGTATCAGGCCCAAGACAACCCCTTAAATCGATGACCCCACAACAAAGTCCCTGCTATATGGATCCTTCCTGTAATCCCCTCCTAAAACTATTTCCCAACCTAGGGTGACCAGACAGCAAATAGGAAAAATCAGGACGGGGTCAGGGGGTAATAGGAGCCCATATAAGAAAAAGACCCAAAAATCAGGACTGTCCTTGTAAAATTGGGAGATCTGGTCACCCTATCCAGACCTGCTATGAGAAGAGCTGGAATTGCATGAAAGGACAGGAGGTTCTTTTAAACTGATGTCTTAATTCTCCAATTCCATCAGTGGGACAGATGGAATAAACAAGCTGCTGGAGTCACTTCCCCCGTCCCTTTGAAGCTTCCCGACAGAATGGTTTTGTGAATGGAAAGAGCCCACCACTCCATTCAGCAGCATTTTGTGCTCTGTGGGGAAGAAGTGACACTTTTTATGAGACATCCTCAAGGGATCTGAACAACAGAGAGTTTTGTTTAGTTTTGTTTACTGCAAAGCACTTTGCTGGAGCAGTCAGAAAAGCAGCAAGCGGCACATTCTTAAACCCTAATGGTTTAAGCAAACAGCTGCAGTAATTTGAATCACATGGCGAAATGGAAAACTCAGTGGCTCCTTTGGGTTGGAAGAAACCTAGAAGGGGTTGTCCAGCCTGTCCTCCTGCATCGTGGTAGGATCGATTTCATCCTCCCTGAAACCAGTCAACAGCCTGGGTGCATTTTTGCCCTCTGCTGTTCCCGCCAAGCCCTGCCAGCAGTTTGTAAACAGAAGTTCACCACTCAAAGAGGCGACTCCTTCCCTGCCACTGGGGGCTGTGTGCTGGGCCCCTCGGCGGAGGCACTGGCAGGGCCGGGTGCGCTGCGTATTTGCATGCTCGCTGATGATGGACGGTTCTGATGGATGCCTGGCTGCCCTCGAGTCATAAAGTCTCACTCCCAAACTGTAAATCTGCAGCCCCCTGTTTCCGGCTGGAATGTAACATAAAGCTGCAAGTGTTAGGCAGCCTGAGCACAGTGTGCCCGTCTGGCTTCCCTAGGTCTCAGCCCACCCCCAGCCCCTCTGCAGCTCTCAGGACTCCTGCCTGTGAAGCTGAAGCCAGCACTGTACAGTCTGCAGTGCTGTGGGAGGGGCTAATCCCATGGCAGGCATTGAAACTTCAAAGCAAACTCCTCCTCCCAGGCCTGCACTGCAGATGCCCATGGCCTGTCTTGTACATGCTGCCCCCAATACTGCCAGCCCCGCACATTTATAAAGAATCATGCCTCAGGCGTCAAAAATTGCCTGATCAGCTTAACAATCATGAAGGTTTTTTTTAAAAAAAATAAGAAACCTGCTGAGGCTTCTTGTATTCATCGCGGGTTTCCCCATGGATTCTATAGGGGTATCCTGCCCACAATCACCTGACTCACACTCAGGCCTGGTCTACATCTAAAACTTAGGTCAACCCAGCTATGAGGGACGTAGTTAAGCCAACCTAAGCCCTGCTATAGACTCAGCTTGGACAACGGAAGAATTCTTCTCTTGAGCTAGGTACCACCTCTCAGAGGAGTGGATTTGTATAAGCTATGTGGGGGGGGGGAACCTTTTGTGGCTGTAGCAAGTGTCTACAGCAAGTAGCTGCAGTGCTTGTAGTGTAGATGTAACCTCAGCAAATTGGCTAATATGCCTCACGTGCCTCTGAAAAGGGGGCCCTGAGGGTTTGAGGTAGAAGAATAACCAGGAGGAGACATGCCATGCTGGTAGCTGCTCTTCCCAGCAGTGCAGGTACCTGAGGGGCTTCACATCTCAGACACATTGTGACATCAGCAGCAAACTCAGCCCAGGGAGCTCAGTGCTTCTCCATCACCTTTTAACTCCTTTTACAATAGGGGCCTGATTCTGCTCTGACTTTCACTGGCAGTAGATCAAGAGCGAGTCCATTGACGTCAGTAGAGTTTACATTGGCGTAAGAGAGTGAAAATGCTGGCTCCTGAGACAAGTCCTTAGATTTAGTAAGAACAGTATAAGGAGCTAGATGAGTTCTGAAGTGAATTTGATTTCAGACAGTACATGTGGGATGAGGTTGTGGCCTCTGAAATTCCCAAAACCTGTATTATGGGCTCAGCCATTGGCCTGTGGGCTTGGGCTGTGACTTTGGCCTTCATGGATTTTCAGGTTGCGGGTAACAATGTAATGCAAGAATGCTGAACTCTGAGTGGCCAGCTGCAACCTTCTTAGCTGGCACCCTCTAAACTGCCAGGATTTAGAGATTTCAAGGCCAGAAGGGGTCATTGGGGTGATCTAGTCTGACCCCTTCTATAACACAGGCCATAGAACCTGCCACAAAATAATTCTCAGAACAGAGCTTCTAGGAAAACATCTTGATTTAAAAGTTGTCAGGGATGGAGAATTCACCATGATGCTAGTAAATTGTTCCAATGTTTAATTACTCTCACTGTTAAAAGTGTACATCTTATTTCCAGCCTGAATTTGTCTAGCTTCAACTTCCAGCCATTGGATCACGTTAGCCCTTTCTCGTCTAGAATGAAGAGTCCATTATTAAATATTTGTTCCTCATGTAGATAGTTAAAGACTGCAATCAAATCACCCCTTACACTTCTCTTTGTTAAGCTAAAGAGATTGAGTGCCTTGAGTCTTTCATTATTGGGCAGGTTTTCTAATCTTTTTATCAGTCTCATGGCTCTTCTCTGCACCCACTCCAATTTATCAACATCTTTGTGTGGTGGACACCAGAACTGGACCCAGGATTCCAGCAGCGGTCGCACCAGTGCCAAATACAAAGGTAAAAAATAACCTCTCTACTCCTACCTGAAATGCCCCTGTTTATGCATCTAATGATTTCTTATTCTTACTCATATGCAGCTGCTTATCCACATGACTCACCCCCCCGCCCAATCCTTTTCAGAGTCATGGCTTCCCCAAATAGAATTCCCCACACTGTCGGTATGGCTGACTTTCTTTGCTCCTACACTTATACATTTACACAGAGCCATATTAAAATGCATAGTGTTTGCACCCAACCTACCTAGTGAGCTGCAGGTACCATCCATCCCCAGCTCACGCCTACTCTAGCAGATCCAGCACCCCTTTATCATAAATACTAAAATCCCCGGCCCCCACATCTCCCCCATTGAATTAGAGGGAAAAAATCCTGCTACTGATCAGCATCCGCCATTCCATCATGGAGGACAATGCAGCCCCCCCACCCCCACCACACACACACACTACTTTCTTTGGTCTCCCTTACACATGGTCAGTGAGAAATCCCCTCAGCCCAGCACTACTGTTGTACCAGCCCATGTGCCTGGTCCCAGATTCCTTTTAGTGGCCGAGTTCTGACAATGCTCAGGCTCCGGTTTATTTGTGTAAACATCTGCTGCCATCTAGTGCACAAGAACAGGTACAGCAGCGTCTCCCTATAGAGTTATCATTGCCAGTACATTGCACACCTATGCTGTTGGGTTTGTTCCTGTGGCTAGATGACAGGATCAGATGGAAGTTGGGCTGGGAATTGGGGTGTGTCCTGGATCTTGTGAGGAGCAAACTGCCACCCCACTAGTCTGAGACTCAGCTGTGGCTGCCCAAATGTGACCCTGAGCCAGCTCTTTGCAGTCCAAGGGCTGGGGTTTTTGTCCTTATCTCATCATGTGTTGGTGTCACAACATGCTTCATCATGTCTGTTTTGCTGCGAGCTCGCCAGCCATTCAGTTACTCTGACCTTCCCTTTAGCAGGGTTTTTAGTGAGCTCATTTACCATTTTTTTAGATAATCTGTGAACTGATTTGAGTCTGTAGACAATAGTTGAATGCAGTGATTAAAGTGCATGTGGAGAGAGCGGCCTGTAGTTTGGGGACCAGGTAATGGCAGAGAATTTATAGGATGAACTGACATTCTTTCCAGATGCCCGAACAGAAACCAAAAACAGTCCTCATGCCCCAGTGCAATCCAGAACCCTCTGGATGGATTTCAAACTTTGCTGCAGTCAAGAAATCCCCAAACAAAGCCTGGGATCTCCCTGAGTCCAGAGACACCCTGCACAGTCCAAGTTATCACTGTGAAGTCCAAGCACACGTGGTGGTCACATTCCAGACTCCCTGTGCTGTGCCCACACAAGGACTGTGCTGCCCCTTCATTCCTTGTTCATTAGGCAAGGCGATTTCTGCATATCAGTGGGAAACTCTCAGTGTTATTCAAGTGTAAAAAGAACCCTTAAAAATCCAACCCGGGGAACTTGGCCTACGGGGTTGGTTTGTTTAGATGAGATTGGGGTTTTCTTCATAGATTTTAAGGCCAGAACAGACCACTGTGATCATTTAGTCTGACCACCTGTATAATACAGGCCATAGAACTTCCCTGAATTAATTCCTCTTTAAACTAGCACAGAGCTTTTAGGAAAACTTCCAATCTCAATTTAAAAATTGCCAGTGATGGAGAATCCACCACGGCCCTTAGTAAATTGGTCCAATGGTTAATTACCCTCACTGTTAAAAATTGGTACCTTATTTAGAGTCTGAATTTGCCTAGATTCAACTTCCAGCCATTGGATCTTGTTATACCTTTGCATGCTCAGTTAAAGAGGCCTCTATTCTCACCTTTCTCTTCCCCGTGTAGGCATTTATACACTGATCAAGTCACCCCTTAACTGTCTCTTCATTAAGCTACATGGATTTAGCACCTTGAGTCTGTCACTATGAGGCAAGTTTTCCAATTGTTTAATTGTTCTCATGGCTCTCCTCTGAACCCTCTCCAATTTTTCAGCATTCTTCTTGAATTGTGGATACCAGAACTGGACAGAGTATTTTTAATCCCAACATACAAAAACTCCTGAGAAACTCCAGAGTGGAGGGATATCTGCTGACTTTACTGTTTTTCTGTCTGGACTATAAATGTGCTGCCTGGGGCAGTGAGGATGCAAAATGGTCCATTGGCCAAACCCAAGCTGGATTTGGTTGCTTAGGAATTTCAATTACTTGCTCAAAGGACTCCCAGAACAGCCTATGCATATGTAGCTGCTGACCAGAATCAAACATAACAAGCATTAAACACAGAGTGAGTCAGACACCAGATAGGACTAAAATTACACCAGATGGCTCTGGTCACCAGGCTCTGGTATTATTGGCTACTGTCCCAAAGCCAGAGATCCGCATTGCTATGGCTGCAGGGCATATCCCTGCTGCTCCCTCCCCAGCACATGAACTGTGAAATCCGGAAGGCTCTTCCTGGATACCCAGAACACTTTTACAAGAATCCATTTTTAAAATTCCCTTGGAAGCTCCAAACATCCCCATTTCCCCAAGAGCCGGCAGACAAGGTAGGGGATAAATGACACAAGGTCTCATGGACGCTATGACCTGAATAGCTGGGGTGAGATCGTAGGAGAACAGCAACACCTTGCTCCAGACTCCTGTGCAACGTCTGTAAAGGGTACATGGCAGACTACTGCGTAGGCTCTGCTCCAACAAGGGCTCTCAGTCCTCACGCTGGAGGTCTTAGGTTGATGGCTGGCTAGGAGCAGGTAGGAATTCCCCTTCCCCGTCCCCCTCATTGGCCATGGGCTTTTATAGCTGTTTCCAGAGCATGGCATCTCTGCTGAAGGCAGTGAAGGAGGCTAGATTGGGTCATTGGTCTGGTCTGGACTGGCTAGTTATGGTCCTCTATGTCCATTGAGGCAAACTAGTTAAAAACTGGCCAGACACAGGTATCTGGAGCTCCAGGCCTAGGTTCTATTCATTCATACATAGAAACAGGAGCACAAACCAAACATGGACTCTTCCTAAGCAGTTTGCAGGCTGCAGAGTAATGGTGTGATAAAGGGAGATGGAGGAAAGGGGGGTCCTGGAAGGGCAGCCAGGATGCGGGGGAACAGTGCTGGGGAGCAACATGTGCAGATTGCTGGCAATATTGTTTAACTCCGTTTCAGAAGAAACACACTGATGTTTCTTCTCAGAGTTCACTAGAGCAGGGAGGCGAACTTTTAAACCACTTAGCTAAACAACTGGGTACAGCAAATGCCGGCCTAATTTCCATGCACGGTCACTGTCATCATTTATACCTGCAAATTAGGCAAGCAATTCCATCTCTAATGTGTTTAACAAACTGATTCAGGATTTAGAAAGCAATGACGGGGTCCCAACTGTCCCTCCGACAACCCAGTGGGAGTCCCTTCTCCCAGCCAATCCAATCCTCTCTACAGGGTAGGACACACGTATGCAAGGAAGGAGGAGCCCTGGTGGTTGGAAAGGCCTTCAGCGAGTTCCAGAAATGATGGGTCAAACCCCAAGTGCATTGGGAAAGGTTCTGCTGAAACCAGAGCCTGCTTCCTGGCGAACGTGATCTCCACAGGCATTGGAGCTGCCTGGGTATCCCCAAGCACCCTCCCCCTCTTACCACCTGCATGTGGCTGTAATGGGAGCCTGTAGGGTTTATGCCGTTGGCACTACCCAGTGCCCCACCCCAACCCCGCACGTGAGCTCTGCTGCTCAGAGTGGTTGTCATGCCAGACGTGCAGGAGATCATGAAGCCATTCAGCAGTCACTTTTCTCGGCTGCTATTGCCCCAAAGTGACCCAGCACAGAGGGCAGGGCGCTAGCTCTGCCCTAGGAATGCTGGATTCACTCCACAGCTTGCTGCCCCAGGGACGCGCTTGCTGCACTGGTGTCTGGAGCTGCCCCTGGAAACAACCACAGACAAGTGAATCAGGACTTGCTTGTAATGGTGAGGCCCTGCTCCTTTAAGGCTGGCAGCCTGGAGCCACCCAGCCCCATCCAATTAGCTCCCAGCCACACCTTTAGGAGAACAAGCTTCCCATGGATGAGCTGGTTGTCCTATAAAGAGCAGCAGAAAGCTGCAGAGCTGGTGATAGTTGGGGTGAGAGACAACCAGAGTGAAGGGGGAAGACTATAGGGACTGCTGGGGGTGAGGCAGCTCTAGCAGGGATGTTGAGTCTTTGAGGAGAGGACTTCAGGCAGACTCCTAGCAGGAAAGACTGGGTGTATGGGGATTTTGAGAACATTACTTTGTGATTGATTTTGTTATTTTAATAAATCCAGTGCCAAAGAGCAGTGTGGCTGGGCCAGAGAAGAGTATGTTTGGGCAGTTTGATTTTTGGGGGGTTCTGAGCTAAAGAAGAGGGAAATGGAGGCAGGGAGCATGCAGAGCCACCTAAAGCCATGAAAAGGCACTCGCGAGGTGGCTAGTCCATTTACATTGCTAAATAGCTGTGCCCTAACAGTAGGAGTAGCCGTGAGAGTCTCCTGCAATGATGTGACACTTCTGTCTTGTGTTTCACTGGTGGAATGTGTTGTCACACTAGCCTGTTGTTCTATTTGCAGCACTGAGGCAAGTAGGTCTAGGCCTCCCCAAAACTAAAGACCCTTTCCCCTTAATTTAGGGGCAGGAACCACTAAGCCCAGGCTAAAACTGATTAGTGGGAAAACAAATGAAACGTCAGGAAAGAGAATGAGATGAAGGGTTGAAAATGAGGCAGCCAGAGCAGGGACACTGATCAGAGAACCCCAACAGTGCCCACTGCTCCTCAAAGGCATTTGGGGAGTCAATGGACGCTGCCCAGAGGAACTCTGCCTGGAGACGTGAGGGGATAAGGGACTAGAAATAGGCTCCACACTCACCATCCCAGCTTCCTCCTCTTTGACAAGGTGGCCTCATTACTTTGTGGGGCTATGAATGGGGTGTGCATAAAGGAGGAGGTGTAGAAAGAAGTGGAGCCAGAACCTCGGTCAGAGGAGCTGGAAGAGGGGTTGCAGTCTGACATACTTACATAGGGGTGAGCTAGGGTTTCCCTCCCACCACAAAAGGAACCTCTGTCAGGGGGTGTTAGTGAGCTGCTCCAGGTACGCAGCCATGCTCACGGCCCATGGAGGAGCCACCTCCTAATCTCCCCCGTGGGCCATAGAACCAGAGTGGAGCACAGGCTGCTCCCCACCCCTAGGGTTCCTCACCCAGCATAGGTGGCAACAGGTCTCACCCCTTGGTGCTGGGGTGGGACACGAGAGGAAGGAAGTGGATGACATCAAGCATGAGCCCGTACAGATGTTCTCTGGGTGCGGTTCAGAGACAGACCCACTGGGTATTGTGGCATGTTGGGGGAAGATGGGGAGGCTCATAGGACAGGGGCCCAAGACTAAGTTCCAGGGGGACAGGGTGTGTGGGGGAGCAGCCTCTTGCAGGATCTGCTTGAGGAAATTAAGAGAAGCAGGAGGCAAGGCTGCCCTCATCTCCTGGAGCACCTGACTGGGGACGTGCAGGGTGGGCAGCTCCATGCATTGGCTGGGTGCCATGGTATCAACCCAGTCCTGATCGTAATTCAGGAGGTCTCTGAGCCTGGTAGTACCAGACAGGCACCTTCCTCCATCTGCACTCTAAGGTGTGGATTGTGTAGCAGGGGTTCTGCTAGGAGGTCCTCCCCCCTCAGTGGACACTGCAGACCTGGTTGTTCAGACTACTGTGTTGTGTGGTTGGAGTTCTGGACTAGAAGGAATGTTCCTTCTTCTCTGCTTGTGCAGTGGGATGTGTCTCTCTGAATAAAGTCTCCATTTTCCTAACTGGGCTTGGACTTAACACACTTGCTCCAAAAACAGTCAGCGATCAGAGCCCTGATCCTGCACTATTAAAATCAACAGCAGCTTTCCCTGCACCAGGCCTTGAATACACAACATCCAGAAAGGTAGTGTGAACCCTAACCCTGTTGGTGTCCAAGCTGACACCTAGCAGAGACTTTATGGTGGTTCCCTTTTGGAGGGGGGGGCTGCCTTTTCAAATCTGTTCTTTTCCCACCTCCACCCCGACTTGCTGTGTGAGCTTGTGAGAGTCACTTCTGCTCTTCATGCTTCTTTGTCCCCATCTTAAAATGAGGATAATGACACTGATCCGTCTTTGTTATGTGTTTTGGGATCTGTGGCTGATAAATAGGACTGAGTATTGATTGGAGTAAGTGCCCAGAAACTAGGGTGATGGCACTGTTACTAAACCCTTAGAGAGAAATGGAATTGAATTTGGTGCTATTAGAATTCAAATGGCCATAAACATTCAGTACTTAGCCCGTTTCCCCATTTTGGAGTCTGGATAAGGGGCAGACATCCAGCCCTTCATCAGATTTCATGAAGCCAAGTGATATTTGCAATTTTGAATAGTGAGAACAAAGACCAGGGTAAACTAAAATTATTAAAGAGCCACCAACACATTCCAGTGGCTTAAAATAAAATATTAGAACCCCTTCAACCCTCCATCCCTGCTTCTCTGATTGCCTTTCTGGTAGTGCTGCTTATGCGAAGATTTCAATGTTAGGGAAACTTCCCCTTTTCTAGCCAACCTGCTCCTCCTGCCAGATTCATTGTAATGCGTTTACAGTCCTACATGAGAGCCGTCCTAACTCCTCATCAGCAACTTGGCTGTGGTGTCATGCCCATAAGCTTGTGACCTCACTAGATGAATCAGGCAGGAGGAAGTACGTGAGAAGAAAGGAAAGTATCTGGGGTTTTTACACATAAAACATCCTTACGATCAATTGCAATAAGGAAGGAAGCCCAGAGGGGACAGGGAAGCCGAGTGTTCCTAACACTGCACAGCCTGCAGGAGGTTGGGTTCAATTTAAAAAACATAGGGCTTGTCTACACTTCTAGCTTAGTGAAGATACTATCTACAGCAATGGGAGAGCTTCTCTCCTCTGCATAGGCACTCCATCTCCCCGCGAGGTGGTAGCTATGTCAATCAGAGAAGCCCTTTCGTCAACACAATACTGTTTACACCCGGAATTTGGTCAGTATAACTGCGTTGCGCTGGGGTGTGGATTTTCCTTACCCATGAGCAACGTAATTATACCAACATATGTTTGTAATGTACACCACAGCAAAGTCTGAACAAATAAAGCTCTTCTCCTCTCCAGAGGAACTAACACCACTTTAAAGAGAGAGCTGTATGCTACACATAAACATTGGCTCACGTGAACACACACACAGAGCCTTGTATAAATTGTATCTGATTCAAAACACTTCAGAAGTTAAAATAAGCCATGTTAGAAAGTGCACAGTCCAGCTGGATGAATATAAGCAGTGAGAGCCATGAAACAATAGCCTCAGAATAGTGTTAGCCAAGGTAAACAAGCCAGGCTTCGGGCAAACTGGTCCCCACCCCAAATTCTGGCTCCCATGGGGGGTGAGATTATAAACCCAACATCTGAGGGAATAAATTAGCCTTAATTATGTCTTGTTCAACTTGACCAATTAAACAACCAACCCTTCTCTAATGTGGCTTCCTTGCCATGTGACCTGACTCAGACGGAGTTATTTATTCTGCTTCCAAGACAAATGCCTGAGTCCCATTTTGTGGCTTATTCCCCAGTTTTGAGGAGGTGCTTTGAGATAGCAGCTCCCTGGTGTAGCTCAACTGATTTCAGTAATTACATCGGGAAGGAATTTGCCCTATTGTGTCATCATGGAGAACAGAAAGTCTTTGCAGTAATTCAGCAGGGTGGGGAGGAGAATGAGTTTTGATTCCATCCATAGAAAAGGTGGTAGCAGCAGCTACTATTGTTTAAAGAAATACTGAGAAATCTCAGGCTAAATCTGTCCAACAGGAGGAAACGCATATGTCTGTTGTGTGAGTGTCCTGGGGCAGAAGAACACAGCTCTGTTACATGTGTAATTAAACAATCACAATTCATTCTCTAGCACCTGCCATCCAAGGATTTCAAAGCGCTTTACAAGCATCTGTACATTAAGCCTCACACTAGCCCTGTAAGATAGGCATTATCCCCATTTACCAGATTAGGAAACTGAGGCATAGAACCCCAAAGATACAGTAGATCATCACAGAACTACCATAGGAATAGAACCCAGGAATCCTGATTGCTAGCTCTTGTGCTGGCCCATAAACTATACTCTTTTTCAAGATCAGAACAGAATAGGGGAGTCCTGACTCCTATCCCTGTCCTCCCTCCCCTCCCACATCTGTGATGAGAGAGAAGAAAGGGACCATCACTAGGAAGCACACAAACTAGTGCAGTGCGGGCTTGATTTTCAGAGAAGCGGAATGTCACCAATTCCCATGGATGTCCCCTGGTGTTTTGGGTGCCTAGCTGGAATCTTGTGACTCTGTGAATCAGAGTGAGTGAGCCTGTGGCATTTGGCAGTTCTGGGAACTTCAGGGCATGGCTGACAGGGACATCAATGAGAATTTCAGGTTTCTGAGCAGCAGCTCCCAAGAATGAACTTGAAGCCAGTTTCAAAAGTGTGTGGCACATCAGGCACCGAAGTCTTTTGAAAGCCTGGCCCCAAACACTGCTCCCGGCACAGGCCTAAGGAGTGAGTCAGGACATATTACACCACAGTGGCTGCTCCCCCCTGCCCGGGGTGAGGCATGTCTCTAGTCAGGTCAGCTGGGAGGAAAGGAAAGCGTCCTTGTGTCCTTTCTGCTTCCTGGGGCTAATGCTCCGGCACACAGAGGCAAGTGCCCTGCCCAGGAGTGCAGCCCCTGGCTCCCAAAGGGCAGTACTGTCCAGCCTAGGTGGTATGTAGCAGGGATTGGCTCTATTAGGTGTCAGGTTATTTTCCAAGGGTAGCATGTGGGAGCCAGTCTGGAGCAAATTCAGAAATGTAATCAGCTGACTTTGAAGAGACAATCCTACCTGGTTGCAGCTGGACTCAGCCTGCACCTTCCTCATCCCCCACGACCACAGCTCCTACTAGCATCGTTTTCAAAGGACAGGCCTTGCTGCCCTGTACTGCACCCCCCTGAGCTTGTCTGTGCTGAGTGGTAACTTCCTCTTCCCTTAGCTCCCTGGGCACTCACTAGCTAGTACATAGACGGCCCTATGCACAGGGGCTGTCAGGAGCGACCTGTCTGAATGGTAGTGAACAGAGTGGGTTCTGTAGATGTACACTGAGGCCATGGTTACACTTACAGGATTATAACGGTATTGGTTATAGCTGTCCTCATATACAGCTATAGGGATAGCGCTATAGTGTGGCCACACTGACACCTGCCAGCGCTATAGCATGGCCACATTTGCGGCACTTCAGGCGGCATTGGAAGCAGCGCATTAGGGCAGGTATCCCAGCATTCAGCTGGGTGCAACGTGCTTTTCAAACAAGGGAGGTGAGGGGGGACATGTTGTGTGTACGGGGAGGGAGAGAGCCAGTGGTTTTTCCGTCCTTCTGAGAGTCTGTCAGCACGTGTCCATTCATAGAGATTAGCAGGCTTTGTTTTCACACAGGCTCCCTCCTTAAACATTTGCATTGCTTATCTGCCAAGTTAAGACAGAAACTCTAAAAAGGTACTTCTGCATTTCTCCAGCCGAGTTCAAAAGAAAGGGAAGAGACGGCAATTGCCTTAAATGGCTCCAGGCATCTCAAGAGATCACTTGTAGTGCAGTGGGTGTCCACATTCTCGCCGTAGCGCTACAGCGTGAGCTCTACAGCCCTTATTCTCTGTGCAGAGGTGGATTACCAGGAGCGCTATAACTCTGAGGTTATAGCGCTCTACGTGCCTCGCCAGTGTGGATGGGTAGTGAGTTATAGCGCTCCTGACAGCTTTATAGCGCTATAAAGTGCCAGTATAACCATGCCTTCAGCTCTTTGGAGGGGAGCTGAAAGCATTCGACAGTCAGAGGCAGGGAGCAGCCAGAGGCTCCCCACCCTGAGAGAGCTACCCCAGGGGCAGCAGAAAAGGCGCTTAATTAAACCGGCTCCAGTTAACAACTGGATTAACATAAAAAAAGAATCAACACCCAGGAGCAGGAAGGATTTGATCTTCCTGCCTCACCTGCTGCAGAAATGGGAACTTGGCCACAGGACAAAGCTCCCAGACAAAACTACTGCTGCAGACAGAGCTGGGGAGGGACTAAGGGCAAGGAACTCATCCCAACAGACAGATGCCAGAGCAGCTGATGCAGCTTCCAGTGCAGATGGATGCAATGTCACGCCACAGCACAGCCCTGAAGCAGGAATTACAGGCCCTGACTGAGCCACAGGGTTGGGAGGCTGATGGTCAGAAGCTGTCATGACAGGCCAGGCAAGAACTCACTGCCAGGCTGACTGAGACAACAGCTGCTGAGCAGAGGTTGTAACACTGGCAAACCAGGTGCCAGCTCATGCCAAGGGCCCCACGTTTCAACCGAACACTGACAAACATGTAGCTGGGATCTGGCTCACCTGGGCAGTAGTATTGTTAAAATAGGTTTAAGTGTTATAGAAATGTGCTTAGTGTTTACATTTTATTGAATGCTTGTAAATTGCCACTTATAGTGTCTGTATCCCATTGTAAATGTTTGCATTGTAGAGCCTCTGTAGCTGTAAACCAGCAGGCGGGAGAGAAGCATTAACTACCATGAAATACTCATTTCCAACAGGAGGGGTTATCGTCTGCCTGACAAAGAAAGGCCATCAACACCAGACAAACTACTGTGGAACATAAGATGACAAAAGACTTTGCTGATTGCTCCTCCCATCCTACCCCCACCCCCAGTTGGAGACATGCAAGTTAATTCCTCCTGTCAGCTGAGCTGGCAGCTCACAGAGGAGGAAAGGAAATAAAAATCCCTTACAAGGAGAAACAGTATCTCTAAGCTGCTTGAACTCTGGAGAGCAAGATTTTCTAAGCATAAGCAAGAGATCGCCAGCGTTCAGCCTGGTTATCCCTAAGGGACGTATAGAGCTCACTTATTATAGGTGCTTCCATTACCTTTGAAATGTGAGACTGTAACTCTTTTGCGTGCACGTTTACCTGCTTTAACCTTGTAACTAACTCTATTTCCTTCATAAATCTTGAGCTAGTTTAATGTAGGATTGGTTACAAGTGCTGGCTTTGGTGTGAGAGCTAAACTGCAATTGCCATAGGGTAACTGAATGCTCCTTTGGGAATATTGCGGCCTTTGAATAGTGTTGTGATGTTTGGGTAAGACCATTTACCACAAAGGCAAGCTTGCTGAAGTGACAAGATAGAAGAGTTCCCTCTGACTCAATGGTCAGACTGTTATAGCACCTGAGGAATTCACACTTGATAGGTGAAATCTAAGCATGGAACTCACCTAGGGTGACCAGACAGCAAACGTAAAAAATTGGGACAGGGGGTGGGGGTAATAGGAGCCTATATAAGAAAAAGACCCAAAAATCAGGACTGTGCTTATAAAATCGGGACATTGTCACCCTAAACTCACCACCCATTTGGGGTTTGTACCCTGCCTCTTTAACAGTCTGCCCTGATGCTGGTACTCACGCTCTTGAGCCACTGCAAGGCAGCTTGGCTGAGAGGGCCATGGTTTCCTGGGTCCTTTTGCACCAGCAGCTTCCTGTGCAGAGTGGGCTGGTACTAGGGTGGCCAACATTGTATTTCAGAAATAAGGAACTTTTCTTAGCATCCCCACCATCCCTCCTCCAAATATTATATTATTACCCTTAATAATAATTAATAAATAAGCAGTGCTCTCCTACATTCACCGGGGGTATTTTTTGCTGCTTTTTTGCAGCACTCAGGAACTCCTGATTTTTTTGTAGGGAGCTAAAAAAATAAGGGACCTTTCTTGTAATAAGGGACTGTTGACAACTCTACATGGTACCCAGCTGGAACTGAGGCAGGCTGCATCTCCTGCTGTTAGCTTAGCCAGAAGTAGGTAGCAGCTCCTGTCCAATAGGGGGCGCGCGCGCACACACACACACACACACACACACACACACACACACACACACACAC
>ML677360.1:12599147-12636879 GCA_007922305.1 Dermatemys mawii | reverse complement strand
ACACACACACACACACACACACACACACACACACACACACACACACAATGTGAAAGTCAGACCCATATCCAATAAAAGGGGTTGACAGGAACAGGCAATAAATACAGGTAATCCCTTAATTAAGTGCCCACTTTAGGGACTGACAAAAGGGTGCAGCAGAATTATACCCAAGGGGCCAAGTGATGTAAATGAGTGGTATAGTTTCTGACTTTGACCCAGCTCCCTACAGTGACTTTACACCAACTTAGTCTATGGGACTCTCTGGGACAGTCTAAAGATGAGAGGCAGCCTTATAAAGGGGATGGGGGGAGAGAGGGAGTGCCCCTGGTGTGGGTTTTCTGCATGCTCTGGCTTCTCCCTGCAACACAATATTCAGAGTCTAAGAAGTGATTTTTTCCCCTTTGTTAACTGTAAAGGTGCTGCACTTGCCCAATGGGTTCCATTCACTAACACTGCAGCACGAGCCCACACCACAGCCATCTACTCGCCCCATGCTCAGCCATCCACTCTGCAATCCATCACACCCCCAGTCCCTGGTAGGAATTCCTTGTCCCCCTGCCCCCATTCCAGCTCTGCCAGAAGGAAGCCGGCACTGGGCAGTGGGTTTGAAAGGCTCTTTGTTATCCTGTGTAATTTTACCTGAGTGATGGAATAGAAATGTGCTGAAAACTCTTCACTGGAGGCTTTTGAAAGGAATAACGCAGTTCAAACAAACAGTGAGCCCATTGTTCCCAGCAGCGCCAGGCTGTTGGGGGCTCACGCTCCCCACTCCCCATTTCATATGTTAGCCTGGGATAATCAGCCGGTGATAAAACAGGCCTTTCACTTAGCTAAAGTCAATATTGGGCAGAGAGCACCTTGAAAGTTTCTCCTTCATCCAGCAGCACTTACGCCCCTGGGAGCCAGCCCCCCTGGGGGATGCCTAGCACAGCAAGAAGCAAGGTGGAATGTAATTAGCGGGTTATAACCAGAGTGGGAAGATGGAGGTTGAACCAAGTTTGGGAATGAGGAAGAGTTTTGGCCCCAAGGCTGGTGATCTGGGCTCTTAGCTCAGTCAGTGTCCGTAAACAGCCCAGGGGGAATATCCACCACAGGTCATTTATTATGTGCAGTGCTCAGATACAAACAATCCTACACATGATGAGCTCCCCATCCCATGCCTGACGCCCCTTCCACACCACTGAACAGCCCTGTGCATGGAGATGGGGAGGGAACAGGGAGATGATTGATTCTTTCCCTGTGAACCTGGGCCTAAACATTCGATCCTAAGAGGCTTTTTGACGCTGGCCTCGAATTTCCAGAGAGAACAGCTCCCACTTCGGTACCAAAGCACGTGGCCAGGTTTTCAGGAGGTGTCTATGGTGGGCACTGAGTTCTGTTGGAACTCTGGCCCCATGAAGACTTGAACTCATGTTCATAAGTATCTAGCCTCTCCATCTTAACCCCATTGAGCTGTAGGGAAGAGAGACCCAAATAGCATGGAACACAGCACCAGCCAACCAACCGTGAGGCTACTATAGCAAATTTGGCTATATACATAATCAAACCAATAGGCCAGCTATTGGGCTCTGTCAATCCCAAAGAACCCAGCTCAAAGTGAATTAGTCATATAGTCTCTTCTGCTAGGTTACGGGCAGAGGAATTGGACCCTGTTATGCTTTACCGAGGGAATGAGTTCCTCTGTCACTGTGCCATGTGTTTCAGTGACTGTAAACACTGGGCAAATAGGGCCCTGAGCCCAGGATCAACCGCAGACGTGGGACTCTCTGCAGACTATACACCCTGTTGGTTCCTAGGCATTAGCTGGTGTTTGCCAGCATGAATATCTGCCCATGCAACCTTTTACTCACTGCTGGCCTCTCCCTGGTTCTTTTACTGCTGCTGACCAAGCCCATCCCCCAAATATAGTGTCTTAACAGGTACTGTAATGGGAGGGGAGGTTTAAAGCAATTCCCTGAGTAAATGTGGTTGTGTCTCTGCACAAGGTCTTTGCCTCCAAATGGAGGCAATTATCACTGTGTAAATGCAGCAGCATTGTAAAGTAAAATCAGCCCCTCCAGCTAGCATGTCCCTCTGCAAAGCACTTTATAAACACACATCCCTGAGGCAGAGAACCTCCCAGAGATCTAGCCACTGGTGCTCTGTTTTCACACCATGCCTTCCCTGTGGTGTCTGATACAAGGAGCACTAATCTGTGAACAGGGCACAAGGCTTGCATTTCTCAGTGAGGAAATGACACAGAGCTGGGGGAAGATTAAGACAGTGCGGAATTTGGCCTCAGTGCCCTGGGAGCCCAGTTCATGCAAAAACAATTGCTCTTTCCTGCTGCCAGGCTGGATTTCTGGATTTTCCCAGCTTCTGAGAGCTGGTGGATTTTCCCAAACAAGAGCCAGAATCTCTTTGGTGCAGAGGCAGCACATGTTGAGCCCTACAAATCCACAGATGTCTGCAGACCATTTCTGCAGATCGCGGATTGGATGCAGATACAAATTTTGTATCCGCGCAGAGCTCTAAGTGCATGGACAAATCTCTTCTTTCTTAGCTCTGTGGAATCTTAGTCAAAGTATAACCACGAAGCAGTCATTGCAAGGTGGTATTTATGAGACTGCCACATTTCTCCGTTCTCTCCTCTGCTGTCTAGACCCAAAACCTCAGTGAGGTTTGCAGGGTAAACATTTCAAGCAGCTTTCAAAGAGCCCTGACCAGTGACAGAAGAATCAGAGAAAGGGAGGGAGAGATGGCAGAAGCCATAGTGAAACAATAGGGAGGGCATGGGCAAGATGAAAGGGAGAGAGAGGGAGACATACGTATGCACACACGGCTTCTCACAGGACAGGGATCTGAGCAGACTCTTCCCATCTGCCTCAAGGACTGTGGAGATCTAGGAGTAGCCAGTGTGAAATTCCACTCATTATCAGGCAGGAACTCCCCTTGGAACCTGGAAACATTGGGAGGAGGTGGGAACTGTGTTCTGCAGGGCCTACAGTCAAAATCTTCCCAACAGAGCTCTGGAATTTTATTTCCTTTCCACAGACTGACCAGCTGTAATGACAGACACCCTATTTCAGAAGAGTAAGCCCACAGGAAAGGTGAGCTTTGGGAAGTACCAGGAACAACCTGCCCATGAGTAGCCACAAGGTAGTTCTCTGAAGGTCCCCATCAGGATTTGGCCCCCAAGTCACATCAGTTAAGAACTGTGATGTACTGAGGACTGTGGTGGAACTGCAAGCTATCACTTTAAGAGTGGAGGGTGTTCTGGCAGGCTACGAGTCCCAGTAGGGTCGGGAAGTATGTTAGCGGCAGCCAGCCAGCCAGCCAGCCAGCCTACAATAAGGTGGAGTGAGTTGTGCTGCTCTGTTTTACGGAGCAGCCTGCTTTGTTTCTCTCTGTTTTGGGGTTCTTGCATGTTCTGAATTCTAAGTAGTGTCTTATCACAACCTCCCAGCCAGAGTATTTATGTTTTCATCCAGTTTCTTTGTATGTATGCCATGAAACATAACTAGAACAAGCTTGTGTCCAGTCAGATCAAGGCTTTGCCCAAAACGCTCATGGCCTAACCCCAGCCATTCGCCATGATCACAGGACTAGAACCAGGGGTGGCGATGTCACGTCAGCTGAGGCAGGATGGGGAGAGGGGCGGGGGAGCTGCAGCTGCACACTGTGGCTGTGGGTTTTGTTAACATCAGCATCCCCATTGACCAGGACTCTGGCTGGGCCATTGCCAGGCACCTTTGCTGCTGAGCACTGGAATGGGCTGTCCAGAAGGCTCAGAGAAGCTGCTACAGAAAGGACCAGAAGAGACTTGGCTCAGGATTCTTCTGTCCAGACTCCTCTTCTCACAGGGGAAGGCAGGTAGCTGCTGCTTGGGACTGGGTTTGGGGGAGTTTGCCACGACAATGGTGGCTCAGTCATCACCATTATTTAGATAGCACCAGGGTGGCCCAGGGCACTTAATGAAATAAACCAGACTGTGTTGTGTTAATACAGAGTCCACACCCCAGAGACCTCTCTATTGCCCTGGGGAAAGAGGCAGACATGACAGAACAGGATGAGGCTTTTAAAAATCTGCTCTGGTCCATAAAACACTCTTGCGCACCCCCAACCCCCACCCCCAGGCTCACACCAGACACAGCCCTGGATCCTGTCACTGTTTAGTGTAGCCCTGACACACCCCTGCTGCTGTGTTTACTTGAGTGGGTGTAGGTCTGTGCTCCTGCCATGTCGGATTGATTAAGTTGTGTACACGGCGGCTCTGCAAGGAGGGCTGGCGGCAGGCCGGCTGGCAGCAGAAGGAAACGTGGAAGGTCCTGAGAGAGAGGGGAAGGAGAAAAGCAAATGCCTGCTCTTGAGCAGGTAGAGATGTACCCTGCTGGGTCAGCAGGACGAAGGGGCAGGAGACTCGAGAGACCAGTCTTATTGGTGTGGGGGGACGCGTCCCTCCCAATTTGGAAGAAGGGGAAAAGGGGCCAGCTTGAGAGTCCCATAGGCTAAAGGGCTCGGTTAATCCACAGAGCAGGCAAACCAGCCTCTGCCAGGTCACTCAGCCCTGCCTACCAAAGCCCATTCCTTCCTTCCCCCAGCAGAACACCAGCAATGGTTCACTTGGTGCAGGTTGTGGTGGCAGGTTGTTTTTGAGCCATGTCCAGCTAGAACTGGACTGAGACCCACCACCTCATCCCACATATGGAGACCAATTGTCACTGGGACAATCTCCTGAGCAAAGAGACTTTCCTGGTCCCACTGGACACAAGAGATGCTCTCACTGATTTAAACAGAGGTTCTCATGCCCACTCCAAAGGTAGGTACTCAGTCCTTCTGGATCAGACAAAAACTTGCAGTGGGGAGGAGGGAGAACACCAGGATTTCCAGAGTCAACGAACAATGGTGCCAGCAGGGATCAGGAGTCAGATTTGTGACGTGTGATTCACTGGGCTAGCTGCATCCCTGAACTGGGGACACCAGGTATCTTAAATGAAAGCTGGGCTGGGTGAAAGTAAGTAGGAAAATGGCCTCCTTGTTTGAATAAGGAGCCCAGGAACTGGCTGGGCTTTCTAGCCTTTGTATAAAACAAGTGCTGTGGTTTCCTAGGTAAACTTTCTGGAGGCTTCCGGAGAGCTGGCTGGTGCTAAAAGAGTCACATCGCTACAGGAAGGAAACCCACAGACTGGATGCACTACGAGGGCCTGGTGGAGGCTAAAAGTCCCAAACTAGTCCCAGACACCTGTTTCCAGAATCTGGGCTGCCCTTTATATGTGACTAGTGCCATCTTTGTTTGCAGTGTAGCTGTAGCCCTGTCGGTCCCAGGACATTAGAGAGACAAGGTGGGCGAGATAATGGCTTTTATTGGACCAACTTCTGTTGGTGAGAGAGACATGCTTTTGAGCCACACACAGCTCCCCTTCAGGGCTGGAAAGGTGCTCCCAGCCTCACAGGGAAATGCAAGGCGGAACAGCCTTCTTTAACAAACAAACATGTTTCTCCAGTTCACACCACTAAGCCCAAGAGCAGCCCACCAACAAACTACCTCCAAGAGCATGGGATCTTCAGGGCAGTGTCTGGCTTTGTTCGTGTCTCCTACCACACCAAGAACATCCTCAGTGCTTGTCATCAGTAACAAGCCAGAGCATGTACACAGCACAGAGCCCACAATTGGCTCCACGCTTGAGAGCACCCCTATAATAAGAAATCAGGGTGCAGCCCCAGTACTCAGGATTGATCTTCAGTGACAAACCAATGTGCACCGCCCAGTGCTCAGCAATAACCCTACAATAACAAGCCTAGGAACGTATGCACAGTCTAGGGAAATAGATTGCAGCACAAATTCACATTGCAGTACCACACTATTATAAAGAGTGCATTGGTTTTGGGGAATTTTCAAAAAAAATTTTATTTGATCATCGTTAATAGCCACAGACTTGCCGTAGGAGTAGTAACAAATCTTTTTCACAGCCTGTACTTTTATCTTTAAAAGACACCATTTGCCTGTGGTCATCCACTTTGCATTATTTGTGCACTGATTTTTTTAACCATATATTATAAAACCGACTTGTTCCTGGTATAAGTCTGTCATCTTCACCCATTTGAAACACTTCCCATACTGTGTTTCTCCATGACACTAATGTTTAACTGTAACTCTCCCAGTTAATATTTCAGTGCACAAAGCATCAAAGCATAGAAATGTAGGGGTGGAACGGACATCGAGAGGTCGTCCAGTCCATCCGCCTGTGCAGAGGCAGAAGCATGCTAACCTTGAAATGTTCTATCATTTGCAAAGCTGCTTAGCAGCAAGCAGATCCTCACAGAGGGTCTTTTCAAAGTGATTTCAAAGTGACTTTGATAAAATGTTGATTACTTTTTTTTCAACTAATACCCAGTTGCCCAATCAGATACAGTTTAACTTCTTTCAGGCCTGGGCCTAACTGGTATCAGCCAATTAGATGCTTCCTTCCATAAGACCTCATGAATGGTTTTTGCAAACACATGGCACCTCACGGAACTACTGTGCCACATTTGGTTCCATAGCAACAGTAGGAATGCTCCATGTTGAAAGGGACGCTGTGAGGATAAATCACGTGGCTTTAAAATGCAGTTTCCTCCCCTGAGTTACTGTGGCCACGGGTTACTAAAACCACGAGATTTTTGAAAATTGAATGTGGGCTTCTGTCTACTTCTGCTGTTTGTTCCTCTTTTTGCCTTTCACTCGGCCTTGGAGGAGGAAAAAGACCCGGCCACGTCACTTTATGGTCTCAGATATTAGCACAACATTGAAAGGTGTGGTTGCCCTCAGGGCAGGATATGTTTGAATTCAAGCAAAATACACCTCAATCAATAGGCATCTAGTTAAGTTGAATGATTCCTAAACAACATGGCATTGGCCTCTAAGGTCAAATTGGGCGGGAACAGACCCTTCCATTTCAATTTTTCCATCATCTCGTTCATGCGTGAGATTGTAACCTCTTCAGGGCTCGGCGCTGTGAAATGCCCAGTGTGTTTTTGGGTGCTATAAAAGTCATAAGATCATAATTTGGGAGCATACAATTTTTTTACTTTCTTACCCCCTTGCAAAGGATTTGCTGAGCATCCACAGACAGGAAACGTGTAGTCTCCTCCTCTCTCTAGGCATTGGCATCAGTAAGAAGAGAGAATTCCCTGCTTTACTGATGGCCACCTCCTTTCAGAGATTGGTGGAGGCAGGGAATTGCCCTTTTCAAAGCCAAATCTCTCCCTGGGAAGTAACTCCACCTTTTTTGATCAGTCACAGCCAGCAAGGGTTCATTTCCCCATAAAACGGCAACTCAGGCTTGTCAGAGAATGAGCCTGGATTCTAGACCCTGCTCCATTTCTTTATTGGGCTGCGGAATTCGGAGGCTAAATCTTGAGAGCCACTCCACCCCTGGATCAAACGCAGACCAGGACAAGGCCCCACATTCGCTCCAGCTCACCGCAGTGGAAGGCATCAATTTAGCAAGTCTAGAACATGCATCTTGAAATATTCCTGAGCATTATCTGAACGTGAGGCCATCAATAACTCAGCCATTGCTGATCCTCCTCCTTAACCCTTTATCCATCTCTGGGAGGATCCTATTCCTCCCCACTCCATGGCATCACAGATGCTCCTTTAATTCCTTTCTGTAGTGGGATGGTCTTTGTACCTCCTTTCTAGAATCCCTTAAAATGCCCTTCCCTCTTCAATCATCCTGTCCACAGGCCTGTTTTGCTGGCTGAAATTTAGACCCCCCTGGGTCCAGTGAGTGTTATTCATCTCTGGAGTCTTTTCACTGTGAAAATGATTTGGGTTACCAGGGCTGCTAAAAATTTGGTATTTTGGTAGCCCCCTGGACTTCCACACCACAAATCTCCTCTCCCCTACCCCTTCCCAGTGCCTCTAGATCAGGGTTTATTACAGCACCCATCATTGCAGAGGCAATGCATGGGGAGGGGACACAGGGTCACGTCTCTCACCCCACCCCCCTCGATTTCTATCAGGCTGAGTGTTACTGAGAGGGATGTGCTTGGGAAAAGCTTACAGAACTGCAGCTTTTGATGAAGAGGTGGTAGGAGAAGCAATTAGGGGGCATCCTGGGCTCAGCACACAAACACCTGGGATCAAGTGAAGCAGTGAGATGGATCGTGGGGAGGAGAGGGGCGAATCAGAGTGGCTGGGGAGGGGTTGAGGTGGGTGTCTGTTCAGCAGCTGATTCTATTGCCACCCAATGAACTGGTCACCACCTGAGGAGTGGCCCCTTTGCCAAGGTGAGCTAAGCTGGTGAACCGCAGGCATGTGGAAACTACTCCCCTTCCGCCTGCCCTGTTCCATTTCACCCAAGGTGGAAAATCAGCACCATTGACTTGCAAAGCACGCTGAGAGCGATCTGAATGTGGCAGCAGGCGTAGGCAGCACACCCAGTGCTTATCTCGCCCTATCACATATGCTTCAGGGTCAATGGAGTGTGTCCCAGTCCACAGTTGGAAAAAGCTGCCTGCTGATTTCCTTTGCACCGTGACATCACAGACACGAAACAAAACCGTTCCCTGAGCAGCTTGGGGCACTTGGTGACTTGAGGGCCCAGGGACGCAGGGAGAGGGTTCGCCCAGCAGATGGCAGTAGACTACAAACCGAGCAGGGAGTTATTTATGTACTGGGGATTTAAAATATTATCCTTGGTCCAGGCGTTTAGATAGATGCATGCAGCAATTCATTGTCCACATTTTACTGACACTTCACCGGTGTTAATGTGCTGCAACTGGAGCCGTGGCTTGTCCCTCCCTGAGGAGAATGGTCAATCCCTCTGCCCTCTTTTCCACTCCAGATTTGCAAACTCATTACATTCCCATCCTTTTCGAGCTCACTCAGCTTTTCTTTTGACTGGGTCTTATCACCTTACCACCTAGGTCCTCTCTTATAAGAGAACTATAGGCAGGCCCAAGCCAGAAAACCAGATCCAAATCCCAGACTCTAGGATCCAGGTCCAAACTTCATGGCTCGGGCCAAGTTCTAGCACGAGCACAGACATCACTGCTTTTGAACAGCTCAACAGTCTATCTGAGGTCAGCCAGGGACCTGCACAGAGATTTAAACCTCCATAATGCAGTTATTTATGCAACGTTCACATGACATGTGGGATGAGGGTATTCTTACCAACACCCTTCCCCCGCTGCTGATCAGCTACTGACTCAAAGTAGGAAACACCAGAGCCCTTATGCCAGTGAGTCACTGCAGATGTAATTTAGACATAATAAGAGCTGCTCCCTTTTTAAATCCTACTACTCTAGGTGTTTAAATATGAAAATTTATCATGCAACAGTGAGTTCTGCTGATTAATTATGGTTCTACTAACAGCACTCTCTTTCCTTGGACTCCATTTTAAATTTGGTGCAATCAATAGCCCTGAATGCCAATGTGACTGTAAAGGTCCCAAACCACCTCTCTGTCCGGACCCTCTTCTTTGAATACTCTGTTTTTCTCTGGCTTTTTATTTTCAACGTGCGGCCCCAAACCGCATGACTGACACCTCCCTAGTGCTAAGTAGAGCAGAATAAATACCTGGTGTGGTGTACACATGATGCTCCTATTAATGCAGCTCAATAGAGCATTTGCCCTTCTGGCAACAGCTGCCCATTGATTCACATTCAGTTCACCATGTGCAAGGAGGCGGCAGGTGTCCAGGGAGGTTCGGAGAGGCACAGCTCAGAAGGACACGTTCCAACTGGGCAGAGGGAAGTTTTTAGGCTGGACTCTAATGTTCTGACAAGAAAGGCCAGGCGTCTGGGATGACAGAGAACACCAAGAACAAAGGCTTTTAATTGATGGCTGCCTCATGCCCAAAGGCAACCTGCCTGATTTCCTCCTTGGATGCTCCTAATCCCATCATTACAGACGCCCAAGGCTCAGATTAGTCACCAGCTAACAGGGATAACGAAGGCAGCCCTGCTGTGATACTGGGGTGTGGACTGCATGGCCTAGGGCAGACTCCCAGTGACCCAAAGCATTCTGTGGAGAATATTTCAGAGATAGACAGACTAGCCAGTTCCACTTCCTACTGGCCAAGCTGCCCACACTTCATCCCTGTGCCTCTCCGAGGGCTCAGTCCCTTCTGATGATCTACCCCAAATGTGTGGACATCCCTCTTCTACTGGGAGGGCCCAGAAGTGCATGCAGGGTTCCTGGCATGGTCTGAGCAGGACTGCTGCTGGCCATCCCAGAGCTCAGCACATTGGTTAGCATTCATATTATGGGAGCACAAAGCGGCACTGGCGGAGCTCAAGGTCCCACTGTGCTAAGTGTGGCCCAAACACAGTGAAAAACCATCCCTGTCCCATTTTACCATCAAACTAGGCATGTCAGACCAAGGCTGGGAGAAGAAAGGGGCACAGAGAGAAGCAAGTAACTTGTTCATGGTTACCCAGCAGGCCAGTGACAGTCAGCTGTCCTGAGTCCCAGTCCAGTGCCTGACCACATTGCCTTCTTCCCTAGGTGACTGTGGAGGTAGGGAGAGGATGTGTGAGCACCCATGGGGCAGAGCTAGGGGCTCTTGCTTGCCGCTTCTCTTACCCCTTTCCCAGCCCTGACTGCCTACAGTTGGAAAGCTAGACACATGAGCCTCCCCTCCTGCCACCCACCTCAGGGCGGGGGAAGTGATGACAGGAAATACATTATTTCTCAATTCAGGAAAATGCCATCCCCTCGCTCCAGCTGACTGTGGGGCTGCAGGACCAATGCAGTGTCCCCAGGTCCCTGGGCCTCTCCCCACTGAGATGCTGTGGCCAGTGTAAAAAGCCATGAGTCCTGCTCTTTCCTGCTATAGAATTACAGGCTTAGATAAGGTAGAGATCAGTAGCTCTGTGCTTTAGCTGGCCAGGGTGGAGGGTTGTTTCTGAGCTGGAGAGGAGCCCTGGGCTGGCACTGCGGTTGAGCACATAGGAACGGTGTTGGCAGCGGTAGCTGTCCAATCCCCAGCAAGGGCATTCAGCACACGTCCTTTGGCTGCATAGCCAGTGCCATGGTGACATCTACACTAAAGCCCTGGGAGGTCACATTGTAACCTCCAGCACCTCCTCCCTCTTTGCCATCTCTGCATCCATCTACACTTACTGCAGCACGTACAGTGGATATAACATGGATATAAACAGCAGTGTAGATGACGAGGCATGGCTTAGGCGAGTGTTTATACTGCACAGGACCCAGGCAGTGCTTCCCGCACCTACTCTGCTCTCTTCAGAAGTGAAGTGCAGTGGCCTGCTCCTTCCTCGGTGCAAGGAGCCTGTCCCCAACTCCCTGCTACAGTGAAAGGCTCCAGCAGTGGGAAGGAAGCTGGCAGCAGGGAAACAACACTCTGCCTTCTCCCTGCTGTTGGAGCCCTTCCCCATCATTGAAGCTTTCCAATGCAATGTACAGCTACACATTGAAGTGCCAAGTGTAGACATAGCCAACCTGTCCCTACAGTGTTGCAGCATTTAGTTATACATGTAGTGCCCATACTCTACCTGCTGCCATAAGTGTAGACATAGCTTCTCTGAAAGGGAAAGCCCAGCCTGGGTTCTCTTTGGGCCCGGGGCAGGGCTAACTCACTGCTCCTCTCTTTAGCAGGGAGATCTCTCTATTCCCAGCATGGCCCTGGTAAATCTTCTGCCTGGAGCTAGAATCCTCTCTGCTGTGATCAGCAGCACATCCCTGGAGTGTCTCTGCCAGATTTTCTTGTGACCTGTAGGGGCTTTTTGTTTTCACTTGAACTTTGTTACACAAAGTCTCCTGGCTCTCCTTTGGGCCTGATCAAGCAATCTGTCCTCCCTCAGAGGAATGTCCCTGCAGCTCCCTCCCTTAAGGTGGAATGGCAGCCAGTTTCACATCTCCCAGGGATGGCGCTGGCTTCCCACCCTGATCTTTTCTGATTTCATCTGAGAATACTGGCTTTGAAAAACCTGCTCAGCCCAAGAGAAGGGACTAGCAGAGTGCAGTGACTGAGCTGCAGCAAATTCACTCCTGGAGGCAGCAAGTAGGAGCCAAAGGACAGTTCTGCTGAGGGTCTCATAGCTCTGCCGATATCTATCCCCCTAGGGCTGGCAATGCAGGGACTTAGGTCCGGTTAGCTACCCCGCTCAGGAGTGTGGATTTTTCCATACTGATTAAGTTAAACTGACCTAATTTCATAGCCTAGATCAGGCCTCAGTAGGGACAGGGGTGAGTGTCCCACCTCCCATTAACTTACACAGAGCCTAGCCACAGGGTCAAAAATCATGAGTCAAGTCCAACCTTTCCCCCTCCTCCCCAGCTTATGACTGGTATAAAAATGAAACTTCAAATTTTAGGTACCCCCACTTTTTTGGCCTTGAAGTGGTCCATAGGCACAACCAATCCTACTGCATGCAATGCAGGCTTTGCATACACTAAAACCACATTGGTGTATGCAATTATTATACATATTAAATGCCTACACTTTAAAAAATAATAAAGTAGGCCTGACTCTCTTTTCCCTGCTTTAGCAGTCAAGCACTTGTTGTGAGGACAAAAATAGCTACAATACATAGAAATTAATGGGGGCTAATAAGTACCAAAGAGAGTCAAAATGGAGTATTGATTTAAAGTTACATAGAGCAAGTGGGGTGTAGACAAGCCCTTAGATGCCAGAATAGAAACATTTTTGAAAATGTGCCACACACCCATGAGATACATTCCTTTCACCTTTTGTGTACAGATTTAGGACCATCTAGGAAAGCAATGATCAATTTTTTAAAAAAAATATTAGGTTACCTTTAGTGCAGAGTACAAGAGAGCTCATTAAGAGGATAAAAAATTATGTTGATTGCAATTGGTGGGGCAGATGGCCATATCTCTGAACTTTGTCCTCCTTACAGCTTTGTTTTCATACAAGTCAGAGCTCCCTGCAGCCATATGACTTGGCTGTACTGGAATCTGGGAGGGTTTGGGGTTAGGAGCTGGGTGAAGTGGGACTTCAGATTTATTTTTAAGAAGTGCAGCATATTTATACCAGCTCATGTGTCAGCAGGTGAAGTGACAAACTTACATGTCACAGGCCAGAGCTGTAGTAGAATCAGCCTTTTTTCTGAAGCCTGTATGCACAGTCCCTGTGTTGTAAACTCTGGAGGGCAGCTAATGGTGGAATGGAACAGTTCAGTTCTGCTACTTTGTTCAACAAGATGTCACAGATTCAACCCAGTGGCTGAGAAAGCTCTTTCCCCAGAGACTAGGGCTCAGATTCCTGATACGAGCAAAAGCTACCAAGCTCCCTTTACAAAACAACCACCTTTTGCATTGTGTGTTTCATCTGTGGGAATAGTGTGGTGGGAGCTTTGGAAAGTTCAGGCAATTTTCTCAGCTCAGAAGAGGAAGTTTGGGCAGAAGAGCTTATGCAGGAAAGTAAATCCACCCACAAGTCATGACTGTTGCAAGAGGCAAATGAACACAGAGAACATAGGAGTAAACCAGGCTCAGTTCCCTCTGCAAACAGCCAGTCCCAGAGGAGTAACGGTCAGACATGATTCAGAGAGGTTGGCTGATATTGGCCTTATTGAAGAAGCAGATTGCTCAAGAGCCCCGTAGACAGTTTGTAAAACATTAGCAAACAATGAGGAATGAAGTAAACATTTCTGCTACAGCCATGTAGGAGTCTGAATGTGAGAGCCCCACCCTATTGCCCTAGGGATCTGCTAATGCAGGCTTTCTGCTTCTAACTCCAGCTAGAAGGGAGTAAGATTCTCCAGGTCTCTATAGCAGTTACATACAGCATCTTATAGAAGCCTCAGCACTTTTCCTAGGGAGTAGTCTTGCTGTAGTCCTGTGCCAGGCAGTTTTGCAGCCTTCCCTGACCGTATGGTCATGCAGTGGCTGTGTTCAAGCAGCCTCACTATTAGAGAACGGGCAATGAGGTTCTGAGAAGCTGACTAGGTGCACTGGATCCTGAAGGCAACAGTAGCTCTAAGGTGCTGTTGTAAAACTGGAATTATACCAGTTTATGTGTAGACAAGCACTTAGTGTGAATTTAAAGTGAACTCATTTGGATTAAGCTAATTTGGACTAAAGGGCTCATTCTGGAATAAGAGCATCCAACACAAGCGGTTAATCAGGAGCAACTATTCTGGGAGAACACCTCCTCATGCAGACAAGCTCTAGAAGTGTGGTTTTAAACCTATTCAGTCAGCTTGTCAGGAGACCTGCATGCATGCATTAAACCCACATAACCAGTTTTAAACCAATTACATACACATTTGAATTAGGTAAGGCTTAAGTGACATGTATTGTTTATGTAAAAAAAAAGCCCCACATATTTTAGAAAGTACCAGTTTATTTGATAAAGTACCAGTGGGCAAAAACCCAAACAAAACAAAACCATAATTACATGAGAGAATCTCTTCCAAACATCAGAAGACAAACATTCATGCTTCACAGGTGGCACTCTCTGTAGAGAACAGTTGCAAAATGGGTTATTTCCATAACAGCAGAATAAAAAAAAAAATTAAGTTTACACATATTCATACCAGAGCTAGGCCCTGGGCCAGGCCTGTCTGACTTGAAAGGTACCCATTAAAAAAAAGGAAGAGTGGGGGAGTACTCCTGCTAGAGACTTTGTTGCAGGTGTTCTCAAGCTACAGGATCAAGCTTTAGCATGGAGTCAGAGGGGAGACTCCTTGCCCCACAGCTCTAGAACACAGAAGAGATCCACTTGTCCTCTCCCTTATACCAGTCTAGAATCAGGTGTAACGGCACTGATTTCAGTAAGTTGTAACAGGTGCATAACTACAAATGGAAAGAGAATCTGGTCTAAGGTCAGTGAAAAGATTCTCCAGGGCCTTCAGAACCAGCATGATTTTTATGAGCTATGCTGTATGCAGTTGTCCTCCACCTCCACTCTCCACACACACAAGCAGCCACCCCCAGTCAACTATGTTGTAATCTTCATTGTATCTGGAAAGATAGAGACTCCAATCTAGCAAATTACACTGATGCAACAGGAGCAAAGTAAGTGGGTGTTTTATATATCAATTCTGGAACCAGCTAAAGACTGCCAGAAAACTCTGTAGGACAGGTGTGCATCTTCTATTCACTCTGTGAACATTTTGTGGACCTGGGGACCAACTCTGACAGAGGTAGGATCTGCTTAAATGATGCTTTAGAACAACTTAAAAAAGTTAACAGCAAGTGGCTCGAGGAAGTCAGTGTTTCCATACAGTCACCTTAGCAGGAGACATGATCAGAAGCATGGCTGTCAGTATTTAGAATATTGTTTGAAGGGAAAAAGGGAATAGAGGAGACTAGTTCAAAATCTCAAATAGCTTAGCCTATAAACTGAACAGAAGTTTTGCAAGAGAAAAGGTAAAGGTTACTTCCTTTGCAGTGAGCTTCCAACTTGTGCTTGCATCTCTATCATAAATTAGAAGTGTCACTTTGAAATGAGGGGAAGGGATCTCAGCTCTGCCCCCTAACTATGAAGGAACAAGGCTGGCATTTTCAACACAGGAATGGTTTAACTCATGGAAGTTAATCTGATGGCCACTGCATTCAGGGCACGCAAAAAGTGTTAGTGACCTGGCTAGTTCAGCAACCATTAGCCTGACCCCCCAGCTGTGATGAACAAAACAAGGAAAATATTACTACATTCAACATAAACAAGACATTGCACAAAGAGCAGCATATAAACTAGACCAATACACCCTCCCTTACACACAGTAAGGCTGCATAAGCCCAAAAACCTCTAGTCTTTTTATTCTGAACATTTGTACACTTTGCTGGAAAATATATATGTATAAAATATATAGCTCTCTAGGACTGATTACAATATATTACAGGCTAAAAAATTCCCAGGTTTCCCTATAATATACTTTAATCGTGTTTTAAGAATCCAATTTTGCATACAGAGTAATTCTAGCAAAAGTTATTGCCTTCAGTTTATAATTAAAATTCACAGAATAAAGCTTAAATAGTTTTCACAATCATAAGAGATTCATTATATTAGTGTTTTATATATAAAAATGAAAAAGTAACCAAAAAATGAGAAGGAACCATAAATAATCCTTTTAAAAAAATCAATCCAAAAATTATGGAAAATCCCCATAAATATTATTCGCATACAGTAGCTGCTATATAGAAAGAGAAACCTGTAACATACTGTAGCCAATGCTGCTTCAGTTCACACGCTGAATCGTATAAAACACAATATATACACATCTAGAAAAATGCCCAGCCAAAGGAAACAAAAAGGATTAAAAAAGTAGATTTTTTTTATTTCAGAACTATTTCTACAAACATAACTTTAGGCTATTTTTCCTACTAAAAAATTATAAAATCCTACATTAAAAGGTAATCTCTCTCCAACCTATAAGAGACTTGGTGCAGGAAAAGGTCTTAGAGTCAAGCAAGCCAAGAGGCTTTCCTGATTTTGCAAAGTGTGACCCTACCAAGGGCCAAAAAAAAAACAAAAACAAAAAACAACCAAACTTCTCCCTAATAGCCATTTAGGCCACGTAGTTCTCTCTCCCATAGGCCCTTTATGGCATATGGGCATCCTGAGCCAAGGGCACAGCTTCTCCCCAGTAAGGCAATGGGACACTGTAGTGTAAGAGATGCATAGAGAATTCTTGATAAAATGCTTTACATGATTGGCCTGCCGCAGGCCAGGCACAATACTACAGGGGAAATGGAATAAAAACCTTTTACAAAACAAGGCAAATTGGAGAGTTGCACACTAGATGCAAACAGACATCAAAACAAAACAGGAATTTGGCAATTGTTTGCACTCCCCCTCATCCCCCCCACCAGCTATGACAGTATTATTTCCCCTCCCTGACACTTCGCATTTTGTTGTGCCCTTGTTAGCTTAGCAGGATGGAAGGATCGCACAGAGTTTTTTTTGTTTTGTTTTGTTAAATCACTTTGAAATTAGATCCAAGAGAGCATTTGTTTGGAGCATCTTAGCTTAGGTCCAAATGCTTTAACAATCAGTTTTTGTCCCTGGAGGGGCAAAAGGTGCTGTTGGCTTTAAGCGTAGAATTCATTTGTTGGGGCTTTCTTGTAGATTGGTTTTTTGCCAAGATCATAACTGCCCTCATCCTTTTTCTTCATGCGATAGACCAGAAGGAGGATCAGGAAGACAGCAAACAGCAGCCCAACTGCTCCACCTGCAATAAGAGCTGGGAGAGAGAGTATGGAATGAATATAGCATTTAGGAGGAAACTGCTACCCTGTGAGAAGCTGCCTCAGTCATAAACCCATGAAATCTAGCCTAGAGTTCCAGCATTTCAGGGCTTTCTATGGGCAGCTTCCATGTTGCTGAAAGTCCAAATGGCATCTGGAGACCAGAAGTCCCTTCCACCCAGTTTCTTTAATTAAAAACTGTTTTTAATTAAAAGTTTCTTCTGATTATTGCAGGACAGAAGCTTCCCTAATACTCTCTGCCTCCTAGCGTATTGGAACAAAGCCAGTCGGCTCAGTTTAAGTTATGTGGCTTGTGCGCTTTTGGTCCCCATTCTTGCCCTCTTAAGTAGGGGAACAATCATACAACCCCATTTCTGGCATCTCCATTTCCCCTTCCTCCCACATTTACAGCATGGCTAATGAGTCACGATTTTGGGGAAAGTGAAGTTACCTGCAAGGACTTCTGTTCTTTCAAAGAGGCTGCTGTTGGCTGTGCTGGCCATGGAAATCTTGTTGGATGGATTTGCTTCCCCAGAAGGCAAGACTTTGTGTGGCCTTATTTCATTGTCCACCACTAGGTTTTCATCCACATCCTTTGTCCTCTTACTGGTATCTTCGGGGATACGGTTGTCACTCGAGAGCTGAATAAAACAGACAAACCACACCTGTCATGAGCAGCTACAAAACACTTCAAAACAGGAGAGACGGGGGGGCAGACACCATTTAATGGCAGGACAGTTGAGGTCATTTAAGAGTTCAGTGCATGTGAGCACCTTATTATAATGGACTGGATGTGGAAGCCAGCTGCTGTTGGGGGGGGGGGGGGGGAGGAGGAGGAGGAGGAGTGTGTTAAGGCAACAAGAGCCTTCACAGGCAGGTAGGCCAGCCAGATACCACACAGAGAGGGGCTGTTGGGCTAAGTTTTTCTGAGAGAGTGCTCAAACACCTACCACAGGACTCTCTTCAGTGGTTGAAGCAATGTCATCTTCAGCATCTAGAGAACATATGAACAATACAGAATTAGTTTCCCTTTGCTTTCAGAATGTTTTCCCAAAGGCCAGACACACACTATAGCAGCACTAGCTGCTATTGTCTAACGAGGGCTCTGCTTTGATTAACGTTCCCTCTTATTTGTAAGTACTTTCACCAGTTAAATATAATTTTGATTACACAAAGCCACATGATGCAAGCTCAAGATTCTTCTCTGAATGAGGTAATCTTCAGCTCTATCAGGTGGCTCTTGCTGCAGGGTACCAGGATTTGCTCAGAAAGCTAATAAGCTCTTGTGCGCTATGCCGGCTTGAGGAGGGCACTCTTTTGAACACCCATCCCTAGAGGATAATTTGCTAAGGTACTAACCACCAGATCTGCCTGAACATGCCATGTACTAATTTCAGAGCTTGTTCTTTACCTTTTGAGAACACAATGTGCACATAAGAAGGGCAACAAAGAGCTGTTTAAACTAGTTTATGATGGGAGTTTTGAAAGTCAAAGAGTTCTCTGAAAAACATTGACAACTAGCTTTCATTACTACACTGGTTTTAGGGGCAAAGCTGGAAGATTCAGAAATGTTGGGGCTGGAGGAAGATGAGATTTAACAACTATTTAAATTTTACAGGCCTATGGAATTAAGAGGGAAGGAAAGGATTTAGGTAATGCACTATCTACCCATTGACGATTGCATGTAATCTCATTACAGGGCTGACCTTTTTGGATGCCCCTATAGAGGGGGGAATAGAATGAATTCCACATCATGGCATGGTGCCCTTTTGCTGTTCCTATCAGTGTACTGCATTCAAGCAAGCCTCCATATGGGAGGTATTTGATTAGGCTGCTCTACTGATCCTTCTGAATGACTTGCTGAGCTTAGCTTTACAGACTGCGTAGCCCATTGCAACTTCCATGAGAGCCTGTGAGACTCAGGGGACTATGTGGCTTTTCCGGGTGGCAGCTATGAAGATGTAATAGTCAGAGGAAGCCTCCAATTTAAAAGCTATTTCTTTCTTGCCTACATACCATCATCATCTCCAGAACCAGAAAACCAGTCACTTTCTTCGGTCAAGTCAGGCCTGGGATCACTGATATCTTCATCATCTGGCAAGGCTCCAGAAGAGAAATAGTCCTCTCCAAACTTTTCTGGGTCCATGGTCTCAGTTTCTCTCACCTAAGAGAGAAAAGACAGCATTAGACATTAGGCAGAAACCCAGACAGTTCTCAGGCTGCTAGCCATCTGCAACAAAATGAGTTGAGCCAGCACAGTAATATTTCACCATCTAGCTGGTGAAGTTCAATTCAACCAGCTACAAAGCTGGATCTTGACCTTCCTGAAAACAGCTGAATTCCCCTCATATTTCTGAGAACTAGAACAAAGATCAGCCTGAGTGGGGATTTCCAGCAGGACTGTGGGTTCAAAAGGTTCCCATTAAGTGAATTTACTGAAGATAGCTTTCTGGGCAAGAGCTCATGGTGGAACCCCTTGAGGTAGAAGGGAGGAATAAGTTCAGTGAGATAGGAGAGTAGTAGTGGGATTCATACATGGAGAAACTTTTCCAAGCCTGTGTCAAGGCCTAGATTTGGTTCTCACTGTAGCATTGAAACCTCAAACCCAGTATGTTTAGTAGCATCATTATTTCATTTACAATTCAGATACTGTATCATACAAAGGGTTAAAAAAAAATCAAAATTTGTTTGCTCCCCCCATCTGTATATTCTGGGGAACAATGAGATCAAAAGGATTATAAATGGCAACTCACATATATAAAATGTCCCCTCAACACACAATTCAAAAAGCATATAGCTGAGCAGTTCCCTTCTGAAAATAAAACCATGAGACTGAGATCCGACTAACAGTCAGATGTGCGCATTAGTGTGGCAGCAGCAGTACACACAAGCCAGTCTGCAGGGCACACAAAGGAGCCAAGCCAAATAATTGGATGTTATATTGCCTAACAATGATTTTGATTGGAACCCATTTTTGCTTGGGCCGCTGAAGAGTAGGGGGGTGAAGGCAGAAGATTTAGACCAAGATTATACAAGTTCCCATAACTATTCTGTCCAACCCTAGTGACCCTTCAGGGCCACTCCAGGTGAGGATTTGATAACTCAAATCATGGACTGTCCACACTTCCAAACTGGCAGAATCCAGTGTTTGCTGTGGAATTCCAGAAGCAAGTTACAAATCTAGAGCCATTAAGTCATTTGCTTATTAAGCAATTTAACCCTTTCCTTACAGCTGGAAGTACAATGCAAACTGAATGGACAGCTGCTGCCACCACAACCAGTTTCACTGGCCTTATTTTGCAAGTAGTTCTCATTGCTATCACCAGTTCTGTGCCACCAGTGACAGACAAGCTGGGAGCAGTACTGTGGCTGGTAACACCTGGCCATTTGTCACAAGTATGGAGATGCAGAGTTAAGGGGGGGGGGGGGAAATGTGGAAACTTGGACGACAGGGAGGGGAACAAAATGTTATTTCTCCACCAAAGCAGCTCACCCTCCCTTCCCCAAGATGGAATGCTGCCTTATCTGGTAGCTACTGGAACCATTTCATCATCAGTGTTAAGTGATCTCAGTGCTTCAAAGGAGGGTGGGGGTCAGAAGGCAGCCTGTCTGCTGCCTTGCCCTAGGCATGGTTCCACTGCAATAAAAGACCTGTGGAATGGCCACAGCTAGTCCTGCTCAACTTGCGGGGTACCAGCTACAGAGTTAAAAACTGCATTATAGGTATGTACGTTTTTATGGACAGTGCCAGATACAAGTGGTCTTCCCCCCCAACACACACCCCAACAATCCACTTCCACATCTGTAGATACTGGGGCTGCCCCAGCCACCAAGGTCTCAGTCAGGGTATGAGAAGCTTCTCCTCATATCTGGAATTTGAGGGGCTAGAATAGTGATGCAATAGCTTTTCAGGCAGCTCTGATTCACTTCACCCCTTCAGAATCAAAAGGAACCAAAAATATTCAACTGAGCATCCTGAAAAACCAAGAGCAGCCAGATGCTGCCAGACTCCATCTCCCACTGTGCTTCAGCTAAGACAGCTAGAAATACAGCTTGGAACAAAAGATTCCCAGCATCACTGGTCATTTATAGGACAACTTTTGTGCTAACCCTAATTAGAAAGGAGGCATCTGAAGCTAAGCCAAGACACCAGCGCTCCCTAAAATGGTGCTGCACAAGCCACAGCTGGAATGATGAAGCTGCTGCTCCCATCCCAGACTGCAGATGTTTTATTAAGATAGAGAAAGGCTTGATTCCTGTTTGCCACTAGGCAACTATTCAGCAAGTCAGGGTGTGTCCCCCCCTAGACAGTGTACAATGGCAACAGGTTGAGGAGGTTTTCCCTTGAATAGCTGACAAATATTGGCAGGTGTCAGTACTAGATTACATCTTTGTGCCAGCTCACCCAGACTGCTCAGGACTGGTGAATCACAGCCATCAGGCAGACACAAAGCAAACTCCTAACAAGGGAAGCTCAATAGAGAAAACTAGGCTGGATCAGTGAGTCTGCAGGGGCTGAGTAACCTGCCTTGATAGGTCAAACCAAGGATGAGTAAGAATAGTAAACATTTGCCATTAGTGGGTACTTTGGAATACACCAGGTTCCGATATCACAGGGGCTTATTCATCAAATACACAGTTTGCATGTATGAGTGAGTGAGGTCCAATACAAACAAAATTACTGACTCACAGCAGTAGGTGCAATTATAGAGAGTGATCCATGCTGTTGCTCATTTGGCCCTGGGCCCAGGAAAATGTAAGTGGGAAGTTCACTCTCCATCTACAGTAACTTCTTGAAAAATATTCTGACAGCTACACAGGGAAGTAAGCAGTACCAGAGGACCCTACACTTCTAAGTAGGTTGCTAAGCTCTGACTTTATCCTCACACACAATTATTTCAAATTTGGTGACAATATATACCTCCAGACCAGTGGCACCACTATGGGCACCCGCATGGCCCCACAGTATGCCAACATCTTTATGGCTGACCTGGAACAACGCTTCCTCAGCTCTCGTTCACTCATGCCCCTTCTCTATCTACGCTACATTGACGACATCTTCATCATCTGGACCCATGGGAAAGAAACTCTGGAAAAATTCCACCATGATTTCAACAGCCTCCACTCCACCATCCACCTCAGCCTGGACCACTCTACACGAGAGGTCCACTTCCTAGACACCATAGTGCAAATTAACGACGGCCACATCAATGCTGCCCTATACCGAAAACCTACTGACAGCTATGCTTACCTTCATGCCACCAGCTTCCATCCCAACACACCACACAATTCACTGTCTACAGCCAAGCACTGAGGTACAATCGTATTTGCTCCAACCCCTCAGACAGAGGCCAACACCTACAAGATCTTCACCAAGCTCTCTCAAAACTACAATACCTGCACAAGGAAATAAGGACACAGATCAACAGAGCCAGACATGTACCCAGAAGCCTGCTGCTGCAAGACAAGCCCAAGAAAGAAAACAGAACACCACTGGTCATCACCTACAGTCCTCAGTTAAAACCTCTCCAACGCATTATCAGTGATCTACAACCCATCTACATACAACAATCCCTCTTTCACAGGCCTTGGGAGGCAGGCCAGTCCTGGCTCACAGACAACCCATCAACCTCAAGCATATTCTCACCAGCAACAGCACACCGCACCATAACTCCTCTAACTCAAGAGCCAATCCATGCAACAAACCTCGATGCCAACTCTGCCCACATATCTACACCAGCAATACCATCACAGGACCTAACCAGATCAGCCATACCATCACTGGTTCATTCACCTATATATCTACCAATGTAATATGCCATTATGTGCCACCAGTGCCCCTCTGCTATGTACATCAGTCAAACTGGACAGTCCCTACGAAAAAGGATAAATGGACACAAATCAGATATCATGAATGGCAATATACAAAAACTTGTAGGATAACACTTCAATCTCCCTGCACACACCATGAAAGACTTAAAGGTCAGCATTTTGCAGCAAAAAAACTAAGACCAGACTGCAAAGAGAAACTGCAGAGTTGCAGTTCATTTGCAAATTTGACACAATCAATTTGGGACTGAATAGAGATTTTGAATGGCTAGCTAACTACAAGAGCAGTTTCTCTTCTCTTGCTGTTCACACCTCCAGTTCAGCTGCTAGAGGAATACTTCACCCTCCCTGATTAGAGATAACAGCTGGTTCAGCCTCACTGGACCCACCCCGTTATCCTTAACCTGGTTCTTGCTTACCTATTTATACCTGCCCCTGGATACTGCCACTGCATGCATCCGACAAAGTGGGTATTAGCCCACGAAAGCTTATGCTCTAATACTTTAGTTAGTCTCAATTCCCAGTCCCAAGGATACCCAATTAATCTTCTGTGGGTAAATGTGTAGAAGTGACAGAGTCCTGTGGCACCTTAAAGGCTATCTGAGGTACTGGGGTGTTAGGCATCTCACTTCCTTCCTGTATAGGTCAATGTGGTGAAGTTCATTCCATGTTTCTCCCTACACAAACCCAAAACATACCCATGTAACAGAGCTAGGTGGAAATCTCACCTTGCAGAGCACAGTGAATGGGAAGAGTTAACTGTGCAGTGTCTGTGCTCTTTGCAGGGTGGACCTGGAACAGTGACATTCCTCACATACACACCTGCAAAGAGCACATAGGGGTCTCTGAACTGCTCCAATGGGGGTTTCTGGGCTCAGAAGAGACTTAGTGCAATGTTACCATTTCTTTTAACATTGTTGAATAGGGACATTGCATTTCTAAAGCTGGAGGAAAGTCTCCCCACTTCCCCATACATATTCTACAAGCTTCCCTAGAGGCAGTTTCTGGGTATGAAGACTCCCTCCCAAATGGGAGTTTTCAGCCCATGAGGTTCAGAGTCAATAACCCAGTAGTTCTCAAGTTGGGGCCCATGGGAGATCCTCAGGGCCATATAGGTAGTACTGGGTGCGACACACAACACGTTGGTAACTAGGTTGAGAACCACTTCTCCTTTTCAAAGGCATCTGGCACTTGCTGAATGTCCTCCACAGCCACATTCAGCCTAACATTTTTGGCAGTCACCTGCTGGAGGCTGGCATCTGAGCGAAACTGCTTGCAGCCAGTTGTTCTGCCACCTGCTATTACAGTGCAGGAACTCCCTCAGGGCTAAGTCCAGCCACTCTTATGACAGAAGAGACTAGTGACTGTGCAGCCTCACCTACTTCTGGCAGTTGAAATCAAGCCTTACTGTTAATATGCTTTAGAGCAAATAGAATCCTTCAACTACAGAAGGATGTTGCTTCTCCCGAAGTTCAGTTCCAGGATTTCTTCTGGATGCTAAGCAGCTTTTACCCACAGTGACGTGAATGCCAAGTAAGATTAACAAACATCATTGCGGGGAGGGGAACGGAAGGGAGGAGAAAGAGGGAAGGAGTTTTCCTTGCCTAGCAGTAGCAAAGAGAGGTTAGTTCTTAGCTGCCAGCCAGAGCATGTGCAGGTATGCACGCACTCTGCCTTCACCATCACAGGCTGCTTCAGTAGGACCCATGCAGGGGAAGTGATATTTAGGTACCACAGGCATTAGCACACTAGACATGCCAAGATACACAGGAGGTGCTATGCAGAAGAAGCCTATTGCTCCAGGCAGAGGAGCTGGCAGTGCTGTGATACCTGATCCCTTCTCCAGATGAGGAGTCCAATTTCAGAGTGGTTTTGGCTCGATTTCAGAAACCCAGATCTGAACTAGCTGCTTCTCACAGTGAAGTCTGCTCACACTGCAGCACACAAAATTCCCATCTAAAGTGACTTTCTTTAGCCACTGACTAGTTCTGAGAAGGCAAAACAGTGAACTCCAACCAAGCCTGCCTCCTTTAGCCCACACACCACTGCCATAGCTTATGCGCCCTTTCCTAGGGGCAGAAAGCAATTAACATTCTGTAGGGCAAGGACACAAAATGCACATGATCAACTTTTAGTGCTGGCCATTGTCTCTGATCAAACACACCAATGTTTGAATTCACTCCCTGCTTCTTTGAAGGCTGGTAGAAAGTGAGCTGGACAGGGGTTGCACATACATCTGAAGTGCAGAGAGCTCTTTACAGGATTTGCAACAAGCCAGATATGGAGCCCTATGACTTGCTTCAGCTTCTCTGCTTCCCAGCACTGTGTACACAAGCCCAGGAGTAAACAGGAGTGAGGTGAAAGTCAAAAGAACATGCACAAAAGAACATGGACCTGAGCCAAATTTGAGAGGGCGGGAAGTGACAAGAGGCAAATCAGCATTTAGTTAACTATTTGCACCCTGCAAAGACAGAGGGTATGGGGAGTTGGTCTGACAGCTCCTTTGCAGATAATCACGTTTACTGATAGTAAAAGAATTATATTCTTAATTTCAACACTACGGAGATCAAGAAGGGATTTTCATCAGAGACTCTACAGATGTGCGTGTCACACACATTCATTCATGAGACCCCTGGAAAGTGACTCCAATCCAGAGAAGTTCTGCTTCAAGTGCCCCCCCACCCCCACAGTGAATTTGAGAACAGTCATACAGGATTGGACAAGGCACCCATCTGGTCCAGTATCCGGTCAGACAGGGATGATGTGAGAAGTTCCATATTGGAACAGCATGCACTAGCCTGTCCATATGGGAAGCTTCTTCCAAATCTTGTCAGCAGTTGATTTCTGCTCTGAAGCAGTCATCCTGCTCAGTACAGCCAGTTGGTCACGATATAGATATCTAATGGTTTTGAATTCTACTTTGATCTTTGTCTCCATCTTCTAGCAGTAAGTTGCACATGGTAATGGTGTATTGTATGAAAATATTTCCTAGTTTTGAATTTGTCAGCTTTCAGTTTCATTGAATGTCCTTTTGTTCTTGTGTTATGAGACATGGGGGAGTTAGAGAAGGTAGATCAGGAACTTCTATACACCATTCTATATGGAGAACCATCTTGTCCCCTCACTAAATTCAGTTGTCCTGATCTTTTCAGTGTCTTAATGCAACTCTGTTCCTCTAGTCATTTCCATTGCTGTCTCTGAACACACAGTGTTGAGGTTTGAATGCTGTACTCCAAGTGAGGGTGTAACATTGATTTAATATAATGTTATTGAATCTTTTCAGTACTCTTCTCCAACCAATTCCTTGTTTGTAGCTCTGATGCACACTGAGCAGAAATTTTCCATTGAGCTGTCCACAGTGAGCCCTAGGGCTTTTAGACTGTAACCACTCAAGAAAACACTACTCACCCACAACTTAGTTGTAGGGAGGCTTGTTGGATCCTCTGTTACCCAGACAGGCTGGAATGGTTTCGAGAATGTGCTAAAGCTTGTCCAGCCAGTGAGTATTTGGGACTTCCTCTAAGATGCAGATCATAAGCCTAAAAACCTTCAGCAGTTTGTATACTTGTGGATTTAGGGACTAGCAGAGTCATTATGGGTTCTGTATTAGTTGGAAATTCATGAGACAAGAGCCCTTACAACACAGCCGACCTAAAACTCAATCATGTAGTGTGTTGTTGGCTTCACTTCAGAGGATTCAACGGGGCATTTGGAAAGGAGTGGCATGTGTGGTTTATCTTGACACCAGAGCATACTCCCATCCTCCCCAGGTGCACACACACACAATGTCACTTGCAGTAGAAGTCATATTACTAAAATGCACATCTAGATTTCAAGTTAAAGGATTCTGGATCTCTCAGCAGACACACCAAGGACCAAGTACTAGACCATAGAAAGGGAACTGTGTCAGCTCCAGATACAACCCCTTCAGGGCAAGGACATGAGGCACACTGTAGAGCACATACATGTTGCTTCACTGCTGATGCCTGTGATGTGACTGACTGACATATCCATGGCTGTCCTGACATTAGCACTGAATTCTCTTAAATAACTTCATTTCTGCCCCTTCGCCCTTAGTTCCCAACTCTTTGGTGGCTTGTATTCTTGTATCAGGAAATCCCAGAAATTAAGCCATTGTTGAAGCAATCTTGGCCAAAATGGATTTGTCCTACCATGACAGATGGCTGGGATCCAGCTTGTCAAACTAATGTAGAGCACTGGAAATCTGATGCTATAATGGAAGTGCTGAGGCCAGCAAGCTGCAGCCCACGTACTAGGAGAGCTGTGAAGATAAGATAGGTAGCAGAGCAAAAACTGTGATCCTAGAAACAAAGGAGCTAAGCCTGGGACAGGAGGGAATTTCCACCCTCAGCCCTTTGTTCTGATTTACTTACATGAGACTCCTGTCTATGCTTATCTGTTGGAAGGGATTTTAACTTTGTAGTAAAAACAATGAGGACTCCTTGTGGCACCTTGAAGACTTAGGGCTTGGCTACACTGACATTTTACAGCGCTCCAACTTGCTGGCTGAGGGGTGTGAAAAATCACCCCTCTGAGCACTTTAAGGCGCTAGCATAGACAGGCTCCCAGCGCTTGGACCTAATTCCCTTGTGGAGGTGGATTACCAAGAGTGCTGGGAGAGCTCTCCCCCAACACTCATGTGCAACCACACTTGAACTTCAAAGCACTGCCGAGGGAGCATTCCCGCAACAGCGCTTTGAAATTTCAAGCGTAGCCAAGCCCTAACAAATTTATTTGGGCACAAGCTTTGTTAGTCTCTAAGATGGCACAAGGATTCTTGTTTTTGCCAATAGAGACTAACATGGCTACCACTCTAACTTTGTAGTGGTCAGTTACTTTAACAAGCACTCAAGGAGAGTCTTCCAGAGAACTCTGATCTTCAGATACCAAACCTCAGACCCTTATAGCATATTTTACAATATCCACCAGCTTCTCCAACAGAGACATTTGCACTGTAGCACCATGGGGTATGCCATCATCCATCTGCCTCTTTAAAGCATAGGCAATATCCTCCTCTCCCATTAAGAGCACTATTAGAAGGAAATCACCACTTCAGAAGGGAGAGTGTCTAGAGTGTCTTATGTGACTGCTTACTACCGTGGAGAAAGAAATTGGATAGTACCAAGCCAGTCACATGACTGAACTCGAAATTTGAGGGGTCCTAGAGCTATCCCCATGTTAACAAGCATTTCTGTGGGCAGGCCTGTGTGCTTGTCTACACTTAAAATTTAGATTGACAGAGTTGTGTCACTCTGGGGTGTGAAAAATTCACACTCCTGACTGCCATAGCTATGCCAATCTAGCACCTGGTATAGATGTAACTAGTCCATGGAAGAATGCTTCTGTTGACCTAGCTACTGTTGCTCATGAGAGTAGGTTACCTACACTGATAAAAAAAAATCACCACTGTAAAAAGCATCTACACTACAACATTGTTGCTGTGCCATTGTAGTGCCCAGAGAGTATACAAGCCCAAATCTCACCAGCAGAAAGCGGGTTGCTTTCTTTTCCTAACTCCAAAACTCCTCTTTAGAATACATAAACTCTTTAGCAGAGACACTGAAGAAATCTCTTCTATGCCTGGGAGCAGAGCAAATAACCTTATTTCAATCCAGGTCACACCTTGTATATGAGCGTTCCTCTGCATAGCAAGTACTGTAACAAATCCACATTAGCTGGCTCTCACTGTGCCCTCTGATCATCTTTGGTGACTGTTTGCTAGTCAGCTTGCTCCACATTATTCACACGATAAATAGCCCCTTCTGACTTTAGTGCCAAGGAAGACAGTTTAATCAAGGTTCCACTGCACGTGCACGTACTTAAATAGGCTGAAGCCTGCTGAGCCAGTTGTGCTAGGAGCTATTGGAGACAAAGTGCCACTGTGCATTTCCTCCAATATACTTTAAAGTGCTTGGTCATATTGACGAGCAGCAGCAGCAGCTCTCACTAGGCAAAACTACCTTTACACAAAAAAACAACATTAACTGCTTGGCTAGGGTGTCCTCAGGTCAACAAATTGCCAAAATAAACCAGAACTTTCAGTTCGATCCTGAAGCCTGTGCTGAGTAGGAAGTGGCAAGAGACAGAAGGGCAAGCCAGGACTTCTGCAGACAGTTACTGTCCAGGTGTTTGAGTGGCAGTGAGACTGGAGCAAGAAGAACAAGTCTGTAGGCAGGTATATTCTAGTTGTCTGAGACTGAGACACTCACTTTCAAATTACAGTGCAGTCCTGCATTTCCACCTTAGGTTCCCTAGCAAGAACCTTAGCAGATGAATAGCGGTAAGACAGTAGAAACACTTGTTATTCCTCCTATGCGTTCCTATTGTGAAGTTTTAAATACTGTGGCAATGAGGACCTTCCATCCACCCCCCACCATCAGCCAACCCTGCAATGAAGGGATAATCCCATAGCAATAGATTATAATGTACTAAACAGAGAGGTCAATTTGCCATCACCAATTCAGTAAGAGGGCTTTACTGTATGTAGCCAGAACCTAAAGAGAGTTCCAGTATGTAATCCAGAGAAAGCTCTGGGTAACATTGTATTCAGAGTATCATGCTCTCTGGGATCAGTTAGGCAAATGCACATGGGTCAAAAGCTAACAGAGCCCACACTTATTTAAGACTAGGTGTGCATATCACTTAAAAAAATACCTTGAAGAAGATGCAAAGAGGAAGAGAAATAATTGACAGAGGTATTTCTTGTTTAAAATAATCTGATAATTAGCAAATAGGACCATAAAAGAGGCTGTATAGTTCCCATGACAGATGGGTGCATGCAGGGATCTATTTACAGCAAATCAACTCATTAATTAGCATCATAACCTTTTCTGATGAACCAGCTGTAGGTGTTTGCAATCTTAAGTATCTATTGGTTACAAAGTCTAATTTCAACATCTTCACCACAGGGATCTACTCACCTAGAAGAAAGATTCAGTTAAGCAGCTCAAGGCAGGATAAATAAAGCCAGTCACTGACAGCCGTAGTGTCCAAATGCAGGGTGGGGGTGGGAATAGTCTATTATGCCTGTTCCCCCAGGAAGGTGGAGGCACAATGAGTACTTAACAGGAGATGATCCTCTTATCAGGGGATTTTAATTCAAACATCAAAGTTTGACTCTGGTCTTTTGTATACCAAAGAATGCAATGTAATTTACCTGTTTTCCAAAGTTTAGTCTTCTTCCCTCACCTCAGGGAAACATAGAGAATCTTCCTAGAGCATAACAATCTCGATTTTTGCAAGGCTGCTATGTTTGTTTGTTTTAACTTTTACATGTGTATTACATTACTAGCTCATATGTCACACATTTATATTCCTTTGTAACAGTGTTAGCAAGATCACCAGAAGTTTGGTGCCTTTCCTAGCTTGCCCAATAAAGAGCTAAAATGGTCAGACGTGCAACAATCTAGGCTTGTTTGTACAGTTGAGATCTTGATACCGCATCTTGAAACATTTTTCAATTCCCCACAATCTATGCAAGTTTAATCATATCAAGAGACTAAAGATTTAGGTTTGATTTACACTTAGCTGTGTTAGTTTAGGAAGATTTTGCTGGCACAGATGTGGTTTTTTTGGGTTTTTTTTTTTTTTTGAAGTGTAGTTAAACCAGAAAAGCCTTTAAGCGTAGCTAAGGCAGGCTCCATTAAGGTCTTGTCCAGACCCAGGAAGCTAATGCCCACGTCTTAACTATTTCCAGGTACTTGCACTTTCCCAGAATCATGCAAGTCACCTACTAAAGTTAAACATGCTTACAGCACCCCAGCATTCTAGGGCTTGTTTTTTACCCCTTTTTCTGACAAAGGAATATTTCAGCTTTACGCACACATGCTCCCTCCTTGACCCCCCCATCATCTAGGTTGCTGTGGTGTCTTTCTAAATGCATGCAAGTTATCCAGAAGTCTAGAAAAAAGTGGGGTGGGGGTTGTTTTGTTAATTAAAGAATTGTTATGGCTCCAGAAAATCCAACCTCTCCTCACACTCCAGAAATGCAACATCAAGGAAAGTTTGAGTCAGAGTCTCAGAAGAGAAACAAAACTATTACTCATGTGCTAAGAGGTTTACAGAACCACAGCAAATTTTGGTCTTAGAAAAAGTAATTTTCAGACTCCAACAAGCTTTTGTTTTAGAAGCGTGACTTCCACAAATCCAAATCAGAATGTAATCTCTAGATTACTGTACTATAGTAAGAAATTCTTGGAGAAGTTTTGAGCAGAGGCAGCTGTGGTTTTAGTGCTTCAGCAACTCATCTGTATGACGAAAAGGCATTGGATTCTAAATGTGTAACACTAAGTGAAAATTCTCACCCACACTGTTCTAACTGGAAATGGGAGTCTGAAGTATTTAATTCAATAAGAAGCCATGGCAGCTGCATTCAAGTAGGATCTTTTATGGCCCAGCAATGCAGTAATTTACCACATCTAGTGTGAAATATTTAACACACTGCCCCCATCCCATTCACTAGCAATGAACTCAGCCCTGCCTTACCACAACAGCTCCATTCTAGTGCAAATCATTTCATGCCTTAATCTTAAGGGCCTGCATTCCACTAGGTTTCAGCAAGCAGCCACTCGCTCACTGATAGAAACAGCTTAGAGGTCAGATATACTCACAGGTGGTCTACACAATTTTTGACTGCTTTCACTATATTGTAGTTAGGAAGTGTACAACTCTCTATTGTTTGACATAGTTACAGCAGTAGAAGAGTGATGACAGAAATAAGGTGCACCATATAGCTTATTTCTGTCAGCACCTGTATACGGTATAACTGGGTCAACATAAGGGATTCTACTTCCCTAACCACAATCCATTGCTAAACCAAAATGATTAAAGTGGTACCCGAAAGGAAGAAGAATGCTTTTCAGATCAGCCAGGAGAGCAAGCCTCCTGTAGGGACAGGGAAAAGCTAACATGAAGTCACACACTGCACTGGTTTGGTGAAGATATTTCCTCGTTTGGGGAGTCCATTATATGCAGGGTGATGCACCAGAGAATTGCTCATTAGTCAATCACTACACAAAATTTAATTCTACTCATCTCAGTGTGAAACAAGGGCCACCTTGACAATAGAGGTTACTTATTTTACAGATACTAGCACTCACTACACCACACTATTCCCAGAAATGCAGTTCTGGCCCAAATCACACCAGGCATTTAGTGAGCTCCACGTATAGAGCAAAACAAAGATTCTCCCATTTGAGAACAAACTTGCTTTTTAAAAAAACAAAACAAAAAACACACCAAAAAAACAACAAAACCCCACACACTAAGTGAGGATTCAGAGTCAGCCAAATGGATTCTAGCAGCAAGCAAGATTTCAGCAGAGCATTCAGCAGCAACAGCAGCCTGAAGTGTGGTAAAAACAGGTTGTGGGAATTCTGCTGAAGCTGTCCCTGTGGAAGCAGACTCTCCTCCCCATTGTTAGGCTAGAAGTCAAGTTAACAGATCTCAGCCTTACAGTTGAGAAATAGGACAAAACAAGACCTTGGATACTATATGCAGGAACTGCAGGGTAAGAGCAGAGTCGTATCTGAAACGGATTCAAGTCATGCACGTTGGAAAGGCCATTGTCCCCTCTCCTCACCCAAAAACCAGAAAGAAGAGTCCATGGTATCCCAGCCATAAACAGTTTTCACAGCTGCTGGACTGGAGGTGGATTTCACCAAATAGTCTGCATATCTTTGCCAAGCCATTGCCAGCCACCTCAAGGGCTTGGTGCACTAACAGTAATGTGGGAGGGGTAGAACGAGGTAGAGCATTAGGATAACAAATAGGTTTAACTTCTTATACATAATGGATTTAGGAGTCTCCAATATTAGAATCATCTGAAAAAGTGAAGAGTTCAGCCCTGGGCTGCCTCCACCTGTTCAGAACGCAAGAGCTCTCTTGACCTCTTCTCAAATAGGAGACTCAGAAAAATGAGTTACGCAAGGAATTTGTTCCCCAGCTTCCATCATGGAGACTACTTCATGTGAGAAGTTCCTCTTCTCTCAGGGACCCATTTTGCCAGTCCTTAGTTTCCAAAGTATTTCACTCTCTGGGCCACGAGAAAGGGCTCTGGGGACTCCTGCTTAAAAGCTACTGATGAAGATCTTGTTCTTAGAATTCAGAATACTGAACTGAGGGGACTACACAGATATCACTCCCACCCTACGGGATGTAACCAATTTGTATATTAGAAACATTTCTGTGAGGTGCTAAAAACTAAAAGCAACCAACTGCCTATTCCAGTGGTTTTCAACCTTTTTTCATTTGCAGACCCTTAAATTTCTCATGGAGGTGCAGAACTCTTTGGAAGTTCAACCTGTGGTTTAAGTACCCCTACCGTAGAAGTCTTTAGACCAAAAACTAACTGAACAAAATTCAGCTGCAAATGCTCAGCAGCACATTCAATGCACTGTGAACAGGGCACTAAACTGTGGGAGTCTATGGTAATGACAACACTTCTGGTAGACTACACCTTGAAAACCACTGGTCTATTCCTTCCAATACTGCTGCTAGTTTGAGAAGATGCATTAAAAAGCATTTGATTTAGTGACAAGAGCCCATCATCTCCTCTTTTGCCTCCAAAACTCTGTTCCAGGTGCATTAGTCTTTGTAATACAGTCTGCTGCTCTATGTTGGACAGGTACTGCTTTGGCCAAGTTAAATCACACCCTGGCTGAACACACTCAACCACTCCATGAGCCAGCCAAAGTCAGAAGGTGAAGCAGATGGAAAATAAAATTATAAATGCAGATAGCAGTATCTTGATTTGACTGGGAGGGACAGATGAGGAACTAGCAAAGAGCAGAAAGAACAAGCTTTAGGGACTGATGGTAGCAGGACAAGCCAAACCGGTTTAAACATTAATAATACATCAACAAAACATCAGCTCAGCCAGTCAGTCAGTCAGATGCCCAGTGCGTTCTGGGAAGTGTTAACACTTTTTTTAAGTGTTAGTAATAAAGCAGGCGGGTGTTGCAGCAGAAGAGCAGCACCTACCTACCTGTTTCACTCAGATCCCCTCTCTCCCCTCATCTCCCATTTAATAAGAGCTTGATTAAGAGAGATGACATCCAGACTAATGTATATGAAATGGTGCTATTATCATCTGGCATGCCAACTCCTAAAAGGCAGAAGCACAGCACCTCAAAGATTGATCCTAGGTATCTAAAACCAACAGAGCTCATAGGAATGGTCTCACATTTAAATATTACATCATGTTAGCATGATCCAGTCTGTTACTTAACAAACAAGGCATAGGAATTATGCCCTGGAGCTTTCAGGAATATTTTCAGCCCTTTTACATGTGGTAAGGCTGCCTCACTCAGAGAAAACCTGGCTGCAGTGAGAGTCACATGGGGCATCACATGCCACCTGAAAGAAGTAGAGCTTGTGCCAAAGCATTTCTGGCTCTTGTATTGTACAGGCTCTGTGGGAACATGACCATACAGGATCACATTGCCGAAGGGCAGGGCCTTGAGGGCTAACAGAAAATAGACTCCATGTCCTGTGGAGTTCCAACAATATGTCTGCGCACACTCCGTGTGTTGGGTGTACAAAAATTACAAGGCACATGCTGTGTAATCCAGCATGTTGTATAACACTACAAAAACAAGATAATACATAATAACCACACATAACAACCTAGATATCGCCTCACCAGAGGCACTCCTCAGTGGGGATTGGCCCAGTACCAGTACTTCTACTAAAGCAAATTTGGTGATGTAAATCAATTCAATATTGCAACCCTAGAATACAGCCAAACTGATTAAGCATAGGGCAATACGTTGTATTGAGTGTTCTGTAAACTCAGCATAAGGAGTTATTTCTGCATAGCTGCATCTGTTTTCTTTGGAGGCATCTGAACTCTTTAGGACACAGCCTACCAAATCCACAGCCCATTATACAAGCACGCTAGGTTGCACTGTTAATGTCATACCAAATGTAGTCACAGAGCATCCAAAAGCTGTACTGACCCAAGACATTTCTGCCCTGTGCTAGGCTTCGGCTTTAGTTGTGGGGGAAGCCTGATGGCAGCCATGATAAGGATTTTGTATCTGATGAATTTACTCAGACCTGCTGGTCAGAAAGAGGGTTACCAAATGTTAAAGGAGTAGACACTTTATGTATTCTGGTCTGAGAGCTTCCTTGCCAAGCCACCAGCATCTTGGATTAGAGCTTCAGCGCAGAAATGGAACAAAAAGTAATAAGTGGTGACCTGCCTACAGAGGCTCAAGCTACAAGTGAAACAATGTGGACAATTAAACCTAGTTAGGGGATACTCATCTCTTGCAATTGCCCCAGTCCCAATGCAGTCCCTAACCAACCAGAACCAAAGTAGGAGTCAGAGCAGGATGCCTTCTGATTTGAGCATAGACACTTGTTAAACTTAAAATCCAGAAACCCCCATGAGTTACATACATGCCTGGTGTTTATACAGGGTCCCAGCTTATTTTGCAAGTTAGAGAGGGTGTAATGCCCATAAAAATGAGGGGTCCCAGTAGAACTACATTTAGAGATGCTTGTAAAACTTCTGATTACATTTTACAGCACTGACTGTATCTAAGCAAGTTCAAAATATGACAATGTTGAGAGTTTTTAAAAATTCTTTTCCAGCCTCCTCACACATTTAATCTCCATACATCTTGGCTTCCCAATTCTAGTCTATATCCTTGCTATGCAAGTTCTGCCCCCCTTTTCCAAACTCTACAATTGCACCTTAAGCCTAACCTGTAGCCATCCCTGTTCGCCTACTCTTCAGTCTCTTTGAGGGCACAGACAAGCAAGAAGAGCAGGGCCCATCCAAGGGTATAGTAGTCACAGAGGCAGAATCAAAAGGGGAGAGCATAGAGGTAAAGGAGCACAAAAGACTATTGTGGTAGAGTGAGCAGAAGGAGGAAGGCTGTAAGGCATGGGACTAATATTGATAAAATAGAGCCTGCAGGGCAGGAACATGGGTGGGTAGGTTGGTTGGTTGATTAGAAAGTAGGGCCAGCATCAGAAGACATATCACCCGATGGGAGGAGAAAAGATGGAAGATTTGTGAATAATCAGAAGGGGGTGGAGACGAGAAAGAGTAGATGGAGGACCTCATCTTGGCACAGAGAAGGGAGTAGAAAGGAGTCTCTGACCCAGCAGAGGAAAAGAATGTGGTAAAGACTGAGAGGAGAACAAGGAACTTGATGTAGAGACTGGCAAGTCGGGAGCCAGGTAGGAGTTGAGCCTGGGAGGGTGGGGAGGGGGGTAAAAGCCAGGTAGACAGAAAATATTTGGAAGCATAGCAGTGCAAAGGCAAGTGGCAGATCCATTTGAATGGCAAGCCAAGTAATTATTACTCAATTAAATGATAGAAATCAGTCCTCAATACATAAATAATGGCAAGTAGTTCAGTATCCATCACGCCATGTGGTCCTACCACCAGCATATTTCCTGATGGAAACCAGCCACTCTTCTCCCTCATCCCATTCAATGCACAAGCCAGTAAAACTAGGGACAGTTTAAAACCATAAGACAAGGACAGCCTTAGACAAATCTGCCCCTTTCACCTCCCCAAGGTTTATGGGGTGGGGGGAGAGAGAAATCATGGCCATATTTACTTCAAAGCCTGCTGCCAAGTAGAATGTTCCCTCCCTGGATAATGGATATAAATTGCTCCAGGAGCAGGCACAAAATCGCCTGGAAAGAAAGGCTTTTCTGTTCTCCCTCTGAAAAACCTGCTTTCCTCCTAATGGGAAAAGCCAGGTTTCTGCCACCCGCACATACGATATTAAGTCAGGTAAGGGCAAAGTCCCCGGATATTTGGGGGCGCTAAACCTGGAGTCCTGGCTCCACAGCTAAAACAGTCAGGAAGACTGGACGTGGGGAGGAATGGGGGGTTTGTACTCTGGGAAAGCTGCGTGATACTTCTCTTCTCCTCCTTTAACAAGGCTAGTTATACTCCATCACTCCCCCGAGGAGGAGGTAGATCGAGTTCGAGCTCATGAGGCGAGGATGGAGCTGGAGCCGCGCTGCTCTTACCCCAGCTACTCCACTGGCGCTGGAGACTCAGCGGCTTCTCTGGGCTTCCCCTCGGCAGCCCGGTATTCTCAGCCCGGGGAACTCGGGGGTTGGCACGCGGCAAAGGAAAACCCCGGCGGCGGGGCGGGCCGTGGGAGGGGGATTTCAGCAGGGCCCTGGGGCGGGAGGCGATTGCGGCAGAGCCGGGGCTCGGGGCAGCCTTACTCATGCCGCTGCTATGAGGGCCGGGCACTATTTGCGCATTTGCTGATGCTGGAGCCCGGGGGCGGTCACAGGAGGGGGGCACAAGGCAACATCCGGCCAAGGGCTGTCGCTGTCCGCCCCCGGGACGGGGCGGCCCCCTGCCCGACCCACCCACCCAGCAGCAAGGGACCGAGACGGGAAGAGGCTCCAGGAGCGCTGTCCCGTAGGGGCCGGCTGAGTGCGGCCGCTCCCCAGCCCTTCCCTGGCGCTGGGCCGCGGGGGACCAGCGGGGACACAGCGGGTCACGGGAGGCCGATCCGGCCCCGGCGGCCTGCAAAGAGGAGAACCCGGGCCCGAACCCGCGCCCTGCGCTCCCGGCTCGGAGCCCCCCGGCGGAGACACGCTGCCCGGACACCGCCGGCCCCGGCACTCACCGACTCGGCGGCGCTGGCGGCCACCAGGAGAAGCAGGGCGGCGCAGAGCGCCCCGGGGCGCCTGGCTGACAGGAGCTGCATGGTGCTGGGGTGGCGCTCGCGGAACGGGCGGCTCTGGCAG
>ML677360.1:12446374-12594147 GCA_007922305.1 Dermatemys mawii | reverse complement strand
TTAGCCCCCTTCCCAGCCCCTAGAGCCCAACACCCCCCTATCCCCCCACCTCACAACCCCCTCCCCAGCTCCCCTTCTGTTTCCATACAATCCCCTTCCCAACCTCCTGGGGCCAGACACCCCTATCCCGCTCCCAGCAACCCCCTTCCCGACCTCCTGGGGTGTGACACCACCTTCCCTCCTCCCCTCCACCTAACTGCCCCCTCCCTCCTCACCTTCTGGGGCCAAATACTGTCCTGTTCCCTCCTTCATCTAACAATCCCCTTCCCAGCTCCTTCCCTGGTCCTCTGTATTCTACCCCATCAGTTCACCACTCCCTACATTTCGCCATCATTTTACAGCCCGCTTACATCCCCTCCTCAAATGCCTCCAAGTGCAGCTCTAACACTTCACATTCACCCTTGAAGGCCCTGCCACTCCTTTACACCCTGCTTCCTGAACTCCCCTCACATTCCCACCATCCCCCTTCCATCCCAACCCAGCCCTGTACCATCTTCTCATACACCCCTACCCTCTTACACCAATAAGAACTTAATGAATTCAGAGGAAGAGAGGGGAATGGTAAGTCAAAATTTGGGCTATGCTATCTTGACTGTCTCTCTTAAAAATCAAGGCATGAGAGAGAAACCAGCATATGAAAATACTATTCTAAATATGATTTTATATGTATACTTATAACTATAGGATTTTTAAAAAAATCCTCCTGTTGTCCTCCCCTCTGGATTTGCCTTTTCTACCCACCTTCTCTGGGTCTCTCCTGTGGATTATAAATCCTTCTAGGTAAGGCCTGGCTGTACTTCTGGGTGTTATACAATGCTTATCATACTGATGGCTGTTAACAAATAATAGATTATTACAAAAGGGGACAATGGGAATTAGTGTTAACAAGTGCACCATGAAATTAAAAAGGCTGGTCACTTTAGTTTTCTGGGGAAAAAATATTAAAATAAAATAAAGACGGTTGTATTTTAAGGATACCAAAAAATGTTTTGTTGGCCCCTCTACTGAAACAAGCAGGGTACATGTTTTTATGACAGGAATGAGGACCTGATCCTGTCATCTGATTAATCCATTTGAATCTCTATGCTTATGAGGAGCCTTGTTGATTTCAATAAGACACCATTCCAGCATAAGGGTCTGCCACAGGAATTTAATTACAGGATTCAAACCAATATCTGAATCCAGAACAACATTAAAATCAATACAGCCCATGATGACAGTGTTCTCTCCAGTGTTTAAGACTAAGCTGTGAAGGCTTGTGATGTTTCCAGGGCAAGTTTTCATCATCAGGCAATCTATATGCAAAATAACTTCCAGGAAAATCTATTTTGCCCTGAATACTGAACTGACTGCAACTACCACAAACTTTTTAACACTGCGCTTAGATACGACGGTGCCTAGATACAATCTGTCTGATAAACATGGAAATAATCTGTTACTCATGTATGATAGGAGTAGATATTTTAATTTTTATTCTGGAAGCTTCACAGTAAGACATTTAAAATCTTTATCTGTTTTTGATTAATGCAATAGAATTTTAAGGAATATTTCCAGCTTTCATGTCAGATATTTAAAAACAACAAAAATGTTTCAATGTTGTTAATACTTATGTAAGGGAGCAATTTGATCCCAATCCTGCTATGAATATCATGCAAATGTAGGGCTCTGCTGGAACAGAGCTCATTGCAGGACTGGGGTTTTAGGTAGCTTTGGTTTTTAATATTTTAAGCTGCAAAAAACATTACCATAAATAAGTGGAATCCATAAAAGAACATGAGTAGGTAATGTAGGTCCAAAATGTAGGTTTTGTAACTTTTACATGAATACAAATGTTTGTGGGATTTGATTGAAAAAAATGAAAATAGTTTTCTGTTTACATTTAAAACAGCTACTGCTGTTTTTTTGGAAACTGGAATATTACATCACTGTGTTTCTGAATGAGACCCTGAAAGCAAAACTGCTTGCTCTGGTATCTAGGTCTAAGCAGATGCAAGTGCACAGAGCAAACAGCCATCACAGATGGTAAAAAGAATGACTTTTAAATATTTCAATTTTAATCAACTCAAGGTATTAGTAACACAAGTAAGGGAATTTGTTTATGCTTTTTAACCTGACAAGGTCCCTTTAAATAAGAACCATTGCTCTTTGTAACCAAACTGATAACATCTTTGGCTCAGGCTCAGTCATAAATATAGTGGGAAATGAGACATGCCTCTAATGTGTTTTCCAACCTTTAGAATAAATTTGCATAAATCCAGTAATGACAGGCCTTCTGAGCACATTTTGTAGATTATCTTTCCTCTCTTTGAGATGTAAGTTTTCTCTGCTGAAATCCACTACCACAAAGTGGCATAAAAAGTCACATCTCAATCTTGTGATTTGATCAGACTTCTGAATTATTACATTTTTAAGTATACATCAGCCCTTGTGCAATATAAGATTACAGCTTTCAAAGAAACTGCACAAAAGTCAGTTTGGCTCAGCCTCTGCTGTTCCAGTCCCATTACTTAATAATAATGCACTTTTCATTAAATCTTAAAATCAAACCATAAGTGGGTTAAAAAAAAATCTCAAAAAGTTAATTCACTTGTAATTGTGAATCTGTGACAACAACATCCAGCAAGATTAACTATGAGTCCAGATAGATTTTAGTTCTAAAACCAACTTTTTCTTTTGTCACATATAAAGCACAGACTTTGTTGTTTTCAAGAGGTCATGCATAAAGCCAACAAAGACTAACTTTTAGTCAAATCCATCATAGTTCCTACTGGACTGGCCAGGGAAAGATAACTTCCTGCCAAGACTTGCTCAGCACAGATTCTAGGGCAGGGGTGGGCAAACTACGGCCCGCGGGCCAGATCCAGCCTGCGGGACCATCCCCTCCAGCCCACAGGAAGGCTGTCCCTGGCCCCTCCCTTGGAGTCACGCCGTGGGGGCAACGTACCGGGGGGGGGTGTTCCCCCCCCAGCCCCAGAGCTGCGCAGTGCGGGTAGTGCTGCTACGGCCGAGGTTGCACACTCCCTCACTCCCCGGGAGCCGCGCCGTGCGGGCTGCGCGCTGCCCCCCTCCCCCGGAGCCACACCGCGCGGGGCCGGCAGCGCTCCAGGGGCAGGGGTTGCACATTGCCTCCCTCCCCCGAAGCTGCGCCGAGCAGTTAGGTAAGAGGGCTGGGCTAGGGTTGTTGGATAGGGAGTGGGGCAGTTGGGGGACGGGGGAGTGGAATTCCAGGGTGGTGATTGGAGGGGGCTCGGGAGGGGGCAGTCTGGGGAGCAGGGGGGGTTGGATAGGGGGTGGGGTTCCAGGGTGGTGGTTAGGGGGCGGGAGGGTGGATAGGGGTTGGGGCTGTCAGGGGATAGGGAGCAGGGGAGTTGGGTGGGGTCCTAGGGGGTGCTTAGGGGTGAGGGGTCTCTGGAAGGGGGCAGTCAGGGGACAAGGTCAGGGGGAGTTGGATGGGTCTGGGATTCTGAGGGGGCAGGAAATGGGAGGGTGCCGGATAGGGGGCGAGGTCTTCCCTACCCGGCCCTCCGTATAATTTTCCAAACCCGAGGTGGCCCTTGGACCAAAAAGTTTGCCCACCCCTATTCTAGGGTCAGATTTTTAAAAGAGCACAGGCCTGGATTTTGAAGTAGTCAGAACCCATTACACACTTAGCATGCATTCAGCATGCTGAGCTCTTTTGAAAATCTGACCACTTGTTTTGGTGCCTAAATAGGAGCTGAGCTCTTCTTAAAATCTGGCCTCAGTTTGGATACTAAACTTTTGAAAATCAACCCTTTACTTTCTCCCTGCCAAGATCACCTTAGTGGTCTATTACTACCTGCTTGTCCAGGAGGTGATGAATCCCAGCAGTGACCAATTCTGCTAATGAGGCTTCCATCACCTGGTAAAACATGCCTAGTGTATGTGTAGACTAATAGGTCAGAGCATTAGAGCTTGTCTACACTGGTAATTTACAGCGCTTCAACTTTCTCTCTCAATGGGATGAAAAAACACACCCCGAGCGCAGCAAGTTTCAGCGCTGTCAAGTGCCAGTGTAAACAGCGCTCCCAGCACTAGTAGCTACGCCCCTTGTGAAGGTGGGTTTTTTTAGGGAGTGGGGAGAGCTCTTTCCCAGCACTGTGCCGCAACCACACAAGCCATGTTATAGTGCTGCCACGGCATCGCTTTAGTGTTGCCATTGTAGACTAGCCCTTAGATAGTGAGCCATTACTAGGGACTGAATTAGCCTTGTCAACACTGATTCTCCACTTATAATTCCCTTCTCTTCATGTGTCAGTATATTTATGTCTGCATCTGTAATTTTCACTCCATGCATCTGAAGAAGTGGGGTTTTTTTTACCCATGAAAGCTTATGCCCAAATAAATCTGTTAGTCTTCAAAGTGCCACCGAACTCATTGTTTTTGTGGATACAAACTAACATGGCTACCCCCTGATACTTATTACTAGGGAAACAATATTATCTCATATAGCCATTTCTTATCAAAAGAATCATTAACTAATAAGGAAATTCTTAGTTCACACCAGTAATATAGAAATGACTCTGAGACATGCAGAAAGAACGAAGAATACTTGTGGCACCTTAGAGACTAACAAATTTATCTGGGCACAAGCTTTTGTGTGCTACAGCTCACTTCATCAGATGCATAGAATGGAACATACAGTATGAAAATATATACAGAAGATATATATATATCTTCCTACTGTATGTTCCATTCTGTGCATTTGATGAGTGGGCTGTAGACCATGAAAGCTTGTGCCCGAATAAATGTTAGTCTCTAAGGTGCCACAAGTACTCCTCGTTCTTTTTGCAGATACAGACAAACATGGCTGCTACTCTGAAACCTGAGAAGTGCAGGTGACCCTGGGTAATCTCCACTGACATGCATTCTCAGGGCATCTTATGTGTCCTGGGCACATTGCCACTTCTTTTCACATCTGCTGCTCTTCATGAGCCAGGGGTATAACCATAAAACTAGCTGCTATTTAGGAAAATAAAGGATTTTGATTCAGGCGAAAATAGCTGTTCTATTAAAAGGGTGAAAATAACTGTCTCCCATCAGAAAGTGGTAGTGTTTCTATGTGGCCTTATCCCCCAACCCACATTCCCTGAAAGCTGCCTCCTCCTTTAGCTGGGACTAAGAGAAATAAAGTATTTAAAATGTATTGTTAATTTTCCCGAAACAATTCTGCTTTTGAAGCTCACATTAGTCCTCTCTGTGGGCTTGTCCTCCTCATCCTTCCTTAAAATCCTGGGGGCAAATTAGGTGCACATTTTCCCTTCTGTTCCCTGACATTTTCTCCAGCTATGTGGAGAAAATGTAACAGTGAGTTATCCTCCTAACACAGAGCGGGGGCAAGTATTTGGAGTCTGTATTCTTCTGCTTCTGAGGTGGCTGTTGCTTGGTTGGCTCCATCATCCATTGTCCAGTAGTTGTGCAAGTCTTGTGATTTATCACGATTCAAATTCTGTAACTCTCAGAAATGTCTGACTATCACATGGTTTTATGATCACAAGTTGAGTCAGAGAGCTGGTTGCTAAGAGTTCTAGCTGGGTTTTCTATAGTGGATTGATGGGAGGTTATTATAATATGAACATTTCTAAAGTCCCCACTACCATCATATTTGAGTGCTTCATTTTGTACTTAAAAACTGCATAATTAAAGGGAAAGTCAGTCTGTAAAGACTGAAAATGAAACTACGAAGTGGAAGTTAAAATCTAGCCATTGGCTTTCAGTTCCCACTGCACAGCAGAACTAGAAACTGGAAACTAATGTGTACAAAGTACTAAAAGAGGCAGTGCTGTGGCTTGCGATTCTCTGTGCTATGCAGGCAGCAGAGAAACTATGTGAGCCTCCATGCCAGAATTTGGGACTTTCCCACACTCATTTTATAAGGTCTAGAAATTGCATCAGAATCAAGCTATATGGAAGGCGCTGAGCCAGGTTTTTGAAAATGGTGCAGCCAGAAAGAGCTTCCTCTTCATTACACAAGCCCTTCTGAGGGAGGAGGGAAGCAGCTGGCTTCAGAGGATGGAAACTTGTCAAGAGCTGAGCTTGCATCATTGCAGTGACATCAGCCAGAATGGGGAAGGAAAGGCAAGCATCAAGACTACACAAGGAACTTCCCAGCTGGGTCAATGGGAAAAACCAAGTGTCATAAGAGAATCTGCCAGAGAGAATGAAACTTAACTTCTTATTGCCAGGAACATTCCCCCTGCTCCCCAATATCTTTTCATACCACAAACACTTGGCTATTCTTCATTCCTCTATTACCTCCTACATCCTGCAAAGACCTGGGATTATTCCCCTCCTCTGTCCCACAGAGAACCTGAAGTGTCTCTACCATTTCACTGTTGGGTATTAGCTAATGAACTAACTACTCATGGTCCACAGGAAATGAACAAATAGTGATGGGTAGGATAATTGAACTATTGAATTAGTTCTATGTACAGCATCCAGGTTTCCTTTTAGCTTGACAGCTCAATACATTAATTAATTAAATATCTCTCTCTTCAGGAAGAGGCCAAATCAAAAACCATGGAAAAACAAAGTCACTCACCTGACCAGAGAAAAACAAACTTAACTGGGGAATTTCCCATCTAGAGTAAATCAACATGTGTAGTGATCTTCCCTAGGAAAATCCAGTATTCTATACTGCCTTGAATGCTTGGTACACCCTCTCTCATGAGGCTCCTTGTATTTAAGTTCTTGTTGAAGACCCATTTCCGCTGCAATACCTATGGGGAATCTAATGGACATATGCTATCTTACTCCTAGGTGCAGTCAAGAACTAACTGGACCTACATATATGTTGTACCCCTTTCTTCTAATCTCTGTTCTTTTGTCATACTTTAGTGCCCACTTCTTGGGCACTACCAGCAATAAATAATAATGATAAAAAGCCAGGAAGCTTCAAGTAACTGCTATTTATCTTCATGTACCATTTCACAGTAAATCCAATATAATTCTTAAAAGCTATATTTACCCAAACACTGAGGATAGTGAGGGTGGGAGGAAGCTTCCAGGTCCCCTCAATCATCATATGGAGGGCAGCAACTACCCAGGTCTGATCTCAGCATCCAAATGAACTTTTGGAATGTGGAAGATGATCAAAACAAGCCCCAGGAATCAAACCCCAGAATGGAGAGGGTTTGACTAGGATCTTAACTATAATGGGGACAATATTCTAAACTAAAATATCGCATTTACCTTCCCACATAGATTGGCTCAGCAGGATTACCTAGTGGATGGGATACGATCAGTAGAGAGCATGAGGGAATACTATGTCATCCAAGACAACTCTGAGTATTGTAGATCACAAATTCAGCACAAAATCAAGATTTGACATTAAAGTGTGTGCAGTACCCTTCCTCGGCTTGGTTATTTTGGGCCATTCAGATAAGCATGGAATTCTACATCTATAGTGTCTCAAGATATCTAAATCATTAGATGATATAGATATATATGTACATATGTACAGTATTTGCCAGTCACCTTTAAGGAAAACCTGCTTTACTGAACACCAAATCGCCAAATACATAACAAAAGATAACTGCCACCTAGTGACTCCCTGGCAGTAGTGCACCAAGACAAATGGCTCCATAGCTCTTTGGCCAGAAATTCAGCCCCAAGTATAAGCAAACATTTCTGGAAAACAGAATTGTTTAAAATGTCCAAAGTGAGGAAAATTCCCATATTTCCTTGGGGAACTGTTCCACAGTCTGATACATCTCGTTGACAAGATTTCCCTGAAATTCAGCCTCAATTTTCCCTTTCATAATTCCATGTTATTAATCTTAGTTATAAACCAGCATAACACGTTGAACAATTTCTCTCCCTCATTGTCTTTCCCTTCAGATCTTGAAGGCAGTTTTTTTGTCACCATGTCCCATCTGCCTCCTGTTAGACCTCCAGCTCTCTGATCATTTTTGTTACAGTTCTTCAAACAACCACCAGTTAGTCTATGTCTCTGGTAACAAGGTGATCAGAACTGAATCAGTTGTCCAAGTCTGGTCTCCCATCAGTAAGGAGAGGGGCTGTCTTGTCCACTTTGCCTTGTAACAGAATGCCTCTGTGAATGCATACAAAAATTGTACTGGCCTTTTAAACTTGTATTTATATCTAACTTGCTGTATATTATCACCCTGACTTGGTACTGTACCATATTTTGATTAAAAAAATAGAACAATACAAAATTAATATGGCAAACATTAAATTGATTCAGAACTGGCTAAATGATATATCTCAAAATGTAATTGTAAAAGGGGAATCAAGTAGTTGTGTTTCTAGTACTGTCCCACAGGTCTCATGTTATTTAACATTTTTGTCACTGACCTAAAAGAAATTATAAAATCATCTCTGAAGAAGTTGGCAGATGACACAAAAATTGGGGGAGTGGTAAATAATGAAGAGGACAGGTTGGTGATACAGAGCAATCTGGATCACTTGGCACAAACAAACAATATGTGTCTTAATATGGATAAAAGTAAATGTGTACATCTAGGAACAAAGGTAGAGCCGGAAAGCAGCAATTCTGAAAAAAGATTTTGGGGTTGTGGTGGATAATCAACTGAACGTGAGCTCCGAGTAGCTGACTGAGAACTTTTAGGCACACTTTCTAATCCTTTAATCATTCTCAAGGCTTTTTCCCTGAACCCGCTCATTTCCCCTATTTATGCATGCAAGCATTGCATTAATCCTTTTGAATACTATTCTATCGTCTGTGTTATACAGAAGGTTAAACTAGATGATACAGTGGGCCCTTCTAGCCTTGGACTCTATGAACCTGTTGGTCTAGCAAGGCTGCTAACTTGTAGGTCATCATTTGTTTGACCTAGGGTGACCACACAGCAAGTGTGAAGAATCGGGACAGGAGGTGGAGGGTAATAGGAGCCTATAGAAGAGGGGTAGGCAACCTATGGCACGGGTGCCGAAGGTGGCACACGAGCTGATTTTCAGTGGCACTCACACTGCCTGGGTCCTGGCCACCGGGCTGGAGGGCTCTGCATTTTAATTTAATTTTAAGTGAGCTTCCTAAACATTTTTAAAACCTTATTTACTTTACATACAACAATAGTTTAATTATATATTAAAGACTTATAAAAAGAGACCATCTAAAAATGTTAAAATGTATTACTAGCACGCGAAACCTTAAATTAGAGTGAAGAGATGAAGACTCAGCACACCACTTCTGAAAGGTTGCTGACCCCTGCTATAGAAGAAAAAGACCCAAAAATTGGGACTGTCCCTATAAAATCGGGCTATCTGGTCACCCAAGTTTCACCCCTAATCATGTTAGCAGTGAGGTCTTTTCCCATTGATTCTAGCCCTCAGCTCCATATTCTGGTCCTGTGGTGCCTCCACAGGGTCAAAGGTCAGGACATCACTAGGACACCCCATGTCCCTTATGTTAGCAGCACCTGGGCTAGGCAAGTGAGGTCAGAAGGCACCAGAGTGTCAATGTGAGCCCAGGACTGATAGGCAGCTGGGGTCAGAGGTCACGCCGCCGTGTCCAGTAGCACTGCAATGGAGCCAAAGTTCACAAGGTCACGCCTCATTTTGTGCAAGCTCTGAAGAGGTCAGAGATCAGAGGTTACCGGTCTCCTGATTCCTTGAGAGGACGCCGAGCATTGTACGCTGCTGCACATGCGCAGGAGGTGTCTGGTCTGAGAGTCCACTCTAGGCCCAAGTGGCATCTCTGTGGTTTTTCCGGAAATCTGGTCCCGGTGAAGCTTCTCTAGGCATCTGACGCCTTTTCTATGGTAACGAGCCGAGATGTTGGTGCCGCTCTAGGCGAGTGTTGCGGCCTCTGTGGTCCGTGCTGTTAAGCCGAGCCGGGCCGGACCGGACCGGACCGGGCCTGGCTGTGAGGAGGCCCCTACGGTCTCATCCTGAGTGAGCCAGAGCGTCGCGCGGGGCTGAGCCGGGGGACTTTGTCCGGTGAGGTTGGGTCGGGAATCGGAGGCTGAGAGTCGCGGCTCGTGAGTGCGGTGGGAGATTGGAGGGGGAGGGGAGGAGATGTTTGGGGGAGGACGGGGTTCGTGAGCTGAAGGAGATGCGGGGAGGAGATGCTCTGGGGGGGGGGTTGGGGGGGGGGGGGGGGTTCGGGGGGTGGGGGAGATGCGGGGGAGGGGGGAAGGGTCGTGAACCGAGGGAGATGCAGAGGGGAGGGGAGGAGATACTCCGGGCGAGTGGAGGGGTGGGTCGTGAGCCGAGGAATATGAGGTGGGGGGAGGAGATGTTGAGGGGGGGTTGGAGTAGGAGGAGGGATTCGTGAGCTGAGGCAGATGCGGGGGAGGGGAGTGAGGTGATGCTCTGGGTGTGGGGAGGGTCGTGAACTGAGGGAGATGCAGAGGGGAGGGGAGGAGATGCTCCAGACGAGTGGGGGTGGGGTGTTGTGAGCTGAGGAAGATGAGGAGGGGGAGAGGAGATGTTGAGAGGGAGGATTGGAGGAGGAGGAGGAGGGGTTTGTGAGCTGAGGGGGATGCGGGGAGGGGGTCTGACCATATGTAATAGCGGAGGCCCCTTGGGGCTGGTCTCAGGTGGGTGCCCATGTGGCTGGGCCAAGGGGGTGAGCTAGACACTGCTGTTGGCATTACCCCTGCCCTTCTCTTCCAGGTGCTGAGGAAATCTTTTCGGGGCTGACGTGCCTTGGCTTTCCCCTGGTTGTGTACGTGCTGCTGTGGGAATGGCAGGACAGTTCCGTAGCTATGTCTGGGACCCTGTCCTCATTCTGACACAGATAGTCCTCATGCAGGCAGTCTATTACAGCTCCTTGGGGCTCTGGCTAGCTCTGGTCGACAGCCTGGTGCAGAATAGCCCTTCTCTTGACCAGATTTTCAATTATGAGGTAAGACGTTCTCCCTTAGCTAGAGCACGGGGAAGGTCTCTCAAATTCAGAGAATAAAACAGTGGTCTAACTTGGAAATGCGGAGTCCTCAGACCACATTGGATCTTGAGTCTCCAGCACCACTGAGCACAGAATTAGGCTGATTCCACAGAGGAGATCTGGGTTCAGTCTAAAAAAATTCATGCAAGAAAATATTTAGCTGCTGATTGTGGCTTCAGACATAATCTTCTGGCAGTTCCATTGCTAGAAAGAGGACCACAGCAACTCTTGTGTGTTTGCAGTGCGCACACTGACAATTCTTCCACAACTCAAACCTGCCATGCTCTGAGTGCTCCAGAAGAGTCAGTATCTCATAGTGCAACTGAGATTCTTCGTTTAGTTACCACATGCAACAATCGTGGAAATTCTCATAAGAGAGATCCCTGCTCTGAAAACTAAAGAGAGCTGTGTCGCAGAGATGGGATCTAGTCTTATCATTGTTGTTCTCCAGACCCTCTTTAGACCTACAGGGCCAAACTCAGCCGTGGAGTAAGTTTACTGAAGTCAGTGCAGTTCCATCAAGGGTGAATTTTTCCCTTGTGTGTTTTGACACACAAGCTCTAAAATTCCCAGATGCCCAGGTACGGTTAACATTGTAAATACAAATCTACAACTTAGGAAAATAAAACATTTTTGTTGTTGCTGTTTTTGACTTTTTTTGTTTTTGTTTTGTTTTTTAAAATCTAGAAATATTAGTTTGTCAGTTTTGTAGGGCGCAAATAGAATGGAACTGGGCTGCTGGGAAGAGCCTGAGTTGAGCAGAGTCCTAGCTGATGCAGTTTCCAATTTATTTCAGTGTCTGTCTTATTTATAACCCTATATAGATCTTGGGATTCTCTACCCCACCTGGAAGACTTTCCATGATTGCTTTCATCCTCAATGCACTCACCTGGTAAGTCAGCTCTCCAGTGATCAGTTGTGAGATTTTGAGCTTCTCTTTATCTGTACTGGGACTGGACATCTTCTGTCTGAGATTAGTCATCATTGTCTTTAAATTAGAATTTAAAGCTGTGATGTTAGCATGTTCTAGCCAACACCTTGTAAAAGGCTACTGACTGTATACAAGACATACTGCCTTTAACACAGCAGGGATCCTAGGCTTTAACTCAGCCAGTTTATCACATGTTAAAATCTGCCCTGCTGCCTTGTCTGTGCTAGACTTTTCAAATGTATTAGTACACATTAGCTAACATGCTAACAACACAGCTTGTTACCCTACCTTTGATGAAGCTCATGCTGTGCTGATGATAGGAATGTAGACTGGGTTCAGAACTATATGAAGTCTTTTACTCTGCCTCAAATGTGATGTCTGAGTCTGGTGAACCTTGCAAACTGTGTGCGAAACTGTGTTTCTTGCAGTGTGAAGGGAAATGATGTAAGTGCCTCTGTGGCATATCCACAGTGTGAGCCTGGGGCTTTGCAAGTTAAATTTGTCCCAATGAAAGAGCCTATTTTTATTATTTATTTGTTCATAGCACTTGCACTGTGCTAGGTGGATCCTACACTTACAAAGCATACAGAGCCACAAGTTCCCTGCTTGAAGAGCTTTCAGGCTAATGGGAGACATAATGCAACAAGTGAAAGCTACAAACAATAGGTTGTGAAATAGGAGGATGGGCTATAGATGAAAACTGTGAAAACCAGATCACACCTTTATGCATATATTGTATCCCCAATTCCCTCCATCCCAATCTACTAAAATGCTCTTCTAGGGAAAAGTGCCCCTTTAGGACAGTCATCTTCTCCCAAGCCTTCCTTGCTTGCCAGCCACTATCGGTTCCTTGAGCATTGGTCCTGCTCTTGAAAACTGTTCCTATTCCCTGCTCCTTTGCCAAGCTGTCCAAGCTGACAACTGGTATTGTCTCTGATTATGTCTTGTGTGCTAGAACTAGCCCATAGCAGCAAGGATCTTGCCCCACGAAGTGCCAGCCAGGAGGTCATTTGGGCCTGGTGATTCAAGTATCTCCTTGAGCCTTCTTTTGTTTTAGGTGGAGGTGTGCGCATTAAAATCACCTGAACTATGTTGTTGCAGAACAAACGTATCTTGTCCTTGTTGGCTGAAATCTGAAAATTTCTTCAATTTATCAGCAATGGCTCCTGAATGGGACAGTTGGCAATTAGCACAGGACTGAGAATGAGGAACTCCTGAGTCCTGCCTCTGATGCTGATTCTTCTGAACCTCACTGCCTCAGTTTCCCCATATTTTAGCTGGGGATAAAATCTGCACCTGAGGGATTTTGTGGAAATTAATTCATATTTGTAAATAACTGTTTATCTATAAAATGCTAAAAAGGTGCAAAGTATTTAGTCTCAGCCAGTGGCCAAAGATTGCAGAGACAAGGCAGAAAGGCCAGTCAGGGATTTTTTAAATTAAAAGCTTATTCCTCTGCCATCACATAATTAAAATGCTACGAGCTGCTTAAGTTTTACTGCAGCAACATTGAGCAAGGTCAGAATAGTCCTGACTTCAGAACAGTTAAGATTTATTTTCAATGGACAAATATTCAGTAGAGATAATTCCTGATGTCTGTTGCTAGATCCCTCCCTCTCTGGCCACTGCAGTTTAAGGTAGTTTACATATAGTCACAGTTACATTTGTCTCTCCTTTCTTCTTGCAGTGCTTTGGGCTTGTTGTACTTTATCCGACGAGGAAAGCAGTGTTTGGATTTCACTGTCACAGTTCATTTTTTCCATCTGCTGGGTTGCTGGATTTATAATGCACACTTTCCCACAGCTCTAACGTGGTGGCTAGTGCATGTTGTGTGCACGGCGCTCATGGCTGTGATTGGGGAGTATCTCTGTATGAGAACAGAACTCAAAGAAATCCCATTGAATTCCGTCCCCAAGTCCAGCGTATAAACTTGTTCTGGGGATGCATTGCATCAGGCCATCATTTCCAGCACCTTGTCAATGACACAAGAACAATGCCAGAAAACTTCATTAAAGAAGCACAGCGGGTCTGTTTGGACTTTTTTAGATCTTGGTGGCTGCATGAGTGTGAAGATCTCTGCTGTTGCCATTAAGACAATGAACAACGCAGAAGTTTTATTTTAATAACACAAGGCATTTAATATGACTATTCTATGTGAGTGCTTTCACTGTTCATTCAAGTGATACGGACCAGGGAAAAATCAGGCAACAAAACCTAGAGCATGAGAAGCAACTGGAACTTAATCCATGTGCAAGGTCTTTGGAGCACATGTTGGAGCTGGGACGATCAAATCTTTGGGGAGAAACGCACAGTGATTCACTAGGAGCTGCTTCTTACATCTTCTAACACATATTTCCTTTAGTTGGTTTTTGTTTTAAAATCAAGGCGCTAAACTGATGCAGGATTAAAAGTAATTGTGTTTGTCTCGGTCACCAGTTGTGAACCTATAAGGCCTGTACCCTCCTATGAGCTTCGTTATTGTTTCTGTGCCTAGTTCTTAGAGTAGATGTAAGGCAACGTGTTGCTGGATTGAAGACACTTCTTTAACAAAATAGGAAAAATGGTATTAAGTTGCCTTCAGTGTGTTACAATTCTTGTGGTGAGCTGAGCACTTTGAGCTACTCAATGAATGTCCACATCATAGCAGTGGAGTAAGGTCTGGCCAGAAAGGAACACCAAGGGTCACTTTCTAGGGTTTGTAAAACTTCCCACTATGAATGTTAAACACCACAAGCCAGAAGTCCAGGAGCCAGTGAAAATCAACCAGCTTATTCTCATCTTGCTTGGAGGGTTGGCCATAACACTCACCAAACGTTGAATTGTAGGTTTAGTTGGTTGAGGGGAGCTTTCTGCTGTGTTACAAGCACCATTTCATCATTCCCGCTCTGTAGTAATCTGTGTCTTCCTACCAGTCATCAAATTCCAGTACTTACTCCTGCCTGAAGGCTTCCTGCAAAGGGTATGTCTTCACTACCTGCCTCATTGGCAAGTAGTGATCGATCTATTGGGGATCGATTTATTGTGTCTCATCAAGACGCGATAAATCAATCCCCAAAGGCACTTCCGTCAACTCCGGAACTCCAGCTCGCCCAAAGGCACAAGGTGGAGTCGACGGGAGCCTGCTGCCGACCACTACCGCCATGAGGATGGCAGGTAAGTCGGCCTAAGATGCATATCGTAGGTCAAGCCCCTCCCAGTGTAGACTAAGCCAAAGGCTGGTTTCCAAAATTGGTAGGTGTCTCTTGTTGCAGGATGCCATACTTAGGATTGTTATTTGTCTCATGCTATTAACGAGATGGTGCCTTTAACTGATAGGCAGTTTAAAAAGAACCCCATAAGGCACTGACCCCAGTATTCCCAATGAAGGGAGTCAGCCAAATGGTTTCCTAGAGTCCTGCATCCCAAGCAGTCAGACTTACCTCTAGTTGTGTAGTTTCCTCTAGGGGATGTTAAGTCTGTGCTGTCTGTGTGCCATTCTAATTTGGGGGCAAACTAGGATTTTAACGTTGAAATTCCTTTTTTCCTTGCTGCCAATCTCTTTCCTTTGTACATTAATATTGGTGAACGTTATTAGTTTGAATAAATTATATTTGCTAAATTAATTTGCAGTTTGTAAAGAATTGGAATTGGTGGGATGATTTGACTGAATTTGATAAACTCTCTAAAATGAGGAATACTTGTAGCACCTTACAGACTAACAAGTTTATTTCTGCATAAGCTTTCGTGGGCTATAGCCCACTTCATCGGATGCATAGAATGGTATCAATTTTAAAACAGAAAAACTTCCAGAACAGACTCCAACAAGGAACTGAGGAACTGGAATTAATCTGCAAATTGGACACTGTCAACCAAGGGTTAAACAGGGACTATGAGTGGCTGTGTCATTACACTAATAGAATGCATTTTCCTAGTTAAGTCTCTTTCACAGATTCTTATCAACTGTTAGACATTTTTACTACAAAAGGTTGTGGTTTTTTTTCTCCTGCTGATAATGGCCCATCCAAATTAAACAGCCTCTTAGAATTGGTATGGTAATTTACAACAACTTTTTTTTTCTTTCTGTGTGTATAAATGCATCTTACCTCTGTTTGTTCCATTCTATGCATCCAATGAAGTGGGCGATAGCCCACGAAAGCTTATGCTGAAATAAACTGGTTAGTCTCTAAGGTGCTACAAGTATTCTTCATTTTATTTACAGATACAGACTAACATGGCTGCTATTCTTAAATCTCTCTAAAATGGATCTCTTGATTTTGTTGTGCTAATTTGAAAGCCAAATTTTAACTGTTCATCTCATTTGTTCATAGTCAGTGTTTGTTTTCATCCAGGGTAAAATATTTATTTGAAACTCTCCTGAGGTATTACGGAGCAGAGAGAATCTCTCTGTACTATAAGTGAACAGAATGCTGCTGTTTTTATGAGCAGAACACCATGGCATTCCGAGGGCTGCTGTCTCTTGATTTTCATGTCCTTTGTGAGTAGTGACAATGTGAGACTTGAGCCTATCCTATTGGACCTTTTGAGTGCTCTCTGGGGAACACAAACTGTTTCAGTTTAAGCACAACTTTGCCAATCTGTATTTTTCTCCTCACTACTTTGGGAGCATTAGGGAGGGGAAGCATTTGTACAATGACAGGGTCCTAGTTTCCTTGGAGTTCAGTTGCTCCCTGCTGCTCCAGTAAAGTCAGAAACTTTTTCTGTTGGCATCACAAGCTTTTCCAAATAACTCCATTCTGATTTAGGAAACCAAGAATCGGTTTCCATTAAATGACTCTAGGAAAGAAAGGAGGAAGGGAATATACAAAACAGTTGTGGTACAGCAGTCTTTCCCTGGGGAATAGTTTGCTCTGTTTATGAAAAAACTGGCTAAGAGCTCTTTAGAAGACCTTTTCCTACTGTTTTCAGTGCAACTTAATTCCCCTTGCCTTGTTTTGCTCGGCCAGAATTCTACTCCTTCCAGATCTGTTTAGGGACGTCTGTTCCTTTAAGCATTGTAAATTACCATTTCTTCCAGGAGGTGGCACTGTTTCCTCCTAGAAAGAAGGGTAAATGCCCAGATGCAGATTGGAACAGACAATGCTGTAGCCTTGGGTTGTCAATATCTCTTCATATGTTATCTACCCTAAAAAGTTTATCTCCCAGCCACCTCCCTTTTCATTCATAGTAGGGTGAATTTCCCCGCCATCCCCTCCAAATGTCATGACATCATAATACTGTACTTGCTTACAGGGAAAACTAATATCAGAAAAACAAGTAAAAGCTAAAATTTATCTCCTATTGCAATTTAGCAGCTGAAAATAAGAAATGCTAGTACTATGTGACCATATGCTCTGGAGACCACCAGCAACTGCTGAACGGAGCACAGTTTGGGAACCTTTGCTGTAGCCTTGTTAAACATCACTGTGGCCTCAGATGACCTGGCATATCTTCAGAACAATTCTAATCCCATTTGTGGTGGTTTCAGGGGTGAAGCCTGTAACCAGAATGATCTGTTGTGATTTCTTCCAGTGTACATTATCCCATACAGTTCGTGAAGGGCCTGCTGCATATATGTGACCCCAACTTCAGCATTAATCTCATGAAACCATAGCTATTAGTTAGTTCAGATCTAGGATGAATAATCTTCCCACTCTTGCAATATTGGTAATTTAGAATATTCCACATCCAAGTGAGCCTTTAGATGAAAGGCTGTTTTTGATTTTCAACCTTAATGTCTCCTTTCTATCAGGACTAGTATGAGGGAAGGCTGAGTCCCAGATGCAGAAAGAACTGTAGGGTTTTGTAGGTTTGATTAGTGGGTCAGTAACACGCTGCCAGGAGACCAACTTCCCAGGGGCTCTCAATCATATTTTTAATGGTGGATCTTCACGAGGAAAATATCAGAGCCTCCTTGATTAGAGTTGGTACAAGGGAGAAGCAATGGAGGGCTGCAATAGTCCCACTCATTAAAGATGAAAGAGCTGCTAGCTACAGATACATATTTGTGAGACTCCCAATCTAAGTTTTACTGTTGTTTCCCATTTTCATTTGGAAACTGTACCACTTATCTCAAAGGACTGGACCAGTGAATCTGAAATTGTGGCTTTGGGACTCCAAAGTGGGTCAGGACCCCATTTTAATAGGATTACCAGGGCCAGCGTTAGACTTGCTGTGGCCCGGCATCAAAGCTTGGGCTCCAAAGCCAAAACTTGAGGGCTTCAGCCCAGGGCAGTGGGGCTTGGGCTCCGCTGTCCTCTCCCCCCACCCCCACCCCTGGGGTGTGTATGTGATGTAGTAATTTTTGTTGTCAGAAGGGGGTTGCAGTACAATGAAGTCTGAGAACCGCTGAATTCTAGACCATGCTGCATTGGCATGAAATGCTGTCATGTGGGATTTGAAATTTGTTGACAGGTCTGATTCTTTCCCTCTGAGGATGTGAATTTATACCATATGTCAGTGCCTTTTGTAGGAAAATTCAGTGCCTGACAGTTCTTGGTGGAAGGGGAGCAGAGTCTTTTTAAATCAAAAATTGAGTTGGAAACATTGAGACCCTCCACTCCCATGTCATAAAGCCTAATTTTCACTTACACATAGTTGATGAATTCTCAGCTATTCTTTGGCTTTGGAACTTTTATAATTCCACACCAGAGCAATGGCAGATGGTCTATTTCTTAATGAACCTTTTCTTTAGTACATTGGACCTGAGGGGTTTTGCTCCCAGGGAGATTCCAACACCTGCTCCCTTTCTGGGGGTTGCAGTAGTGTCAGCAAACTGGATATTTTCACCCAGGGTCTGTAAGGTTTGGCAGGAAGGAGGCTTTGTGGAGAGTAGTAATCGTTAAGACATCATTCTGTCTTCTAGAACTGTTTAAAAGCTTGAAAGTTTAACAAAGGGGAAGATACCCATCTGTTAAAACAGCTAAGACGAGGAAGCCTGTTAAGGCATTAGATAATTGTCTACTCTAAACCATACTGTTGCTTCCTTTAAAGTAGAATTAAATAGGTGTGGCCAAAAAGCAGTCTCGGCCTTGGCCTTTGACAGTGTCCAGCTTTCCCCCACAGGAAAACGTGTAGGGAATGGGCAGGGACAGTGATAGTGGGGAGAGGAGAGAATGGAATGAAGCCACAGCACATTCTGCTCTGAACCAAAAGGCACTAAGTAGAATGAAGCTGAATAGAGTTGAAACTACTTAAATCTAAATCCTACAATGCTCCTTGTTAACTGCTTCACCCACCAGGTACCCTTGTGCCCAATGCCAGAAATATTTGTCTCCCTGAAATCATATGCCACCATTAAAAGTGTGTTATTGATGTCTTCCTCATCAGCAAAATCTCTGGATGCCCCACCTAGAAGTAGAGTGTAAATACCTGCTTCTCCTCCCCCGAGCTGTTTCAGATTTCTTGGGAGCTGCCACTTCATTAATTTTGTAGAGAACTCCCCGCTGACAATGAGAGTAGGGTTGCTTAGCAGTGCTGTGGTGAGCAGGGTGGTAAATAGTAACTAGGGCAGCAGGCAGAGTGCAAGAAATTACACAGGAAGGAACTTGACTTGTCAAGAGTGGCACTAATGGACCTCTTGTTTGACCAAACGATGCTCCTTGCTGAAGGAGAAGCTTGCATACATGCCTGTAATATACTTGGCTAAATCCCAAGGGCTAGCACTGCCTCATTTACTGGCCCACTAAAGTCACTGTTCACACTCTAAAGCATGTCTCCAGATTTGTGAACGTTGTTAGAACATTTATACCCATTGTTTCTAATTCGTACATGCTGGTTTGAACCAGTTGGTGGATGTGAGAGAGACTAGCAGTAAACACAGGCTCCTTGTTTGGGATAACTAACAATTTCTTCCCTGCTGTGGTAATGGGAATCCTCAGAGCTGTGCAACTCATCCATACTGCATGATGCTAGCTGCTGCTTCTCTCTATTCAAAATGAAACGAGTGCCTTGCTCGATGGTCATGAGTGCCGTAATAAAAGTATATACAGTTAATGCACAGGAAAAGCAGAGCAGGAGCTTCTGTTCTCCCTGTCTCATAACACAAAAACAAGGTGACCTTCAATACCATTAAATGATGGAAAATTAAAAACTGATCAAAGGAAAGACCTTTTCACCCAGCACATAATTAAACTGTGGAACTCATTGCCATAGGAAGTTGGTAAGACCAAGTAAATCGCAAGATTCAGAAAGAGATTGGAGTAATATCAATGACAAGAGCATCCCGATATACTTATACTAACAAACATTTTGGAAAAGATATAAAACAATATGCTGGAAAGCTATACTTAAAGCTAACAAACATTTTGGAAATGATATAAAATAATATGCTCAGGCCTTAAACCAATCTCCAACTATTAGGGATCAGGCTGAGCCCTTCAATGGGCACAAATCCCATCTTCTGAAGATTTCTTGTACCTTTCTCTGAAGCATTTGATACTGGCCTGTCAAGGGATAGGTTATCTGACTAGATGGACCTTGAGTCTGATTCATTCTGGAAATTCCTGTTCTCTTTGAAGTGCTGTAATAGGTGTGGAAGAGCAGACCTGCACTGATGCACATTATTGTCTTAGACCCTCTTGCATGCCCACATAGGGCCTCTAGGGCCCAGAAGATAGTTCTTAGTGCCCTTGAGGTGAAAGGGCACAGTTAAGTCACTGCTTTCAACTGCCAAATAATACAGTTGAGTTTTTCAACATATCCTGAAATCACTTGCAAGAGTCTCTTGGTATTGCAAATACATTTAATGGCAGTGTTGAAGCTGTGATATGAACAACTGTCTGGGCTGCACAGGAAGAGAGAGAGTGACTGTGCTATAGACCAAGAAAGCAGGACAAATGACTTCCAATTTGACAGGTGTAGAGTATACAACGGACATTTGATATTCTTGAATTACACATCAGTCACAATGCTGCTCACCGGTGCCTCCTGGGATACTTTTAAAGCAAAAAAATTATTAGAAATCTTTATTTTGCTGTTAGCCCAACCCTCCTCCTTTCCCCCATTAAGTTTTCCCCTCTTGTTTCCTTATGAAAGGGATTTACACATAAGAGTCACTCCTGTAGCCAGGTGCATCTCACAGGAAACAGACATGTCCAAGATTGTTCTGCAAGAGGAGGCTTCTACTAGCAACATGAAAAGGAATCATTTCTCTCTTGGACAAGTTCAGTACATTCTCCCTGCACTTCAAAAACACCACCAGCAATTGCTTCCTCCTGCCCATCACCACCGGAAAAAACGTGGAGAAGTCTGGCAGAAACAGGCAGCTGAATAAACAGATTCGCTTCCAGTGACTATAGATAGAAAAGAGTGCAAAAGAACCTAGTGTTTAGCACTGGTCCTGAATTTCTCCCCAGTCCTTTGGCCCTCAGGCTACAGCCTCCAGCACTCTGCACAGTCAGTTGGTGCTGTGGGTGCCCTTGCAGCTGGACAATGTCAAGTTATAGCAAGTGCTGAATTTATGATTAATCATGTAAGTTACTTAGAGACAGTGCAGCCACAGAGATGCTGCCAAGCTCTTCTGAGGCTCACAGACCTGGAATAATAAAATCAAGTGTTCAGCAAGCACCATGCACAGTATTTCTCAAAGGTTTGGAAATACTACATTTCTGATCATAACTACACTGATAACACCTCTTCATTCCAATACTTTCAGAGCTGCTCCATTTACAAATTAAGCCAAGTGACCATCAGAGAGATGCTTAAGATAACAAAATTTGAAACATTTGTCGAGCTGAAGCTCTGGGAGTTGTTGGGACTGCAGAGATCAAACAAGCTGCCTTGGAATTTGATTTTTCTAGATTCCTTTTTCAAAGTCTCCCAGATACTGGCTGCCTCCTTCTGGCATTCCCAAAGAGCAGTCATGGCGCACATGTGAAACTCATCCCAATACCTGTAGCCGAGGGAAGAATGGAGGCTGTTAGTTCATTTAAAATGTTACAGAGCAGAAAGATCCAAAACAAAACCTTTCTCCCCACTGGAAACTCTCAGTGCAATTGGCCCCAACATTTATATTTGGTGCACTTATTTGGCACATGATGGGTATGTGTTCAGCATTGTATAACATCTCAAGACACAAAGAGTCTTAGTCCTGAATTGCTTAAGGCCCCAATCCTGCAATGAAATGAACTCCTCTCATGAAAACTCCTATATCTCCTTGAGTTAAGTTGGGTTCTACACAGGCTTATGGCTCTATCTGCACTGAGAGGATGGCAAGATCAGAGCCTTAGGGAGAGGCAGAAGCCAGATACACTGGGAAATCTGAGGGAGACTGACCTAGTGGTTGTTTTTGTAAGTAGAATCATAGGGTTAATCCAGGGTCATCTAGTCCAACCCCCTTCCAAAATGCAGGATTTGTTGGGTTTGAACCATCCAAAACAGATGGTTACCCAGTCTCCTTTTGAAAACCTCCAATGAAGGAGCTTCCACAACCTCCTTCGGCAGTCTGTTCCATTGTCTTACTGTTCTTACCAGAAGTTTAGTTTTCTACTCCCTGCTCTAGCATCACTAATCCCCCCTTTGTGGATCTCTCAGAGCTCATTTGCTAAAAACTAAACCCCCAAACTCATTGAAGTGTTTCTAGAATTTTTTTGAAAGCTGATTCAAACCATTGTTTTTTATAAACTGATGCCCCCCTTCAGTGCTTGGAATTCCAACTCTGAGTCCCTGAAAGTGAAACAGATTAAGAGCAAATGTTTCACTGACTTCATTGCTCTTCTTTGTCCAAGCTGAATGAGGGGCACAATAATCACAGACTCCGGGTAAGGATGCTGGCTCCTGAAAACTATTTCAGTTTTCTAATCCGGTGTCGACAGAATGAAGGAAGAGTCTATATTATTTTTTTTTAAGTGCCTCAGTTTATTTACTTGATATCATGCCTGAGTGAAAGGAGTTAAATCAAAGGAGGCTGTTAATGAGGTGTGGAGTGAGGGGAAGAAACAAGAAATGAAACAATGGCAAAAATAAGATATGCCAGAGAGAATACCAAGGATCCTGAATAAAGCTATGGAGAATATATTTGAGAATGCCTCTGCCTGACTCCAACTAGACCAGCAAGCTTTATTCTTCCCATGCCTGAACCTAGAATCAAAAGCAGTTCTAAAGTCTTAAAGGCCCTGGTCTAGGGAGGAAGGAGGGGTGAGCAGGAATCAGTAGCTGGGGAGGGTTAGAGAGAGGATGCTTAGGGCCTATTTGTCACTCCCAGTGCTGGAGTAGGGAGGTATGGGCTGAGTGAAACTTACCCAACACTGGCAAGGAAAGAAGGAAGGTTAGTTAAGACCCAGAGGGGCCTTTTGTTGTTTTACCCCTTCTCTCTGCACTCTGTGTGCCTTTGGTGAATGCACAAAGCTGTCTTTGAGTCACTTTAATTGACTGCTGTTACAGGCCTCCAGAGGAAAAACATTTACAGGGCCCCGATACAGCTGTCATGGCAACACAAGTGGGAAATGAGGGGCTCCCACCCAGAGATCCAGACCAAGAGTGGTTGGCCTGTGGGGTTCCACTCTTTCAGAGAGGTGCAGGAAGCCAAGCGTGTCATCTGAAGGGAGCTCTAAAGAGGAACTGAAAGGGCTCCGAAGTGCATCTCGCCCTGTAATAGTGTCATTTATAGACAGGGTTGCCAACTGTCTGATCGCACAAACCCAAACACCCTTATCCCACCCCCTGCCCTGCCCAAATGCCCCACTCCTGTCATGTCCCCTCTCACTCCAGCCCCCCTACCTCCCTCCCTCACTCTCCCCCACCATCACTGGGCTGGGGCAGGAGGTTGAGGTGAGGGCTCTGGGCTGAGGAGTGGGGCCGAGAGGCTTGGAGTGTGTGTGTGTGTGTGTGGCAGGGGCTCCAGTCTGATGCTGGGGGGGCGGGGGTTAGGATGCAAGAGAGGCTGTGGGCTCTGGGTGGGAGTTTGGGTGCAGGAGGGGATTCCGAGCTGAGCCTGGGGCAGAGTGCTGGGGTGTAGGAGGGGATGAGGGATGCGGGCTCTGAGAGGGAGTTTGGGTGCGGGAGAGACCTCAGGGTTTGGCCAGGGCATTAGAGTGTGTGAGGGGTCTCAGGACTGGGACAGGGGCTTGGGGTGTAGGAGGAGGTGTGGTAGGAGGGAGTTTGGGTGTAGGAGGGGGCAGGGGGTTAAGGGGCAGGAGAAGGTTCAGGGGGCAGGCTCTGGGAGGGAGTTTGTGTGCAGTAGGGGGCTGGAGCAGGGGGTTGGGTGCATGGTTTGGCCGGGTAGCACTTACCTCAGGTGGCTCCCAGAAGTGGTGGCATATCCGGCAGCAGCTCCTAGACTCGGGCAGCCAGGTTGCTGTGAATGGCACGCACCGCCTCTGCCTGCAGGCACACCTCCGCAGCTCCCATTGGCTGAAGTTCCCCATTCATGGCCAATGGGAGCAGCAGAGTTGGCGCTCAGGGTGGGGGGCAGCATGTAGAGACCCCCCTGGCTGTGTCTCCACCTAGGAGCCACTGCCAGACATGCTGGCCGCTTCTGGGAGTGGCACGAAGCCAGGGCAGGTAGGGAGCCTGCCTTAGCCCCGCTGTGCCACCAGACTTTTAGTGGTCTAAAATCTCCCAGATTGACTTCAGTAGCCTCCAGAAGATCAAACCCAACTCCAGGAGACTCCTAGCCAAACCTGGAGGGTTGGCAACCATATTTGTAGAAGAGGTGAAGAGAATTTTTCATAACACATGGGGCCCAATTTCTCAGTTATTCAATTATGTCATGGCTCCTTTATGCCTTTTGGACAACATAAAGGAGTGGGGGAATGCCTCCCTGGCCAGCACAGGGGATCTATATTGCCCTGTAGCAAGTCACTGAAGGTAAATACGTACATCCACAGTCTCTTGAGCTATCAGACTGACAATGAATTCCCCTCTGTCACCTTACAAGGTTTGCTGGCCATATTCTTCATGGAGGGACACATCTAGATGTTCTATCTCAGTCTGGGAGATTGAGCAGATCATCTAGCTGGGGTCAGCACCTCAAGCATTTGTCCAAACCTTCCTTTCCTGGACATGACCCTATTTCTTCTTGAAGTATGGGCATTAATGCTTTTCTTTTTTAATAGGATTTATGTCAGAATACTAGCTGCATAGAGTTCATTAAATAGAGCCAGTGTGGCAGAATAAATGTCTTGAGATCATAATGAGAAACATTGGTGCCAACCAAGGTAAGTTTTTGTGTTCATTAGGGAGCTGTACTCAGTACCCTTCAGCAGCTGAACAGGGAAACACAGGTTGCAGGCAGGGGTTAAAAATGATCTTATCTCTTCAGGCAAAAGATTAAGTGGGGCAGAGGAGAGAGAATGTCAACTTTTATTGGTGGTTCTACTTTCAGCTGGGTGATCATAATTCCCACAATGCTTCACTCTTCACAGCCTCCATCTGTTCAGCCAGACAGGCTATGATCAAATGACTTGTCAGCGTTGGACTCTGGGGAAATACTGCACAAGCAGAACTGAAAAACAAATGCTGCCGATTTCATACTAGGCTGCCTTCCAAGGCATCAATTATTCTGATCTCCATATCTGTCACTGACCTGTGTATCTCACTCCTGGAGAGAACATGGCACAGGAGGGGTTTGAGAAAACTGTCCTACATCAGCTGAATTGTAGATGGCATAGGGAGAGTTAAGGGTTAAAGACCAATAATTGCCGAGATAGTCCTTGGCAGGAAAGGGGATCATTACTTTTTTTCTTCAATCACAGGAGCCCCAGTTGTCTTGCAAGGTTGGCCATTCACCAGGACCTACGCAAGAACCCAGGACCTACGCAAGAACCCAGGACCGCCTCTACCTTTTTTGCCACCACACGAAAAAAAAAAAAAAAAAAAAAGGGCGGCCTAATTGAGCCGCCCCAAGATTCACCGGAATGCCACCCCTTACAAATGTACCGCCCTGCAAGAATGCCTGCTAGCGTGGCCAGGATTCCAGTGCTACACAGCATGGCCTGAAGTTCCCGTGTTTTACTCATTTTCTGTATTTGTTTTCAGCCACTCTAGTGCTCTGCAGATTTCTGGAAAATCAGGCTTTATTGCAAATTGGAGCAGAAATCAGTTGTTTCTTTAGAAATGAAACAAACTTTGTTTTTTAAAAACACTGAAAAGATGTTTAGTAAAGCGGTCAAATACCTTGTTTGCATCCACATAAAGGGCAGTGATCTGATATGTGGTTGATATGCTGTTGTGTGCTGCCAGGAAGAGATTTAGGCTACGATTCACAGCATGACAAATGCACTCTTCTGAAAGCTCCTTTAAAGCAGTGGTGTCCAATACGTTCGCCACTAGCCACATGTAGCTAATGCATGTGGCTTTTTTATAATGTGGCTTAATGTGGCTAATAAGAAAAATTCAAAACCACAAGTGTGGCTAGCAGTGTGGCTAGCATCGAATTCCTATTGGACACCGCTGCTTTAAAGGAACCTGGCCATTTTCTATTGCCAGCGAAAACGCCATTTGTCTTCTGTTCCCAATTCAAACCAGAATCTCTGCCCAGCATTAGCAGTCCAGGAGGCTTTTCATTCTAACCCCCTTCTAATCTTGCTGGAAGTTCTAATTTGTACATGGGATTCGCCACTAAAAAGTTTTCAAATGGAAAATGTACATAGGCTGGCAGCAGCAGTTTTGGTGTGTGGGAGGGGGCACAGGGGTGGGGTGCAGGGCATTGCCTACCTGGCTCCCACCAGCATGTCCCTGTAGCTCCTAGGTTGAGGGGCTCCATGTGCTCCTGAAGCTCCCATTGGCTGCAATTCTTGGCCAATGGGATCTGCGCAGCTGGTACTTGTGGCATAAGCAGCATGCGGAGCCCCCCGGCTGCCCCATCGCAGGAGTTGCAAGGACATGCCAACCCTCCCTTCCCAGCACTAGCAGAGGTCCTGGGCTGTGTGATGCCTCTCCCCTGCCCCCAACCAGCAGGGTTCCTGGCCACCCCCACCCCCTGGCATGCACGGCACCCCTGCAATGCCCCTCCAGAGCACCGTGGTCTGATCTTTCTCCTCCTCAGAGCTGGTCTGCATTAGGGAAGCTGCACTGGGTCAACTAGATTGATTTACAATCAGTCTAGTTAAACTGGTACAAACCTCTAACGTACACACACTTGAAACAGTTTCACCCTTGCCTAAACTGGTATAGGTTAATTCCACACAAGTGAAACCCCACGTGGATTAAGCTGGTTAGTGTGTGTCTACATGAAAGTTCTGCACTAGTTTAAGTAGATCAATTTAAAATTAATGTAGCTAAACCGGTGCCGTGCCACTAATGCGTGAATTGCAGATTTGGTTCACAATACAGACCTGGGAAAGTTCATGTGTGTAATGGTGAGGGGGAAGATCCATCAGAAAACAAGAGCACCCAGGTCAGGTTTACATTACAGCATACACCTGGGAGTGGGGGAGGGGTTACCTCACACCTGGTGGCTGGTTCTATTATTGTGTACAGGGGGGGATGGAGGAAGGGTTACTCTAAAGATCCCCTAGGAGAACACAACGGCAGCTTTTCTTCCAGGCACTTATTCTCTGGAACTCCAGTCTGTTCCCTGTTTAACAAAGGTCTTTCCTCCTTTCTTAAACCATTGGGAGGACCAATGTTAGATTTCAGGATATTCCTATGAAGTGGTTAAAGCCAATACAAACAGGAGCATACAGCTCTCACTGACTAGCCAAGGAGGATAGGGTTTGTGGGGAAGCACTGCTCACCCAGTCTAGGGAGAAATGGGGGAGCTCCCCTCTACTTTTAACCTAGAGGAAGCTCTGTTCACCTCACTCCACCCCCTCAACAGCCTGCCCCCTTACTTCCACCTCTCCTTCCCTATTTCTATGTCCTTTGTTACCTTGGTTATAAGGCAGCAGCCCTATCCCAGAAAAAGACCTTATGAACTCTATGGTGTCAGCTAAACAGAGGCCCCACCCCCTATGAAGCTGGAAATATATACACATAAATAATCAGCTCCTGGATTGTATTACTTCCTTTAGAGTTATCTTAAATGATCTGTAACTCCTCTTGCCTAAATCTGATGCTGACTTGCCTTGTGGCCCTGTCAATATCCCCTCCTTCCTCTGTGCTTCAGGTGCACCTTCTGTAAACTGGAGACAGTGACTCTTCTGTGTGGAGTGGAATGGAGTGTGAAGCTAAAAGGTCAGTGTTTGGGAAGCATTTGGATCTCTGGGTAGAAGGTGACAGGAAGAAGAGAGAAGCAACCCATACCCCTTTCTAAACACTACTCCCCTTTGTTCCACACAGCAATAGTGAGGTTGGCTTCTCTCCACCTGGGACAAATGGATTCTATGCTCCTTGTCAGGGATCCTGCAGAGCACTGGCAGGAATCTCCAATGGTGCTGGAATTTTGTCGTGTTCTCCTTGTGCTGGTGGGCTTCTCAACTCAGTCCTGGTATCTTTCTTCCCTGACAACTGGTTGCCTGTTGCATCTCGTTGCTGTTCCTATGCAAGGCTAGGAATTAATTTCTGTTTTCAGCAGCCCCACCAATCCCACTGCTTGTCTCTTTCACTAACCCCTGACCCTGAGGTGTAAGAGAAATGCCTTCATTTGGATCTTGCCTCTCATTTCCACCTCTCCCCCTTCCCTTTGATTCCTTATTAGTTCAGATGCTCTTACTCCTCATCTTCTCAGCCCTCCTTCTTAGGCTGGAAGGTTTACACCTCCCTAGTGCATCTGTCTGTCCCTTGATTGCTTTCTGTATCTTGTTATTCCCTCCACTTGGCTTTTCCACTCCTGTGGATTTATTGCTGGGGTTGCTCAGAGTCCTCAGCCCCCTTCATTTATCTCTGCCAACTTTTCATTTCCTCCCTCTGCCTCCTTCCCTCACTTGCTTTAGCTCATTCCCTTTTAATCAGACCTTTCCTGAATACACTCCAGCAGTTTTACTATTTTACCCCCTTCCTTGCTTTCCCTTGGGTCCTGATGAGGTTAGCACCCCTGGGAACTAAATGGCTCCTCCACCTTTTGAACTCTGCTGTGAAGCTCATGTGCTCACTGAGGGGCCTGGAATCAATGGACTTTCACCAGGAATGAACTGGGCCCTGAGCCTGCAGCAAGGGCCCTTGAGTTCAGCTTGCTTTTAGGCTGATTAAATGCTGTTTGCAGTCTGACTCCAGCTGCTATTGTGTGCTTAGTCCTCGGCGTGGTCTAGCCTGGCAGGACTTGCTTGACACCTTTCTTGCTGTGGGTAAGAGAATATCTCATGCAGCCCTAGAGGCTAAATCCATGCTTAGCTTGGACAGTTATCCCTGTCTCCACTGACACTAGCTGGGTGCAGGAGTCCTCTTCTCTACCGATCTCCTGAGGGAAAGAATCCTGATCAGGGATTGGCAAACTGTAGCCTCTGTCCCAGCTCCTGTCTGAGGTGGGAAGAAGGAGGGTGAGGAGAGGCTGGCTTCTATTTGAAAGAGATCTCTCTTTGTTTTGTCAGAGGCAAGTTGGGGCCTACGAGGCTGAGTGGATGGGGAGGTTAGAGGACGGTATCCCTGGGTGGGCGGATTACCTAAATCCTCAGGAACCCCACTCTGGTGCTAAAAATGCACAGTAATAATAAAACCCCAAACTACTCTGCATAGGTTGAGTCCTCAGCTTTGATCATGAGTCCTTGGAGGGTTTGCTGACTCCCTGCTCTGCAGTCACTGTGGTGCCCTACTGTCTCAGCCTGCGTGTGTGTGGAAGGTGTGTCTGCCTGGGTTTGTGTCTGCTGCACCTCAGGAGGTTGGGGTGAGTACGGCAGTGTGTGTTCATAGAGAAGAAGGGCCAGAGCTAGGGGGTTACTACTCACCTGCAAACCGTGTGCAGCCCCTGCACCTCATCCCTGTCATCGTCCTTGTAGCTGGCCATGTTTTCCCCTAGTTTTAAGACACAGTTGGAGAAGCCTTGGTAAATGTTTTCACATTTAGTTTCTGAGACCAGCGACCTGACCAAATACCCTAGAAACCAAGAAGGGATTAATATAACAGTGTAGCAATCCAGCTCTGTCAGCCCAGTAAGGCCACCTCCCATAGTCTTCTCCACAACTTCTAGCCTGGACTGTGGGGAAAGGAGCCCATGAAGAGCTACATGCATCTAAAAACCTGCATAAACCACAGGGCAAATTGGGCGTATTCATGGCAGCTATTTCATGTGTGCTGCCATGTTGTGCTTCATAGTCTCAGCTTAAAACAAGCCTCTCAAGCCCTCGACATTGCAAAGAAACTTGTGTCAACCCATGAACCAAGTGTAACCAATGCAGTGACAGATGCCCGGTTTGCAGGGAGCCTACAATAATAGCTCGGAAAAGGGGAAAACTGCTCATTCTTTATGAAGGGACTTTAGGAGTGAAGCCTAATGATATGATTTAAATAGCTATGTTAACTCGTTCACTGCTGATCGCAGCTGGAAAAAAAAGAGGGTGAATCATATTAGGAAGCTTGGCATAAGCTACAGCACTATCTCATTTTAGTGCTTTAGGTGAGCAGGCCTTGGTTTGTGGGAAGAGTTAGGGAGAGTACCCTCTTATACAGACACTGGTCCATCCCTGGAATAAATATGGAAAAAAGGAATCCTTAACATTCTCTGTTCTGCTGGGAAGGGAAGTGCACTTTTCAGCCCTTAGTAAACAGGGTTGTTTCTTGTTAAAAATCAGTGGACTCAGTGATGACACAAAGTGGAAACCTGTTCCCATTTCAGCTCCCAATGAATCCCGTTCTGCCTAAGGGGGAATAACAAGAAGAATGGCCAAGAATTCAAATCTGCACTGCCCCTTTTTTTGATCCCTGTGGGATATTTCCCAAGCCCTCTGTGCCCAGGATTTCAGGAGGAAGGTTTCTCATGGATGACTACTGAGAGAAAGTTTGCAGAGAACACAATAACTGGGGCTGTGCTAAATGGGCACAAGCAATTTAGTGTGCTCTATTTTATCAAGTGACCACTATGCATGTGAACATAGCTAAATGTATTCATCTAGGAACAAAGAATGTAGGTGATACTTACAGAATGAGAGACTCTACCCTGGGAAGTCCTGACTGAAAAATATTTTGGGGATTGTAATGGATAATCAGCGGAATATGAGCTCCCAGAATGACCCTGTGGTCAAAAGGATAATGCAGTCCTTGGCTGCATAAGAATACAGGGGTTATTTTACTGTTTTTGGCACTGGTGTGATCACTGCTGAAATAGCAAGTCTAGTTGTGGGGTCTGCAATTCAAGATGGATGTTGATACATGGGAGAGGGAGGAGAATGATTAAAGGATTAGAAAGCCTGCCTTATAGTGACAGTCTCTAAAGGAGCTCAATCTGTTAGTTTAACAAAAAGATTAAGGAGTGACGATTAGTCTAGAAGTATGGACAGGAGGACCAAATAGGCTCTTCAGTCTAGCAGAGAGAGGCCTAAGAGGATCCAGGGGCTGGAAGTTGTAGCTAGACTAATTCAGACAAGAACTAAGGCACTTTTTCAACAGTGAGAGTAATTAACGATGGGAACCATTTTCTAAGGTGTGTGGTGGATTCTCCATTCTTGACCATTTTTGACGGATTGGATGTTTTCCTGAAAGCCCTGCTCTGGGAACTATTTAGGGGAGGTTCTCTGGTCTGTGCTATACAGGTCAGATGATAATCCCACTGCTCCCTTCTGGCCTTGGAATCTAGGATTCGTCCACTATGGGAAGGATGGGAGGGAAGAGGCTGCTCCGGCGACAGGTGCTTGGTTTAGCTGCGTTGTGACTCTGTCCTGGCTAACCACCCAGCGGGGCTCTGAGCCCATCGCGGGGCTCCATGCACAGGGGAATGGCATCCGTCCCCCTCCCAGGAAAAAGGGACGACTTCGCCCTAGCTGAGAATGCAGCTGAAATGCAGCTACCTCCGCCTTCCACGGCACTTGCAACCCACTAACTCCCCCAGCAGGAAGGGTCGCGGGGGAGGCTCCGGCCCCAGGATGGGCTCGGGGTTAAGCTGGGAAGGGCTAGCAGCCGCCCTCGGAGGTTGGGCTCGTCACATCCAGGGATGAGCTCGGGGAAAGCTGCAGCCAGAGGACCCCGGGACCATTGCGGGCCGCCCCCACGCCGAGCCCCCTCCCAGGCGAAAGCCGAGAGAAAAGCCTCCCCCGAGGGTAGCTTGGGATGGGGACTGCGGCGGGCTCCAGGCTAGTGACGCGCCGGGGCAGCCCCGCAGCTCAGCGCCAGGGGGCGCCATCTCCGGCTGTGCTGGGGCGACCCCGCGGGGGCTGAGCTCCACCCCGGGGAACTCTCCTGGCTCGGCCGCCCCATTGCTGGGGGCCGGTCCCTGCCCGGCTCCCCCGGGGCCCGCTTCGAGCGTGTCTCCCGCGGGACCGGAGCCGCCCGGGCTGCCCGTTCCTTACCCAGCATGAGGAGCAGCAGCGCCGTGCCCAGCCTCTGGCCCATCGCCTCCTCCGGCGGCTCCTCCTCAGGGGCTCCGGCGCGGCTCCGCGCCCGGGATCGGTGGCACCCGTCCGCTGCAAAGGGAGTTCATGGTCCTGGGGACTCCGCGATCCCTCTTCCCGCTTCCCCGAGCCCCGCACAGCGCCTGGCTCCAGCTGCCTCTCAAGCCCTTTGCTTGGCCCGGGGGTTTCCCCCTGGCCGCTCGGTCCCTTGTGTGTGATGCCCCCTCCCTCAAGTGCAGCTTTCAGGGGGCTGCGGCACCCCGCGGGGAGTCCCCTTAATACCTCTCCATGGGAAGCCCCCTGCCCTGGTCCTGCAGAGCTGGGCGGCTTAGGCAGCTGGAGAGTTCAGCTCCGTCCCCATCCCCTTCTCCTCCCCCAGCTCCCTGCCCCTCCCATCGCCCCCCCTCCCCACACCTGTCTCCAGATGAAGAGGAATATCCAGAGCCCGTGGGAGCGCCCAGCTCACGGGATGGTACCTGAGGAGCGGGGGGGGGATACTGGGTAGTCTTAATACTCTCATACACCCCCCAAAATCCATCCTGGGTGAAGCGCAGGGGGTCTGGCTTGTTGCGGGCTCTGTAAGAGGGACTTGGCATCAGGAGACGCTGGAAAGTGCTTTAGCAGGTGGATTAGTTCCCAGTCCTCCCCCTTTCTTCTGCCCCAGCCAGACTGATGTGGGGTTTCCTGGCCTCTCCACGTGGGGCAGATTGGGCTCCGGCTTCCAGAGGAAGTGGGGCAGGAAACTCAGAAACTCAGGAGAAAGGTATTGAACATAGGGGCCTTCTGTGGTCGTGCTACCTTGCACTCAGATACACACCCTTACACCCCTGGAGTAAGGTGTAACCTGGTGTGCAAACACCCAGTGGCACACAGAAACACCCCTCCCCTATCTACACACACGCTCACACTCCTTTACAAACATACAGATCCCATCACACACACACACACACGTCCTCATATACACACACTCACAATCCCTTATGAACATACAGATTCCATTGTGCACACACCCTCCCAAACGCCCGCCGCCTGCCTGCACACACAAACACCCCAGTCACCTGCACCCACCCAACTTCTCCCTCCCATGCACCCTCCCCCTCATGTTCGCAGGTGGGTACACGGGGCTTCATGCAGACTGTGGAAGGATTTTTTCTAGCCACCAACTGTTCTAGGAAAGGAGAAGAGGAGTTCCCTGTAAACATGTGCAAAAACACTTCTATCCCCCTTCAACTCCTTCCTTAAAACGCTCATTTGCCCTGCTGCCTGCAACGTATTGACAACAGGCTGTTGCTGTGCAGAGACCACTGCCTGCCATGCTGACCACTATTGTAGGTCTCAGTGTTTGTACTGCCCTGTCTTTATCCATCTGAGAGCTCTCATTTTAGTCTTATATTGTAAGGTCGTTGGGAGGGAATTTTTGTACTGTACTTTTTGTACAGCACCAAGCACAATGGGATTTTGGCCCCTGTTTGCAGCTCCTAAGATGTACTCCAATACAAATAAATAGTAACCAAAGAAATCCAAGCAGGCAGCAGGGAACTGCCATGTGCGTTCTCAGCTAAGTCTACAGGCCAGAGGTAGGCAAGGGAGCAGCAAAGGGGTATAGGAGACTAAGGGCATGATCCAAAGGGAGTCTACTGACTTCAACGCACTTCAGGTCAGATCCTAATAGAAAAACCACCCTGGCTGGTAACCTGCCACCTGATGTGGAATGACAAGTGGACACAAGGGATCAAACTCCAAACACACTGTGTGGCCCAGCCTAGGCAGGTGGTCCGCACTCCAACCTCACATGTCTTGTTTTTTTCCCCTTAGGCTTGGCCACTGCTGGGTAATTTACCACACCAATTGAATTGCGATGAAAAATCCTAGCGCCACCTGCTGGCCTCTTCTCTTGTGTTTAAGGGGGAAGGGATTAGAAGGTTGAGGGAATTCAAGTGCCCCTTTTCTATGTGGATTGTCACTGTTGTCGCTGTTTTGTTTTTGTTTTTGTTTTTTTAAAAAAGCCTCTGCAAATGTTTATGTAAAACAAAAACAGTGGCAGTGGGTCTGCACTCATAAGCAACCTAGAGTGACAAACCCCTGCCTTGATGCCAATAGCACTGGCTAGGCAGCTGTGACCACTGTTTATCATGCTGACTAGTATTACTGCATTGTTTTCTTGGGCTCACTCTGTTTATCACATCCACCTGTTCTCTTATGTTAAACTGTAGATTCAAAACTCTTTGGGGAGGGACTTCTTCTTTGTACAGCACCTAGCCCAATGAAGCCCTGATCTATGGCTGGGCCCCCCGGGGCCTACCTTAATACAAACAAACAAATAATAATAAACCAGTGTGTGCAGCCCAGCCCTTATAAGCAACCCTACAATAACAAATTGTTTATGTATTTATTTAAGAATTATTCTGTAGCACCCCAAGTTTTATACACACATAATCATTCATAATGAATTCATAATTCAGATATTATTCTCTCAGTGGTGTTTCAGGGTCTAGGTGATTTTTCCTGGAAACCTGTAGGTTAGGTCCCAATCCTGCAAAGACTTATGCACATGCTTAACTTTATGCACTGTAAGTAGTTCCATTAACTTAATTGAAGGTAGATAAGGTTAAGCACATGTGTAAGTCTTTGCAGGATCAAGGCCTTAGATGTTATCACAGAAATAAATCTTCCCTTGCTAAACCTTCCCATAGTTGTTTCCATCACTCTAACCTGTGTGTGTTGGGGGATTTTGCATTGCACCATTTTGCATATCTAGGGCCTGATTCTGCTCTTGCTTACATTAGGCTCCATTGATGTGAGTGGGGGGGTCACTTTTTGTTTACACTGGTGGTAATGAGGGCAGACTTTAATCTTTGCCCAGACAAGCTCTTTCCTGCTCACTTAGATGACATCACTTCATGGACTGGGAGTGTTACTGTTCAGCCTGTGTGACATCACATTGCTGCATGTTTCACCTGTTACTATAACCACATGAACCCTGCCTGTGACCAGTGACAAGGCCTTCTGGAAGTGGGAGATTGTGTTGGATTGTGTCGTTTTCTATTCCCTCCTGGATCTGTGGATAGGGGAAATGAAAGGTCTCCGGGCCAAGGATGTCCCAGGAAATGCCCTTACTCCTGACTCATGGATGGAGATCATAAAAATGACCTTCTGCTAGGACTGTTGGTTTAGGAGAAGGAACTCATTTGCTGGTAAACTATTGAGCTCCTTTTTGGGTTTCATTTGAAGGTAGCACAATGAGCTAAATCCATCCCTGAAATAATGCCATTGACTTTAGTGGAGTTACAAAGTTACAACAGGGATTAAAGTGACCTCTTATAGTGAGTAGAAGTTCAAGTGATTGTGCAAAAGGGGCAAAATCAAATTCCTTGTCCACATGCAAGTATCCTCAACAATCAGAGTGTCTATTCCAGCCCACTCTTCAGAGATCTGCATTGCTGTGAATGCAAGGGAGGTGGAAACTACGCCATTGGCCACCTTTGCCAAACTCAGTCCAATCAGCTTCCACTTTGACACAGGCCAGAGACGCATTTTGTGTCTGAAGGATGCAGATTATTCCTTTTATTTGTAGAATTATGGATCTGTGCATCACTCAGCTGATCTTTCTCTTGAAACCTCATCTCAGTCTCTGCCCAGCGCAGAACATCTGCAAGCCCTGAAAGGAAAACAAACATCAGTAATGTTTCTCTAGAGAGAAGTATCATCGAGTGCAGTGACTGGGGCTTCTCTAGGCTGAAATACCAACCCACAGCGGGAGGGTAGCTGCTTATCCGCCTTGGAATCTGCATGCTTCTTGCTGGGACAGAGCTAGTGTGACCTGATGTCCCGACAGTAGCTTTTTCTTATATAGGCTCCTATTACCCCCCACCTCGTCCTGATTTTTCACACTTGCTATCTGGTCAGCCTAGACAGCTAATGTGGATGATAATTATATCTGTCATAATCCTCTTAGTGTGCTGATGGGACTTCATCAAAGGGGAGAAGGTCCTGTTAATGAGTGATGACCTCCTCTGTATTCTGTTACCCACAATCAAGGAGAACGACTCCGAAAGTGAGCCCTACATAGCAAGGATTGTCTTTACTAGACTGGCAAAGTACTCTGCGTATGTGTGGTTCTACATAATGAAGACTCGGTTAAGAATAAGCCCAATTGGTGACCTAGGTCAGGCACTGCCATTAGTGGGAATAACCTCAGCAAAGAATTCAAGGAGACCTCTACAAGCTCTGCACTGGATTAACCCAATTTGTCCTGCCCCATCTGTGCTGAGTGGCTGAGACAAGCATGTCTAACTATGGAAGGAAAACGGGAAAGTATTACAAGTGGCCTCGGGGCACAGCTCTTGCTTATATTGTTAGCATGGCTGGGTTCAAATCCCCCTGGCACCAGGGCTGGGCAAGTGAAAATTCTAGGTGCTTCGAGAGTGTGGTGAGGAGAGGGGTATATGAACCTATAGAAGAGGGGACCCCCATGCTAGTTCAGCTGCTGCTTGTCGTGCTGCTACATAGACGATTCCAGGTTAGGTCCCTCATTCAATCTCCAGCTTCCCAGGGCCAGCAAGGACTAGGAATCATGTCCGTGCACAGGCAGTAAGATGGGTGGGAAGCACCTCAGCTGTCTCTGCAGTGACTCCCTCTGGCCACTGACAGGGTTTAGAAGGCTCCAGCCTGGCTAGGAGAGAGAAAGCTGCCGTGACTCAATGCCTAGGAGAGAAAGTTACAGGGAGATGCCAGAGATTTTTTCTTCAGTTGAAACCCAGCGTCCGGATGCTTACAGGAAGCAGAAACTGTCACTCCTGGTACTGGATGGTGAGAGTGTGCTCCAGAGTCTCTCCACAGGACCGAGTGCAGCAGGGTTTGATCCATCGCTGAGTCGCTGGTCTACAGAGCACTTTGGGGGCTGGTACGTGGAGCCGCTTGGGCAGACCTTCAAACCAGCACTTCTGATGCAGATCGGGAGGCTGGGTTTCCAAGGGCAGCTCAAGGTTACTCTGCACAGCTGCAGCATCTGTATCCATGTCCTCAGCATCGGTGACAGGATTCGCACCAGCGTCAGCTTGAGGCTTGTCTGGGTCCTTGGAGGAGTCACTTGTCCTAAAACAAAATCCAAAACGAAACATGATTGTTTTCCATTCCAGCCATCTGCAGATTCCAAAACAGCTTGTAACACCGTCCTTTTAACTCAGCTCTCCCAGGACTGGCCACAGAGACAACCCTTGTGATTGAGCATGTCGCCCGCAGGGAATGGTAATGATCATTCTGGCAATTAGGCACAGGAGTGAGAGAAGCCAAAAGGAAACATGCAGGGGGCCATTGACCGTCCCTGGCAGGTGTTTGTCTAACCCGCTCTTACAAATCTCCAGTGTTGGAGATTCCAGAGCCTCCCTTATTCCAGTGTTTAACCACCATGACAGTGAGGAATTTCTTCCTAATGTCCAGTCTAAGCCTCCCTTGCTGCAATTTAAGCCCAGTGCTTCTTGTCCTATCCTCAGCGGTTAAGAACAATTTTTCTCTCTCCGCCTTGTAACAACCTTTTATGTACTTGAAAACTGTGATGTTCCCTCTCAGTCTTCTCTTCTCCAGACTAAATAAACCCAGTTTTTTCAGTCTTCCCTCACAGGTCATGTTTTCTAGACTTTTAATCCTTTTTGTTGCTCTTCTCTGGACTTTCTCCAATTTGTCAACATCTTTCCTGACCTGTGGCACCCAGAACTGGACCCAATATTCCAGCTGAGACCTAATCAGTATGAAGTAGAGCAGAAGAGTTATTTTTGGGGTCTTGCTTACAACACTCCTGCTAATACTTACCGGAATGAAATATGCTTTTTTAAAAAACACTGTTGACTCATATTTAGTTTGTGGTCCACTATGACCCCCAGATCCCATTCCACAGTATTCCTTCCTAGGCAGTCATTTCCCATTTTGTATACCGAGTTTTAGTTCCTACATGGAGTACTTTGCGTTTCTCCCTATTGAATTTCATCCTATTTACGTCAAATCATTTCTCCAGTGTGTCCAGATCATTCTGTTTCTGAATGCCTGATTTAGAAGGGGAAATAGCCCAAGGCTACCCCCTGAGTCAGTGGCAGAGCCAGGATTAGAACTTGAGACAGTCTGACTCCTAGCGTCTTTCTGACTGTCGTCTCATCCTGCTTTGATAATTCTACCTGCCCTCTCTACTGCCCAGCTCTCTGGACTCCAGCCTGTGCAGAATGGGCTGCTGCCCTTGCCAGGCATACAAAGTACAAGCGTAGATCTCCCATCTCCAGCCAGCGCTCTCTTGTTCTGGGGTCATTACAGAATACAGCTCAAAATTTCCTTCTTTGATTTGAAATCCCTCTCTTCCACTTACTGTAGGTCATTGTCTCCTCTAGTACCTTCCCTGATTGCTCCAGCTCTAACCTCTTGGAGAAATCTGGACGTAACACCATTTCCCCCTTTTTAAATTCGGCATTCAGAAGCAGAAATCAGACTGGCTGTGGAATCATGACTGAGAGGTGGCCTAAAATATTCTGAATGAGCTAACTTCACTATCTGCCCCCTTTCATGTCCCCTGGCCCAGCCTGCAAAGAGTCCCCATCTCACAATGTACACTCACAAAGCTCACCGTCACGTAACCATCCGCAGGGTCATGCATCGTGCCCATTAGCCAGTCACAGGGAAGCAAAAAGCCAGGGATTCCGTTCTATAGGAACTCACCCAGAGGGGACAGCAGGGAGGTTGGGAGGTTCCTGGAACGCCAGCGACTTCCAGTAGCTGACAGCTAATGCACGTAGCCGGAGGATCCTGTGATCAGCGTTCTTCAGCAGCTTCAGCAGTGACAGCTTCTTGAGTATCTGCCAGATTGGGTACAAGGGGAATGAAAGGCTGAAATACTTTATTGCCTTCCCTGATCTCATGAGGTTGTCACAGCCAGAGAAGGAAGCAGAAGCTACAGGCCAGTCACATCCTTTCCAGCCCCTTGGGCCAGTGTGTCAGACAGATCCGCAGTTGTGCATCCCTTCTGGGCCCTTGGCCTGTAGAAGACAGGGACACGGAGATGTTAACATGCACACCATGGTGCTCCCTTTAAATTCCAGCCAAGAACCAGGGAGAGGTCAAGACAAACAGACACACAACTACTGGAAGAGTCCACGTGCTTCAGCTCAGCCTGCAGAGGGGTAGGGAACAAGGTGCCCGACATGCACAGACCCCACACTACTGTCCAGTTTTACAGTGTCTACTGCCTTGTAATGAGGGTGACACCTATCAACCAGGGGCTGGTACATGGAACAAACCAGAGTGGCTTCTTACTCTCTTTAGATGGTTCTTCTCTTGTTCCATGTCACTCAGCTGACATGCTCCAGTCTCCACAGCTTCAGTCTGTGAAAGGGAAAGACCTGCACACTTGAGGCAATTGATTTAAAACTAGAGCAAACAAAGTATAAGCAAATGCATTGTAGGGGACAATCCTGTCCTGTTCTCTGGGGGAACAGGGGTCTAGATGGGACCTGCTAAATCTTTTTCTTATCTCTAATGTCTCTGAGCCTATGAGTCAGTACCACATTTAAAAGGACACTGCTGGAAACCCCTAATACGTGTGCAGCATCGCTTTATACTTCTGTAAACCCATGGCCTTGCTGGGACTTCCCCTCTGGTTGTGCGTGTTCTTGCTATAGTGGGTGCTCTGCATTATACAGAACACGTAGAAAAACCAGGTCCTAGCTCCAAAGGCCTTACAGTCCATATCATTCCAGTGTAAGGGCAAATTCTCTATGCCCTCCCCCTCGCCTATTCAATTCCTTTGTGGGTTTCAAAGAGGTTCAGAGAGGAGGATCACTACAACTCATCACAGGGTCTGAAGAAGGACTGACTGTACCTGGTGAACGAGGGCTTTCTTCTTCCCTGGGGCCTTCATTGTCATTCAGGGGTAGTTCTGTAAGGGCTTTGATGGGAGGTTCTGTGGCAGACAGGCAAGACAGCTGAGAGGTACCTGGGAGCTCCCTCTCTCTGAAATGCCACTGATCCTCCTTAGGGTCTGAGGTCTTGGGGTGATGTCAATTCAGACAGAGGCTGTGACCTCATACATCTGTGACACCAGAAACCACATGTCAATATTGAGGGTGACAGGGTTTGCTGGGGAGTTGCAGATGGGGTGGGGGTAATGCACACTGGGAGAGGAATAAAGAGAAGGGTGTAACATCAAGAGTGAGGGGTTCTGTCTCCCCCAGATAGGACAGTTTCCAATTTAACATAGGAAACCAAGAAGTGGAGCAGCACAACAAATGGTCAGGGCAGGGGACTGGCAGTCAGGACTTCTGGGATCTACTCCCAATCTGCCATCAGCTCACTGTGTGACCTTGAGAAAGTCCATCTGTGCCTTAGTTTCCTCATCTGTAAAATAAGAATAGTCCCTGAGGCTATGGGGCTTTGTTAATTAAAGGTTATAAAGCCCCTGAGATGAAAGGGACTGTAGCAGTGCAAATTTTATTATTATTATTAAGAATAAATAACTACCAGGAGCTCTCATGATTCCTGGCATAATATGTGGGCTCTGGGTATTGTGGTAGGGGTGGAGAGCTGTCCTTCTCAGGGGGAGAAAATGTAGGAAGAATGTGAAAGGAACCGGCTTTGGATTTATTACATAGAGAATGTTTCTGGTGACCATTCTCCTGAGCTGGCATTTCTGACACTAATAATTCATAATAAAGATGAGGAAAGTAGAAGTGGGTATAATGGGACAATCTGCCCCTTTAATAGTCCAGTGGGGGTGGGGGGGAAAGAGCGTGAACCCTGTCTCAGAGAGCAGTCCAGCAGACAGGTGCTGGGAATCAGTTGACACAGCTGATCAGCATCTCATGATTGGTCCACGCTCTCAGCCAGAAAATCTAAAGGAGAACTCGGGCCGTGAAGAAGGGGTGGCCAGGACTGAGATGTTTTCTCAAGTAACTATAGCTGGCTGGTTGGTCCCCAGGACTGCCCCAGGTTGGAAAGGATCATCCCTGATAACTCAGGGGACCCCAGTCTAAATGCTGACCAGGCTGATGTTTGTGTTATTTTTGCACACCTTCCCGTCTTCCCCCCGCCCTTCCTTTGTGAGGTGATATAAATAGGGCACTGAAGAAAGGAGCAGCAAACCTGGGTGTGGCTGATTGTCTCTCCTCAGCTGGTGCCTAGGGTTTCCAGTGTAGAGTGGGTCTAACTCTAAAGTGAGAGGGGAGTTCACAGATCTGAGCTTTGGGACTTGTAGGCTTAGTCCCACCAGACTGGGGCATTCTGAACAGACAAGGCTCCTGGCCTGATTCTTCTGAGTCTATAGAGCAGTGGTGATACTCACACCTCAGCTGTTCAGGAGCCAAATTACCCAAAAGAACCACAGTAGTGGGAATTCATTGCTTCATTTACTATAGTACTATTCATATTTAAATAGTTTGATGGGAAATAGTGTGTGTATATATAATATATACACATGACAGCAAATGAGCTAATAACTTAGTGCAAGTTGATAACTTAATTGGTTAATAACATAGTAGGAGCATCCTGACTGGTTAATAACAGTGTTTCAATATCATGTGCTGCAAAGAGCCACAGGAGACCCATTAAAGAGCCACTTGCTCTAATGAGCCACAGTCTGAGTATCACTGATCTCTAGAGCGTAGATGACTCCAGCTGTGATGTTGTGACTCACTGACCCGCACCCACTACCTGGAGTGAGTATGTATCTGACCCAGGGAGCTCCAAGTCAAGTAGAGACTGGTGAGCTCCAGAGTGAGTACACCTGGAATATCATGTCCAAGTCTGGGCTACTCACTACTTGATAGAAGGGCATTCAGTGGCTGGATGGGCTGACTTCTGGGAGAGGTGAGAAGAGCTAAACAGAGGGAGTGGGATGATTCAGTGTCATACACAGGGCGTGTACCTGAGATGTGTGGGATGATATTCAGAAAAGGAGAGTGTGGTCTGAATATCAGAGGCAAATTTCCTGACAAGGGGAATGATTAGAGCAGCAGTTCTCAGATCCTGTGAAGCTACATTGCTCAGGCTAAAGCTGCAGCCCCAGGTGGCAGGGCTCAGGGCCCCGGACTTTAGCTCCATGCAGTGGGGCTTCAGCTTTCTGCTCTGGGCCTTAGCGAATCTAATGCTGGCCCTGCTGGGAGACCCCCCTGAAACCTGCTCATGGGCCCCCCAGAAGGCTCCAGACCCCTGGTTGAGAACCACTGGATTAGAGCAGCTACCAGAGCAAAGGCCAGGAGTCTCATCGCTTGGGGCATTTAACAATGGACTAACACATCTACTGGCCCAGAACAATCTTGTGCCTTCCCCCACCTCAGGAGAGAATACAGAGAATAGGCCTTCTCCATCTCCCGTTTCTACAGATATCAAATCAGTGCCCAGAAAGCACGCAGGTGAAATCAAGCCTGGGATGCAAAGAACATGAGGGGAAGGAGGGAAACCTGCCAAAGAGTGAGAGAACACAGGGCAAGAAAGCTGAAACGGCACATGCCTTTCAGCAGATTGATCTCGGAGAGAGTGGAGCTGCCCCAATGGAGCTGGAAACCAAGTCGGTGATCGGATATACAGTACAAGGAGAATGCAACTTGTCCTTTTAATACCAGGCTGGCTAGGTGAATAAAGATTGGTATTATCGCTACCGTCCCTGTTACTCCTAGGGATGGTGGACCTGTGTGTGTTTGTGTCCGGACTGAAGGCACTGTTTTACTCAGACATGGGTGTGAGTATGTATTGACCTATATGTATTGTGACGGAGTCAGACCAGAAGGATATAGGAGAGTGCTGGAAGGCAGGTACATTAGTCTCAGGGTGTGCAGGTCCTTATTCCCTGGATAGCCAAACAAAGGCTACTCCAGGCCAATCAAGACACCTGGGGCCAATTAAGAACCTTCTAGAAAGGAGTAGAAACAGCTAGCCTAATTGGGACACCTGAAGCCAAGCAGGGACTGGCTGAAATCAGATAAAAACCTCCCAGTTAGTCAGGAGCTGTGGAAGGAAGTTATGCTGTTGGTGAGACTGAGTGTTGGACAACATATCATCCAGAAGGAAGGAGGCCCTGAGGTAGGGGTGAAGTGGAGTTTGAAGAAGCGGGGACTGCTGTGGGGAAGTAGCCCAGGGAATTGTATTGTGTTTTGTGGATAAAAGGTCAGCTATCTTAGCTGATACTATTAGGGTCCCTGGGCTGGAGCCCAGAGTAGAGGGCGGGCCTGGGCTCCCCCCTTTCTGCCTCCGCTAATTAGTCTCTGAGATTGGGAGACAATAGAGACTGTGCCAGGAAGGATAGCTTCTCCTCACTGGTTTGTGAGGAAAATGGCTCAATAGGCTGTGACCTGGTCTCCAGAGAGAGAAGGGCTCCGTGGAGGGTCACAGTGAGGCTGAGTGGAGGGTCACGCTGAGGCTAGTAAAAATCCGCCAGGAAACGCAGGATCCACGAAGATAAGGACAGAGCTTTGTCACAGTATGTATGCCTGTGTTTTAAAGTGGGTGTATATATCCAGCAATGCATCTTTATCCATATCAGCATATTAGTAGCATGTGTCTGTGGGTAAAACACCGCTATATTAAAAATTGTTTTATCAGTGTGTGTGTGTGCGTGCACATGTACCTGTGTATCCATCTAGCAATGCTGCTCTGTTTGAAACTGCTGCTGGCATTTTCCTGTTTGAAGTTCTCCTGCTTTTCTCCCAACTCCCTGGACTCCTCTTGACTTTTAATGGGGTCACAGTGTAAGCTTAGGGGGTCTTTCATGTGGGTTCCCACATCTGTACCCCAGAGTTCAGAGTGGGGAGGGAACCCTGACAGGAGGCATTTTCAGACATATTCAAGTGACTCAGGAGCACAATTAGACTAGACAGAATGGCCTCTGGTTTGAGTGATGCCACAGAAGGTTTGTGGGCTATGGCCAGGTGATGGTGGGGAAAACCTGACATGTAGAGCAAGTCAGAAGAACCGGGTTGGAACAGTTTTCCAGCTGAAAATGCAATTCCATCAAAAATGAAATGCTTCATGAAATTGTGATGTTTTTTGCTGATATTTCATGTAAGAAAATAAAAGGGGTGGGGGAGGAGAGGGGAAATAGTTCAGAGAGTGTTGAAACACCCCACTTTGATATTTTCAGAATGAAACATTTTAATTTTTCTTTTTGAAATAGCCTTTTCTTTTTAATTTGTGTTATAGTCTAGGTTGGAATTAGAATTATTGTCATACTATAAAATAAAGTCAAAATCAAAATGAAACCTTTTGATCAATCTGAAATGAAACTGGGGAAATTTTTTGCAGAGGATTTCACATTTTGTTCAGGGGGGAAAAAAAAGAAATCTCAGAATCCTCCATGAAATGGAATTTCTGTTCTCCACAGAGCTCTACTGACAAGTCAAAGTGTTCTTTGCTCTGGTGGCTGTATTCCTCATCGTTTGGACCCCAAATCAAGCAGCCGGTCAGAGTAATAGAAAACAAAGTTCTCACAAGGGTGAAAATATTTCCATTTCTCCTCTTCACACCCATTGGGGGCATATGTTAACTGTGGAGTGTGAGGTGGCTCCTTACAGGAGATACTTGGGATGGCATTTCAGGGGCAGCTGAGCTGCCTAGTTCAATAACTTTGTTAGCTGAGTCCTCAGCTCTCAAAACATCAATGCTCTAGGCACATTGTACTGCCAGAAGAAGAGACGGGGAGATGGTAAAGATGCTATGAACCACCTCCTCAGTTCTGGCAAACGCTAACTAGGCCAATGATATATTGGTGCAGTGATCATCACCTGCCCCAAGACAGGAGCTACCTGCTCTGAAACTTTTGCAGGTAACTTGCATTGGGGTTTGAACAGGTCAGGGTGGTGCATCCATCTAATGAAGCAGCATAAATGGGAGATGGCCTAATTTACCCCACTGTATAGCCTCCCATCACATCACTGACATTGCCTCAAAAGCAGCATTAATGGACCTGGAATCATCCACCATCTCCAGCCCTGCCATTGTTTCTGTGCTTCTCCTTCAAGCTTCCCAGCTCCACAGGAGACACGTTCACTTCACAGTAGCCATATGCCTTCAATAGATGGGAGCTTCTCAGGCTCTTATCTGTGCCAGACCAAAAGCTCCCTTTTGAAGGGAACTGCAAGATTGCAGGGATCAGAGATGGCATTTCAGCCTGGAGGGGCTGAACTCTGGCTCAGCTGTAATTTGTTAGGAAATAAATCCTGCCCTGTCCATGGCAAAAAGCCAATTTCCTCCTTTACTCCTGCAACTTACTGAACAAATCAAGCCACATCTCACGTACAGCCTATTGTGCATGGTGCTTGCAAAGATGATCTATTTTCACTGCTTTATGATTCAGTGCCTGGTTGAGGCTTGTTCACCTTTCACTTGGCAGCTGATTTATTCCATAATCCTCCCACCCTGTCGCAGTGGTCTGGGATCTGAGTAACTCCTGTTTTCTGCAAACCTATAATAGAAGAAAGAAACCTGAGCAGGAAATGCAGGAGGAACAAGTCACGTTGCATTTTGTTATGACGATCAGAGTGCTCAGATTACCAGCTTTGCCTCAAGAGCTCTGGCAGGAACGGAACTTTGTGCCATTGTGATAAAAGAGCCATTTCCCCCCCTAGTTTGCAAGGGGGTCTTGCAGCTGACCTGTGACTATGATGTCATCTCAATAATTTTGGGCACTAGTTACTATGATGATCTGGAGAGAGAGAGTTCAGTTCAAGGAGACTTGATTGGCCCCACATGTGATGCCAGGATAAAAAAGGAGTGCCAGGCCCTTCAGGTACCTGTCTGAGAGAAGAAAGATTCAACCTGGGCAGGGCTACGTGGTGTTGACTCCTTGTGGCCGTTTGCCAGCGGTGTCTGTTCCTGATGGATTGCTGTGTAGCGCGATTCCATCTCTGCCTCTCTCCTTTCTCCTCAGGCTGGGCATTCATGGCCAAGAGCAGAGGAGACCGGGCTGAAACTTGCAGGGCTGGTTTACATTAAGTTAATGTGAGTAAAACTGATTCTCAACAGGCAGTGGGGCCCTATGATAAAACGCCAGGATGCTTTAATGTATTCCACCTGCAGGGGACGATGTTGCCTCAATTCTAAGAATTAAGATACTCTTTGCCATGGAAACAGTGAGACAGCAGAGGGGTGCATGTTTGCTGTGTTATTTATTATTTGCCAGATTTTGCCTCTTATTCCCACTGAGCAGTATCTTAGTCTTCGATTAGCTCTATTTAAAATCAACTGGACTACTCAGACTAAGGGACTACTCACTGTGGCTAACAGTGGCAGAATCTGGCCTTTAAATCTCACATTAGTGACTGGTGCCAGTTGAGATGTACTGTAGCAGAGATCTGGCCTGAGGTCCTGGCCTCTAGCTCCCACTGCTGAGTGTGTATAGCAGGGAGGTCAGAAAGGAAGGTGCGGGAAAGGAATCTGAGGAAGTGATACTACAAGACAAAGCCATTCATAGTGATAAGCAAAATGCAAAGAGGTTTCTGTACATTACCAATGTACCTCAATCCAGAACTGCAGTGGCCCTGTTATTCTAATCTTGAGCCCCTCACGGCCACTCTGCTAGAACCCCCTAATATTGACCTGCAGTCCCTCTGCTCTTCCAATCCTGGGACCAATGCTCTTTAAGTCTGACCCCAGACTATGGACAGAAATAGTCATGTGGAACTTTGGGGTGGGTGTTGGATGTGGATAAATAACCACGCGGGCTAAACTGAAACCTCAGAATTAATTTAACTTGCATCAGATGGAACCAGTAGCATCAGATCTTCACAAATAAACCTCCGTGCATGAGCTGTGAATCATCTCCCTCCCTCAAACCAGCCTCCTCGCATAGCAGGTTAACTACTATTGGTGACAAGGGGCTTCTATTATAACCACCATGTCAACGGGCTAAAGCCAGGAAGGCAGCAAAGCAAGAGTGTTCAACTCAGGAACAGCCACTGCAGACACGTCCAACCTCTTCACTTGTCTGGTAATGGGGCGATGCAAACCCTCTGAGGCAGTGGGCTGGGTGGGACTGAAAAGGGTTGTGGGAAACTCCCTTTCTGGCTGTTTCATGCAGAGGAGGGGGAGTAAATCATGGCCTGAGGAGTTGTGAATCCTGGCTCTGATCAGATCCTTTCTGCCCAGAGCAGGGACTGGCACTACAGAGGGACTGAGTCACTCTGTGGAAACAGAGGAAGGAAATACAGGCCCTGCTCCTGAGAGCTCTGCCATGGACTCCACTAGGAGCAGAATCAAGCCCTGCATGTTTCAATGATAGCAAAAGAGCTGCTGAGGAAAACATGCCAGATAAGAGGCTGACAGAGGCCTCTAGGGAATCTCTGTACTGGAGATGCAGGGAATCAGTTATGATAAGAATGGAGTCTGCAGCCCATTGCCTGCTCGATGATCATATGTGCAGTGCATATAGAGAAGCACAAGACATTAATTATTAATATCAGCACCAAGTCGGCAGGAGGCGGTGGTTTTCCAGATGCGCCAGTCCCTGTGCTCTGTGTATCTGGGCTCTCTCCACAGCAATTGCAGCCTGTTGCACTGGGATTCAGGGAAGCTGATATCCCACCCTCACCCCACTCCTGCCATAAGTGCAGCAAGGATGCTGGCTTTTCCCCCGCTGGTGTCATTTCTTTGGCTCCCTTTGCTGGCAGGCCTCAGGTTGCAGTACTGAGCTGCAGCCCTGGCTCTGTGCTGCGGTCCCAGGAGGCAGGGCTGGCTCCAGTCACCAGTGCTCCCAGCAGCATGCCTGCGGGAGGCATTACAGCGGCGGGGACGACGAGGCCGTGGGACCCGTGGACGTTGCCCTGAAAAGGGCGGCCCACCGGACCACCCGCGCGGTGGAACTTCCGCGCTTGGGTGGCAAAAACCTTAGAGCTGCCCCTGCCAGGAGGGGTAAGACAATGGCCCTGGCTTGCTTCCCCTGGGTCTCCCAGGCGGGTCACCTCTCCCGGTGCCCCATTCACGGTGCCCCCTTACTGCAGAGCTCCCCAGTGCCCACCAGAGCCACTCAGCTGAGGGTGACAGTGTGCTCCTGGCCAGAACCATCCTGGACAAACAGGACCAGCCTGCCCCCGCTGCAGTGCCTGGAAGGGGGCAGAAGGGATGCAGGGGCAGAGCTGAGACGCCCGGTGCAGGGTGCCGTTCTGGGGCCCGTCTGCACCTGCTCCCCAGCCGCCCTAAGGGGGGGGGGGGTCAGCTCTCCTGCTCCCTCTCGCGCCCCGCTGCCCCCTCCCTTCTCCCAGGCAGGCCCCAGCGCCTGGCCTTGGTACAGCCCGCGGGAGCCCGGAGCCCGTGCGAGCTGCACTTCCCCCGCCCCCCCCTTTGCGGATCACGGAGTTGGTACGGTCTGCCGAGCCCCCGGGAGGCAGCCCCAGTTGCACTCTCGGCCGGGCCGGGCCCGCTGGAGCGCTGCCTGCCCTGCCCGGAGGGATGAGCGTGCACCGGGCTGCAGCGCCCCCTGCACCCGCCCAGCCCTGAGCGCGCCCTGGGCTGCCGGCAGCAGACAGCGCCCGCCCGCCGCTGGCCATGTCCGGACCCGGAGCTCACAGCCAGAGCAGGAGGCTGCCCTGTAAGTCCCGTCTCGGGAAGGCGGGTGGGTGCGGGGGTGGGTTAACTGTCCGGGGTGGGGGGTCACCCTGCGCTGACTGTCCGGGAGCAGGCAGGGAGGGACACGTGAAGAAGGACCGGGCAGGAGGCGCCCTCTCCCCCTCCTGTGCGATCTCTGCTGCCGGGCTCTCATGCGCCCCATGGGCAGGGACCCACCCTGGCCCGGACAGCGCCCCCGTGTTGAGATCCACGTGAGGCTACGCTCCTGACGCCCGCTGCACCGAGCGGGGCTTGGAGCAGCCCCCTGTATCCCAGCTGCACCCCCGGCACAGTCACTGCCGCCGGCCGGGGGCCAGTGCCCGATCACCCGGGCGCGCACACAGCCAGCAGCTCCCTCCTGCCTCGGCAGCCTCCCGCAGGAGGGGGCAGGGGGACACACTGCTGATACTGCAGCTCTTTCGTGGGCCCAGCACAGGGGGACTTCAAGGGGGCGGGGTCGCCATGGGTCACAGTCCCAGCAAAGAAGAATTAACACTGAGTCGGCTCATGGAGCGGGCAAGCGCTGCCCTGCCAGGGCATGAACATTTATTGCTGCTGGGATTGTCACAGACACAGCGCACCCTGCCCCCCGCTTTTCCCAGGCCACTTAAAACCCTGAGTTTAGGGATTCACAATCATCTTGCAGTGGTCAACAGCCCTGAACAATAGTGACTATTGTACAGAACCCGGCTGATTCACCCTCAGCCCCAAAGTGTCATATATCACCGGAGCTGGCACTGGCAGTCCCCCGTGACTCACCCACACTTCCCGTCTGCTTCACACAACTTTCACCTACACACTCCCTCCTTCTCTCACACACTTCCATTGCACACCCACTCAGCCACACCTGGATCAGCCTTGCACTGTGTGCGTCTCTCTCAGCCAAATGTTTGCTCTGTACGTTTACAGTCAAACATGAGCAATTACTGCTCAGCCACATAACGCCTGTTTAGTCTAGACACCTCCCTGCGTTCTGTTGTCAGGTCCCTCCGTGTGTGTCTGTGTGTGTACATCATGTACACAGAGGTACTGACTGGCCGAGGGAGTTGGGGTTTTGTCCGGGTGGAAATGCTTCCCCAGTGGGGCTCTGCTTCCCCCGTGACTTGCTCCTGGCACACAACTCCCTGGCTCCTTTCCTTTTTTAGTGAATTCTTTAGCTCTGGCTCATCCTTGGAAGCAGCTGCCAGGCTCCGGCTGGAGCAGCCTAGACTCCACAGGCAGCAGCAGCAAAATGTGTTGTGAACAGGCACCAGGCACAGTACCCCCCACCAATGGTCCCATGGGCACTACAGCCCTCTCCTCCCATGGGCATAGCCCTTCTCTGTCCTTCCCCAGACAATTCAGCAATACAACCCCTACACCAGTCCCCTCCCATGTCCCTCCATACACCCCTCACAACCGGCTCACCAGCTCCTCTCCTCCATGCCCCCTGTGCAGTGCACCTCTCTATCCTACCAAGCAGCAGTTCCCTCACCAAAGCCCTCTGCTCTGCAATCCCTATTTCCTGGCTGCTTACCACTGCACAGCCACCAACCCTTGTCCAGCCTCCATCTCGCAGTCACCATGCACCAGCCTCCCCTGAAGTCTCTCTTTGCATACGTTCCATGGTGCCTCCATCCTTTCACATCCCATTGTAATATCATCAGTAGTTCTACATGCTGAGATCCAAGCAGTCAAATCTCAAGCTGGTGGGTGGCAGGAAGGGCTTGCCCTATCCTGGCATGGAGAGCCCTGTGCCCTCCAGCATATGGGGCAGAACATGGGGTGGAGGCTGCCTGTCCATGCAGCCTGCAGCAGCGAGCCTCCCAGCCTGAGTCGACAGACGCAGGACCATGGGACTCACCTGAGCGCTCTAAAAATAGCTGTGTGGGCAGCACTTTGAAGTTGTGGCGTGGGCTGGAGCTGGGACTGTGAAGCCCACCCCCATCCTTAGGCTTCAGAGCCTGAGTGCCAGTCTGTGCTGCAACTTCACAGCGCTGTCTACACCGCTACTGTTAGAGCGCAAGCGCGAGCTCCTGGGGCCCGAGTTTGTCGACCTGGGCTGGGAGGTTCGCTGCCATGGGCTATGTAGACATCCCATGTGGCTTCTGAGCCTCCCCACCTCCTCTCATCCTCCCTAATGCTCTCCTGGCTTTATCCTGCTCAGGTTCTATGTCAAGTGAATCAGGCCCTGTAAATAGCAGTGTCTTGTGACGCGGCCTCTCCTGGGGAGAGACTCTGGGCTGTGGGGATATTTTTAGTGTGGAGTTACAGAGGAGTTGCGACTTGGCTGAAATACTGTTCATGAAGAATCCATGTCACAAACCAAGATCACAAGGTGCCACCTCCTCACCCCACTGACACTCTTGCTCTCCGCCCTCCTGTTTTTTCCTGTTTAGCTGTGTCTCTGCTAAAACCACTTCCCTCCCTCTCCCCCACACCTGTGCACTCGGTAGGTTTGGGTTTAAGTTTCTCCTTTTGCTGCAATACGAGGCCAGAGGCGGAATCCGAGAGGGAGGCTGTGCAGAGAGTTTGTACAGGAACAGGTTCCAGGCATCCAGTTTATGGTCAGCTCATTGCCACAGGCCTCTTCTAGGTCATTCCAAGGGTTCTGCTCCAGCTGCCTCCCCCGAGACTGAAGGAAGTTGCAAAATCTTAGGGTGATTTTACCCTTTATCCTGCAATGTTTTTGCTGAGAGGAGCTGACACTGGAATAGCTGTGAGCTCCCCGCACAGTCATGGCCCCGACCTGTTCACTGTAATCCCTCCTTCTGAGGGGTTGGGAATTCACCTCTATAGATAGGGCTCCAATAAAAGGGAGCCCAGGGTACTGTGATTTCCTCCACCTCTAGTATGAACGAGGTCATTGAGTCCCTGCTCCGGTTCACAGGACCGGGGGTGATACTTTTGAGGGTATGCCCAGACATAGCATGGCTAGATTGGGTGTGAAGCTGTGCTCCTTGGAGTTGTTCCCTAGAGAACTGATTCACACCCTGCACAGGGTACCCCCTTCCCTCATTTATATTCTGTTAACCTCCCCTTTCCCCCTTACCTTACCCCATTCATGGTTTACTCTCTTTAATCTCTTGGGGAGTTTTCAAGGGATTTAAAGAGACATCAACTAAAGAACGCCCTTTCCCCATCTCCTCTTGGATTGTGCCTCCTTTAACAAGTTCCTCCCTCTCCCCCACACACATCCATTCATACTGCCTGGTGCACAGAGTGGGGTTTGTACTAGGATCCAGCAGGACAAGGGGAAATGACAAACGTTTCCACTCCCAGCGGAAACACGGCCAGACAAGCTGCCGTGTGCTCAGTGCTCAGCCCAAGAAATCAATGAAAAGATTTCACTATGTCCCAAAGAATCCATTCAGCCATATCACACCCCCGGGCTCATGTCACCCTCAGTCACTGGGAGCTACCCACAGCCAGCACTCAGCACCAGTCCCTGGTCGTGTGTAATAGCTGGGAGCACTTGTGGCTGGCACTACTGCACTGTTCACTATTATGCTTCCTGCCGGAGGAGGGGAAATTAGAGGAGCTATGAGAACCTTCCATGTCAGGCCTGTCTGCAGTCACCCTACAGGGTATCATGCTGAGACACAGAGAATCCCAGCTGTGCAACCCAGACACATATTTGCCCTCAGTGCCCTGTTTCTTTCAGTACCTCTTGCTAAGGCAGGGTGGCACTGGAGTCTCCGGAGCCAGAACCCCTCCTTTGGCTCCTTACTTTGTCCTGCTGCTGGGAGAGGCTGGGACCGATGGAGCTGAGCAAGGGCAGCAGAAGGAAATCTCCATATCTGTGTCCTTCTCAGGGGCCTTCTCCCTTCAGTCCCCACACTTGCATTCAGGTCCAGTTCTCCTGTAGGCTTTGGTGCCTAATGAGCAGCAAGAGCCGGAAGGATTTGGAGGCAGCAGGGAGCCTGGTGCCATTTCACACTCTTGGGAAGTGACAGGCTGGCGTGTTGGGGGGTCAACGATCCAGGGAAGGTAGTGCTGTGTCCCAGCCGCGAACGTGCATAAGCTTCAGCCCATTGGTTGAGTGCCTTGTGAAAAGGACCACCAGCAGGTATTTAAACCTCCGAATGAATTCCCTGCAGCGCACAGGGGCTGCATTGTGTGAGAGAGTGTGTCACTTGCTGGGAACATGCCATCCTGATGAGACAATCACAGCGACTGACAGCGAGGAGAATGTGACCATCAGTCACATGGCGAAGGGCAGAGACAGGGAATGTTACTCTCTTTTATTTCCTCCCTGGCGGGCATTTAGCTGCAAATACATGAGCAGAGCTCTTGGCCTCCTAGAGTGCCTGAGATACAGGAACAGAGTGAGGGGGAGGGGAGAGAGGGAGCTGAGAGGAGGGAGTGGGAAGAAGGCTCCCTCTCTGTTTCTCACCGCAATCACCAGTCAGTCACCCTGCTGCACATCCTGCTTGATGCCTGTCTTAGTTACATAATGGTATTTCAGTGCCGGCTGCCCAGCTGGCTAATAAAACTCACCAAGGAATTTACAGGCATGTTTGCTAATAAATCCAGGCACATCTTCCCTATTCCCACATCTAGCACAGATCTTGAGTGAGAGTAACGCACCAGCACTGACTGTGGTTGTAGACACTGTTGATGCCAAGGATATGGGGAATGAGGGACCGTGGGATGAAGTGTGAGGTGCAAGACCTTCAGGATCACCTTCTCCAAAGTGTCCCCAGCTTTCAGGGATTTCACTAGAGCTGCTTAATGCCCCCAGTACCTGAACCTTAGCTTCTCTGCACTACTTTGTTGGTACTTGAATTTGCTGGCCCCTTTCCCTGGGAAAATTGTGACAAGCCACTGGATGGTCCAGCCTGTTAACCATGGATTCCAACAGTGCTACAGCTGCGGCTTTCCTGGAGCAGTGGGAAGCTGGTGACTGCCCTAGTGGGAGAGCACAATAGGGCAGGCTCCATGCAGCTGGGCTGTGTCATTAGTAAGGCTAAGATTTTGTCATGGTTATTTTTAGTAAACGTCATGAGCAGGTTACAGGCAATAAACAAAAATTCAGGAGCCGGTGACCTGTCTGTGACTTTACTAAAAATAACCTGGGGGCAGGGCTAGGTGGGGGGGAAGAATGGAGTCCCATGGTGGGAGGACTGACTGGCTGAGCCCCACACCAGCTGGCCACAGCTGTGGGACAAGGGTGCATGGCCCTGGCTGCAGTTCCCATCAAGCCCCAGCCGCAGCAGTGGGGGTGGCGCACTGCCATGGGCAGCTGCGAGGGGGACACTCTGCCCCCGGTGCAGTCGCCGCGCAGGGGAACACAGTCCTAACTGCAGCCCCTGCCACGCCCGGAATGCTGCAGACTTTGAGCGCCCGGCTCCATCTGCAGCCCCGCCAAGCCCAGGACACCATGGGGCTGGGGAGCGTGTCCCCAGCTGCAGCTCCTGGCAGAAGGGGCGGGGCTGGCCCCAGTTTCAGGACAAGGGCACCCAGTCCCGCCTCCGCCTCCTGAAGCCCTAGATGTCCCGGAGGTCCGGGAAAGTTACGGAATCCATGACATGCCATAGCCTTAGTCATTAGCTACCCTGCCGGGGCTGCCAGAGGGACCCAGAGTTACCTCGATGCTAATTGAAGGAGATGCAATCCTCCAGGGATAACCTGTTCTTTGTGCAGCCCAGAACTTTGTAATTAGACCACCCCAGTCTCCTCCCTGCCTCTGTGCCGTAGTTGTCCCCCTAGCCCTTCTCTGCCTCCCAGACTTTCTCTGACATAGCTCTGGAGTTGGATGGATTAGCAAGTATGTGTGGGGGCAAAGGAGTGGGGTAGAGGGGGTTGGATTCTGTGTGGCCCTGTACCAGGATAAGGAGGAGAATGAGCGCCTGGCCAGTGCAGCAGCAGATGGTGAGGCCAGCAAGGAAAGTAAAATGGGCTTAATCTCGACATATTGTTATGGTGCTTTCAACATGGGGTTTAGTCTTTTGGCAAAGTGTGTGAGATCCTGGCTACGTGGGCACCTTGCCAGCCCAGGCCTTGGCACTGGACTAGGAGACAGCAGCAGGGGCTGGTATTGAGCTCTCCCGCTGCAGTAAGTGGGGAGGCCTAGACCTGGGCTGGGCATCTTGGAACCAGAACTTATGCCAGGTAGGTTGGAGCCTGGAAATGGGCCCAGCAGCAATGGGACAAGCAGAACCAGAAAGGAAAACAGAGTCCCGGGGGAAGTGTGCAGGTCACCAGGAGCTATAAGTCACACAGCATTGGCAGCTGGTTCCTGTTTAGTATATTTCAGATGGAGGAGGTTAGCCCTGAGGGGTTTCCGTGGGGCAGGTGTCTGGAGGGGGGTGTTTCGCTTTGAAGGGTTTCCCTGCAGTAGGGGGCGGAGATTAGTCCAGAGGGGTTTCCCTGGGACAGATGTCTGATGGGGGAGAAGTTTAGCTTTAAGAGGTTTCCCTATGGCAGGTATTGGTAGAGGGGAATTTAGCCCTGCTGGTTTCCCTGGGGCAGGTGTCCGGGCAGGGAGTTTAGCGGGGGCAGGGGAAGGGAAGAAGAAGTTTGTTTCCTCTGGGGTCTTCTGTTATAACATCCTGGTCCTGATACAGACACAGCCCCTGCCTGCCAGGGTGGGGAGCCCAGGTAATTGCTGCCCTTTGCTGGGATCCCCCCTGCCCCCTCTTCCAGCAGCAGGAGGTGGGTTTGGTCAGGGCTGGAATGTTTTGGGACAGGTTAGGATGTTTGTTTGGTTTCCTTGGTTTCTGCCCTGCCTGGCTGGGTTGTCACATTTTCCTTGCCTGGCCGAGAGCAACAGAGACGGATCCTGGAATGAGACTCCAGTCTGGGAGCATCCAGGCAGCTGCTGGAATAAACCAGCATGCCCAGTTTCTCAAAGGTATTTGGGCTCTTAAATTCCATTGAACTCAAAACCTTAGCGGATCTGGGCCCAGGAAACCAAATGGGCAAGCTAGAGGGCTGCAGGTTCTTTGCTCCTCTGGGTTCCTAAAGCAGGAGGGACAGAGACGGGCCCTGCTGTGCTTAGGAGGAACTGGGCCTCCATCGCCTTGCTCCCTGCAGCAGACTCAGCTTTCTTCCCTCAGTGGCTCCTCATTGCTCTTGGGAGCAGAGTTAAACCATGGGAAGGATGAAAGGAATGCAAAGATCCAGGCTGGCTGTGTCTAAAGCGGGGTGGGGCGAATGGAGGAGCCTGTTTGTGTGGAGGTGTGAGGTGGGGGACTGGGATTATAGATTGGTGTATGGAGAGGAGTGTTTGCAGGCGGGGGTGGGGATGTTAATGCCATTTGTTTACTGTCATATTTCTCAGTCCAGTATCCCTGGCACTCAGGGGCAGTTCCTGTTCCTGGGGGAGAGTTTCTGCCTTGTTAATATTCAAAGGCAACTCTCGGGTTAACCCTTTGTTAGGCAGGAGGAAAGCCAGAGTGTGACAGGCTGGAGCTGAGACTACCCCATATCACGCACACCCGAGCTCACAGGTTACACAGTCCTGAACACTCAGCCTCTGGGCTGCCATGTTTCTTCTTTACCAAGAAAGGCAGGAGCGTCCTCTAGTGCAGAGGTTCTCAAACGTCATTGTACCGCGACCCCTTTCTGACAACAAAATTACAACATGACCCCGGGAGTGGAGGGCCGGAGCCTGAGCCCTGCTACTCTGGGTAGGGGAAAAAAGGGGGTTGGAGCCCAAGCCCCAGCTCCTAGCAAGTCTAATGCTGGCTCTAGCAACCCCATTTGGGGTCCCAACCCACAGTTTGAGAACTGCTGATTAATAGTTAGAGCAGAGGCCTGAGAGTCAGGAGGACCTGGTTCTATTCCAGGCTTTGATACTGGGCGACCCTGGGCAAGTCATTTCTGCTTTCTGTGCCTCAGTTTCCCTCTCTGGAAAATGGGGATAACAGAACACTAATCTCACAAAGAGGGTGAGAGTTAAAGTCTGCAGAGTGCTTTGAGAACCCTGGGAGAAAGGTGGTGAAGCCCCAGTTATGGGACTATCATTGCAGCTGTGGACACTAGGCTGGGCTGTATCACAGGAGCAGAGCCAGTAGCAGTGGCCCCCAGCACAGATTGCCCTGCTGGAGCAAGCGCCATGGCTTGTAATACCTCTTCCATTGCTACCAAATCACAATGCACCCCCATAGGTAAAGTAAAGAAGAAGAGCAATACCGATCCTGCAGGACACTAATAGAAGGAATAGGGCAGACTTATGCAGTCCTTCTTGCTCTTGGCTGATCTCCCATGCCCCATCTGACTGCATCTAGCTTGTGCCTGATCTTCCATTTTGTTCCTCTATAGCTGACATGGAGCATGGGCAGCGGGGACTGGAGCCAGAGCAGATGCAGCAGCAGCTCAAATTCCGTGACAGGCAGAAGTTCTTTGAGGAGGTTTTCCAGCATGATGTGGACTTCTTCTTCCCCATGTCCCACCTGCAGATAGAGCACAGGAGACGTAAGTGCCCTGCCATCCGCCTGGGGCTAGTGGGAGGCGCCTGTCACACACAGAAGGGGATGGAAGGCAGTGTGGAGGGCATGACCTGTTATTTATTGAGCCATGAACAGGCCATAAAGATAAGGGCCCTAAAGAGCTCACACTATAAACTAGCCAGTAGACTAGTCCCACATGCTGGCCTCCCATGGCATCACCTTCTCAATGCTGCTGGTCCAGGACTAATAGGTTCTCATCTGGCTGGCACGCACTACTGATGGCCCCTCCCTGGTTTTCTGGCCCATGTCTCTGCAGCTCCACTGGGCAGCATTTCCTCCATGGAGGTGAATGTGGACATGCTGGAGCAGATGGACATGATGGACCTTTCTGACCAGGACACTGTGGACGTGTTTCTCAGCTGCGGGACAGAGGATAACAATGTTGCCGGTCTCCTGCCAGGTATGTACGCAATCCTCCCTGTTAGCTTCCTGCTGCCCCCCGACCCTGCACGCCAGCTGGTCAGTTCTTCGATCCAGTCCAAGCCCTGCTGTGACTCTCTCCAGTCCTAATGGACCACAAAGTTGGGGCTTTGGCCTTTGGGGTTGGAAAAGTTCACACCAGCACGGCTCCTCTAGTGCAGCTCCATCAGCGATATGGGCAATGGAGGCATTTTCAGCATCACGACGTCTAATCTCAAGAAAGGATACTGTTGTACAAACACCTGTCCCCTGTCTACACTACAGTCACCATTGCGGGGAGCAGAGAATTCTGGAGCCAAGTTTTCCGGGGCTGATGTGCACTCTGAGCTTTTTAGGGTTTGAAGGACTGAATTCTTGTCCCCCGCCCAAACTACTCTAGAGCAGCCACTGCCCCATCACACCCCGCCACACTCCTCACCACTCTCATTCTCCCCTGGGCCCTGATTGCCCATGCTGAGCTCTCTGCTCAAAGTGTTGGGGATGGCAAGACCCTGACTGTCTTTCATTGAGCTCCTTCTTGGGGACAGTGTCAGCACCATGGTGACCCAGGCTGGGCTCCTCACGTGAGGAGAAGGGAGCTATGCAGACCCTAGTTATCCTGTGTTGAGCTCACTGCCTGGGGAGGGGGACCCAACTGAGGGAGGAGAAGGCATCAGGAGCCTGATCACGCCATACTGCACTCCTCACAGTGACTCTGAGAATGAGTCACTCTGGGAATGAGTCAAGCCGTTTCGCGGCAGATTCTTCTCTGTTCCAGTTAAATGGCCTCACACACGAAGGCCCCGAGCTGGAATTTTATAAGCGAGACAGAAAAAGCTCCACTGCCAAAAATGGGGAAGGAATGTGAGGTACATGCCCTGCTGCCAAAGTCTGGGACTGGGGAAGGAGACTTGATGCCAGGAGCATCCTGGCTCATGCTGAGGATCAAAGTTGGGCTAAGGCACCAGTAGCTCAGTCTGTGCTGGAGGTCAGTGGGTCTGCAGCTCCGTCCTGCTTACGGCAGCTCCTGTCTCTCAGCTCATGGGCAATAAGAATTTTGAGCCCTGTGACTCCCACTCAAATCCCGCCTACCCGGCACCTCTCCTGACAGGGATAGTTCCAGCCACTGCCTCATCTCCTGTCCTCCTACAGGGCCTAGAAACCTTGTGTGCCAGAGTCGCTGCCACTGCTGAAATGGTGCTCTGCACACAGATAGCCCTCGCAATGTGCTGGGAAAGGGATGAAGGCACAGCTGGCCTGCAGAGGGAAAAGGGGGAGGTGAAAGGGGCTGGGCACAAGGCCAGCAAAGATGCTGGCATGTTGGTTTCTTCTGCTAATCTTGCCTCTCTCCTTGGGCAGAGCCCAGCCACTACCAGGAGGAAATCACCCTGCAAGTGCCCAATGCGGCCGAGATCAAATCCCGGATCTCGTCCACATCCTCCGTCTCCACAGACCTGAACAGCCTGGACACCAGCGAGGAGGGGGCCGAGACCCCCGTGGTGCAGTCAGATGAGGAGGAGCCCCAGGAGGACAGCCCTGAAGCGCAGGCGGCCAGAAGCTAGCAGTAGGCTCCCTGCTCTCTCCTCATCCACCCTCCGCACGGACCTGCCAGTGTGAGAGGAAGGCAGGCTGCTAGTTGTTTGACTCCTGCTCAGTTCACCCCGAGCTGTCTCCACCGTCCCAAGGAGAGGAGAGACGGCTTCCCCCAGCACATTCTTCAGTCAGCCAGGGGAGAAGGAGAGTGGTGCAGAAATAGAGGGGTAGTATAGTGCTTCAGAAATTAACTCTTCAGGCTTTGCTACTAACTCTCCCGCTTCACTCACCCAAACTGCTACACCAGCCACGGCCTCAGCTGTGCCCATTCCTGGCAAGGCCTCCCCACCGGATCTCAGCCCCCCAGTCCCAGTGCCCGCCCCCTCCCCCTTCTAGACAAATGTGTAACAGCCTACAGAGAAATTACACTCCTGTCAAATAAACCGTCAGGGAGATGTGTGTTATTGGAGAAGCACAAATGCCCGGTGGTTGGTGGGGATGAGGGGCTGGCCTAGGAAATGGCTGCAGAAAGAGGAGAGCCTCAGGGAGGGGAGTCAGGCTTAAGGCAGGGGATGAAGCAATTACAGCCACTCTGCCAAGGACAAGATCTCGGTAGTAGATGAGCCAAGTTCCTCAGTCGCGGGAGAACAAGGGTCTTAACCTCGTTCCCAGACCAGGCGCCAGCCCAGTCTAGTGGCCATTCCTCTGCCCAACATAAATACAAGTGGCATAGTCCTCATTACCCAGCCAAGGACTATGAGGGTTAATGGGGCAAATCACCAACCCTTCCCAACAATAATACTAAGCTCTTCTATGGTGCTTTGCGTTTTCAAAGGGCTTTGATTGCTCTTGTGCTTACAGAGGAGACCGCAGTGAGACTGTAATGATTCCCACGCTAAACCCACAGGGCTGGTGGGCGTGGGAGCACTGTAATCTGTAACCTGACCCCATGAGTGTGTTAATGCAAGTTGCCATGATTTGTTGGACCCTTCTAGCAGTGATTAGCAGGTGCAGCAATAGCAGACTAGCCCCCTAAACACAGCAGAATATCCAGTGTGGTTATTGGAGTTCTGGCTAGCTGCATTACAAGGACAGATTGTCACTTTTACTCCTCCTTGCTGACTATTTGTCTTGCCCTCTTCCTACTCTCGGGAATGAGCATAGCCAAACACAGATCCAGCTGCATCACCATTTTAGGGATGCGTGCGACTTCCACCAACTGCTCGAATACAGGAAATCTTCGGCCACAAGGAGACCGTGACAGGAAAAACCAGACTCCTCCCCCATGACGAAAGGGGAGGAGTCTGGTATAGAAATAACAGAGGCTGGGTATTGCTAGATCCAGGCCATTGCCCAGGGAGCACTCAGAGCTGCATAGTACTTAGACAAATACTAGTAGACCCTTTTGGAACCTGGCCGCAGTATTTAGCATCCCAAGTACCATCAAAGGAAAATCCAGGTGCAGATGAGTCACAGTCTGTCCACAATACTGCCTCATAAAGCACTTTCCAGAGAAAGGTTAAAGGGAAAAGAAAGGACTGAAAAGAGGAGGTGACTCCGCAGACTGGCAACTCCCAAGACGAGGGCAACACAAATATAGTCCTAGCAATCAGCTAAACCCATGGAAAAATCCAAGAAGTGAATGACCCCGGCTGAGCAAGGACTGCTCCCAGGACCCCGATTTCAGAAAATCCAAGAAGTGAATGACCCCGGCTGAGCAAGGACTGCCCCCAGGACCCCGATTTCAGAGCTGGTTTGCAGCAGTCTGTGGACAGAGTGGTGCAGGGAGTCTCCTAAGCCCAGAGAATTTGTGTCCAGTGCCTCTGGCCATCTTGGCTCATGCACAGCTGAAGCATTCCAACACTGCAAGTCTCCACTCCCGTGATGAGACGCTTGGCATGTTCGTTACAGGAGTGCTCTTCCGAGTCTCAACTGTTTTGGGATAGGGCTGGGCATACACTGTGAGTTTGGGGGTATTGCTTGGGGCAGCACTGAGTTCTTGTTTGTGGCTTTGCAAGTCAGAATGGTGGCAGGTGTTCTCCAGCAGTTGGGTTTGGTTCAAAACAGACTCTTTCAAGACCTTCTGTTGTGCAGCATCTGCAGCTCCCATCTAGTCTCCTAGGCCTGGGGTCCCTCACATTCTCTAACAACGTCCTGGCACAGAGCTCATGTGTCTAGATTTCATATGGGCTTCTGAGCATGCTCTAGTTCCTGCATGGTGGGAAGCACTCCGGCCCTGATGTAGAGAAGTATAAACATTTAAGGAGGTGGCTAGTCAACTGAAGTTAATGAGCTTCCTCACAAGCACGTGTTTAACCCTATACATAAGTGTTCCCCTGGGTCAGAGCTAGTGTCCTGTGCACGTTGCAGGATCAAGCCCTTAATGAGCTAGCTGAACTTCTGCACTGCCATCAATACTTAGGGAGCACTTCCACCACAGGAGACTTGTCTCTGAATATTTTGTGTGGATCATTCTTCATTATTAAGGCTACGTTTTAGTCAGCGGTATTTTTAGTAGAAGTCATGGACAGGTCCCAAGCAGTAAACAAAAATTCACAGCCTGTGACCTGTCCATGACTTTTACTATGTAGTCCTGACTAAAACATGGGTGGGGGGCCATGGGTGCTCTGGGGGGGCAGTAAGGGGGCGCCATGGGTGCTGGGGGAGGTGGCCCGGGACCCCCACTGGTGCTGGGAGGGAGCAGTGATGCGCAGCCCAGGACCCCTGCTGGTGCTGGGGGTGGAGGGTTGGCAAGCTCCCTACCCAGCTCCGCATGTCCCTGCAGCTCCTAGGCAGCAGAGGGTCCAGGGAGCTCTGCGCACTGCTCCCACCACAAGTGCTGGCAGCGCAGCTGGGAGCTGCGGGGGCAGGGCCTGCGTGCGAGGGCAGCGCACAGAGCCCCCTGGCTCGTCTATCGCCTAGGAGCTGCAGGGCCATGCCGGGGAGCCCCCCTGCCCCTTGGTAAGAGCCCCTTGCTCCTCACAACACCTGCCTCAAGCCCTGAGCCCCCTCTCACACACCCAAACTGCTGCTGCTGGCCCAGGGGCTGCCCAGCTTGGGAAGGCCCTGGGCCAGCACCAGCCATTGCAGAAGTCACGGAGGTCACAGAAAATTGAATCCATGATCGCTGTGACAGACTCACAGCCTTATTCATTATCTTTATTCATTTGGGAACTCTGGAATTCAGCATACGCCCCAGACATTGGAGATAGCAGAAATTATACAAGTTTGGACTGTGGTATTTTAGGAAAGATTTTCTGCGTACACATCTACTAGGAAAAACAACAGCACTTTGTCTTGGCTGCTTGTCTGGCTGAGAGACTGAGATACAGACTGATGTGAGTAGTTTTTATATATAGTTAAGGATAAGCAGGGCAGGCCCGGAGAGTCTTGCACGGCTAGCTCTTTGCACTGTCTACCCTGTAATGTACGATCCTGCTCTTTGGCATATGTTAAAGCTTTGCTGAAAGGCTGCACCGTGCTCCGGTAGGGAGGTCAGACTATTCTTAGTGAGATGCTAAACCTGTCCTGTGGTATAATCCATTAACTCTGAGGAGATTGCAATGTAGTCATGGGGTTAATGGTTCAATTAAATTTCAGGTTCAAATTTGTGTCATGTCTGCCCTGTAGTGGGGAATGTAATTAGACATTGGAAATGAGTGCAGGAATTAGACATGATTGCCTGCAGTCCCTGTAGAAAGTAAGAACATGTTCTCGCAGAGTAGGCCTGGTGAGATATTGTTTCACACTGGCACAGAGAGCAAAAACAAATGCCAGCACTTGTACAGTGCAACAATCTCAATATCCCAGCTCCACAAGAAATTAAATAACTGCCAACAAGTCTGTTAACCAAGCCCTTCAAACAAGGGAAAGTTTGCCAGGGTCAGAATCTGCATTATGGCTCCATCTGTTCAGTGCTGAGGGAAGTGGTCAGGCCTGCTGTCATCCATTCTGACAGCTCCAGGATCAGATTTTCAACAGACCTCAAAACCCAGGAACATGGTGCCTGGAGGATATTCATTAGACAAGTAATCCCAGTGCAAAACCACAGATATATTGGCCACAGCAGCACAGACACGGGAAGTGACAAAGGCCCTAAAAGCTCAAACACACTCCCAGAACTGGAATTTCTGTGGCCTCGGGTTCATGCAGAAGAATTTTATAAGAAAGCAAGGCAATGTGAAGAGATCATATCCCCCGCTCCCGCTGATGGACTCTGGCATCTACACTCAGTTGCTACCACAGCTTTCAGAGGTGCTTGGGTGGATGTAAATCCAGATATAAAGGTAAACATGTCAATAGAATATAAAGCTTCCTACTTCACAGCATGCATCATGATTAGCCTTCAGTATAAGGAAGAAACTTCCTCTTTGGGCAAATTATTACATAACAGTCTACTGTGTGTTTTTAGCATCTACTGCTAAAGTATGTCCTACAGGCTACCATCAGAGACAAGGCACTGGTTTAGACAGACCCCACTTGGATCTGATATGACAATTCCTCTGTTCACAGAAAGTACTCATTTTCCCAGGATAATCCATGTTCTATCACCTTGAAAAACAGATATTGATTTATATTCCCCCCTACCCGCGAAAAAAAGTCCATAGCTAAGAAAGGTGACGACTCCACAGAACAGGGACAGGCCAGAGAATTTGTCCTTGCAGATAGGCAATGGGGCACCGACAGAGGCCTTCACCTCTTGACCCCACGTTAGGGGCACTAGCTAGCAGGGGGGCAGGGATAGGATAAGGAGCATTTTGCATCTAAGGCACCGCATCAGATCCAGTCCAGTCCCAGAGCAGCCTGGAAGGTGACCACAAGGCCCCCCTCTGTCGCTGCCCCATGGCCCGGGTGAGGCCAGTCGGGGGATCGTGGTCCTGCCAGTTCTCATGTCCCACTGCCAGCAGCACTCCCCGGCCCCAAGGGCTGGTCACACCAGAGCAGGGGCTCCCCGCTGCGGAGAGCGGCGCGCGGGACCGGGGCTCCCAGCGACCCCCACCCCGTGTTAGTGTCTATTGGGAGTCAGGGAAAGGGACGAGCCACGTGCGTCCAGCGGCCCCGCGCAGGCGCGGTGGGGAACTCCGAATCACTGCGGCAACGGGGACGCTGATGGGGCGGGGCTGAACAAAGGCCCCGCCCCGTGTCTGCCTGAAATCCCTGATCACCCCTCCTGGGCAGGCTCTCGAGGGTTGGTGCCGGAAGTGTCTCCCCATTGGTTGAGCGGGCCGGAAGCGGAAGTGCAGAAGATGGCGGGGTCTGGAGCTGCCGTGTTGGGGCTCTTGCTGCTCCTGGGGGTGCCGGGGGGTTGTGGGGGCTCGACGGGGCCCTTCCGGGACAGCCTGCGGGAGGAGCTGCTGCTCAGCCCGCTCCCTTCCGGGGACCTCGCCGCCACCTTCCAATTCCGGACCCGCTGGGACTCGGAGCTGCACCGGAAGGGAGGTGAGTGGTGGAGTCTGGGGGGCGGGTCTGGATCAGGATGAACGAGCACTGGGGTGGGGTCGGTAACCTGGTGCGGGGGGACACTGTCCAGAGCTGGGCTGAGGGGAGCTGGTCCGTTACCGTCCCGCCGCAGTGTCCGGGGCTGCGCCTCGCCAGGGAGCCGTGGGCCGGGGTGAAGGGTGGAGTGAGGCTCGGTGCAGGGCTGTCGGGGCGCTGGATGGTACGGGATGACTGGACACACGACCTCTTGGACTCACCGTGCACCTGCGCCGCTCACTCTGCTCCCGGCAGTCTCTCACTACAGGCTCTTCCCCAAGGCTCTGGGTCAGCTTATCTCCAAGTACTTGGTGCGAGAGCTACACCTGTCCCTCACCCAGGGCTTCTGGCGAACACGGACCTGGAGACAACCCTATTTGCAAGCTCCAGCCGGAGCTGAGCTCTGGGTCTGGTTCCAGGACTCTGTCACCGAGTAAGTGTCTCGGGGTGTACTACAATAACCATTGTAAAAGAAAGTATTACAGCTGTCTGTAATGCCTGAGCTTCACCCACCCAATGGTGTGGCATTGGCCTCTTTCCATCAGCCCAAGACCACACCTAACTGGCACCCAATGGACTATATTGTAGTTACTCACATTTGTAATACTGACTGGTAACTTCTTAACTTTGTGGGGGGATTTATCTGCAGGCAAAAATGGGCATGCTTGGATATTGTGGCCATGAGGGCATAGAAATACCTATAAATAAACTGCATTGCATCTATTTATCACCTTGGTGAAATTGGCCCTATAGGTCCCAGCATATAGTTCTCCATCATCTGCTGTCACCTATAGTCTGGCTGTTAGCTGCACTGTATACCGGGCTGAAGTGTGGTCTCCCTTGGGTTAGAGAACTGCACGCACAAGGGAGAATTTTTAATGTTCTAGATATCTGGAAGAGAGTGTGGAATAAGTTGATATTCATTCTAAGGGTACCAAGATCTGGCTCCGTGTTTGAAATGTACTGTATACATCTGTGATGTTCTGTAAAGAATACTTGTATTTGCTACTGGACCAGGTGTAATTATTTTGTGGGCTGTATGTTGACAAGATTCCATTTCTCCTCTTTCCACTCCAATCATGATACCGTTGCAGTCTATGCACGGTGTGAAATATCTCTAGCTTACTTTCATGGATCTCCTTCCAATGTCTGTGCTCAATAACCTCATTTCTGTGGCTGTCTCCCATGCCCTTGTTTTATTGTTGTCTGGTTAAGGCTCCAGTAGTGATATTTACACATTTGTTAACAGTGCTCTTTGCAATGATCTATTCATTTATCAAATACACTATACAAACTTTTAATTTCAAACAGAACCCTTTAGATTTGTGGGAGAGAGACAGTTGTGTAACGTGTTGCCTCTTGTATTTCTCATTCAGTGTTGATAAAGCCTGGAAAGAACTTAGTAACATCCTTTCAGGGATATTCTGTGCCTCTCTGAACTTCATTGATTCCACCAACACCGTCACTCCAACAGCATCATTCAAACCTTTGGGTTTGGCCAATGGTGAGACAGGGCCTGTGTGAAAGGGTTGGCTTTGCTCTGTGGGGGAACGCTTATTGATTGTTAATGGTTCATTTCATTATTGCTGTGGTACTGAGGGCAGGGTTTGGATGCAGGTCCTGGGAGAACTCTTGGTTATGCTAACATCCTAAGTATAGGTCTTCTAAGTGAATTTGGAAGTGGTGAAGTATCAGATAGCTCTAGAAACTGCAACCACTTATGTCCACAGGACATACACAGCATGGGCAGCAGCCATGCTAGATTCACCCCTACCAGAGTCTCATTCCTCACCTAAAGGGACCACTTTTAGAGGTAAAGGGGAGAATGTAGATGCTCTGGCTCATTCGGTTCTTTTGTGAGACTGCTGACAAGGGGGTCAATTGGTGCCAGTTGTGGTGATAATTGAGATGCGGATACCTGAATGCTAGCAACTGAACTGCAATTTAACACTAACTTCATACAGGCCACTGGGCAGCTGGAAGTAGTTTCTAGTCCCCACGCGATTTGAACCAGTGACCTAAAGGCCTTTTGATAAGAACCTGAACAGAATTGCTTCCATACCTCAAATTATTCAGGCCCCTTTGTGTAAGGAACTGTAGAAAGTAATGAGGACTGGAAGCTTGCAGGCTGTCCTTCTAGAAATTAGACCAGAGGGTTTTTTCCTGTCTGTTGGAGATACACACAGCTGTCCCTGCAGATCCATTGTTTGAGAAAATGGCCCCGCAGTGATGGTCTTCCTTTTCCACAGAGCTCATGAGATTCTAGACCCGTTCAGAGACTGATCAGCTTTGGGGAATGAGGAGTGTTGCTTTGGTGCACATGGTCTGACTAACGCCAGGCTCCTAACACGCCACTCCTGCCTCCCAGTTACAGATCACCATCTCCTGAGATATGCTGTCTTGCCCCGGGAGGTTGTTTGTACTGAGAACCTCACGCCTTGGAAAAAGCTGTTGCCATGTGGCTCAAAGGTGAGGGCAAATCCCAGGCTTTCCACTGCCTGATCATGTCATAGCCAGAGTCTTTGGAGCTGGGTTCCCAAAGAACAAATGTTACTGCATCGCTATAGCTCCCACTGGAGTCCCACTCCCATCTCAGTAGGAGCAGGTGGAGTTGGGATACTTGGTGAGCGGTGAAGCCTCTGCTGGGCTCTTTGAAAGTCTGAGGCACCGGATAGCTTGTTGGTGGTCACATATATAGCTGGTGATTCAATCGTGTTTTCTTCTTCACTGTCTGCAGGCTGGTCTTGCTGTGTTGCTGAAGGCTGAACGTTTGTTTCACACCAGTTACCACTCCCAGGCAGTGCATATCCGCCCCATCTGCAGGGTGAGTACCATCACTAGTGTCCAAAAGCTGGGAGCAGGATGGTATTTCTGGACAAGCTGATGACACCAATCATGGGTCTTCTTGTGAATGAACATGTAGACTGAACACTAGGAAGCATTTCCTAATCATTTGGGTTGTTAAACTGTACCAGACAAAGCCCTGGAGAATACACTTTAGGGAACGGCTCTGCCCTGGTCCTTGTGAAATAGCCTGGTTGGGACCTAATCCACACACAGTTAACTCCTATGTTGTCCTTCTCTACTCTTATGAGTCCCATCTGGGCCCTGCAGTGTGTCTCATGACCCTGTTATAGCCCCACCTCCCTCTTGCGATGAGTCTTGCCCTTCTGGAAGGTGGGTTTGTGTTGAACACAGTGTCTGGTTTGTCTTGTCCTCCAGGATGCTTTGTGTCTGAGTGTCTCCTGGGAGCTTAGACAGACCCTCACCGTGGTCTTTGACACCTTCTCCATTGGTCAAGGAAAGAGAGGTAACTGGAATAACCTGCAGTATGTTGTGTACTGAGCCTCATTTGCTCACATCCTGGCTGACCTCTCTTTGTGTCTGTCTTCCCCAGACTGGTCCCTTTTAAAGATGTTCTCACGCACAGTCACTGAAGCTTGTCCTCTTGCATCTGAGAGCAAAATCTATGTTGATATTTCCAGTAAGACCCAGGTAACACTTCCTGTTCATTGTCCTGCCTAGTACCCTGACATTGCATCCTGTTAGAAGGAATGTGGATTCCCTGCAGCATTGTCTGCTGTCTCCAATTGCACCAGAGTGCGGAGATGGAACTGCCCTGGCATGCTGTCACCCAGAGCTCCCTACAGGGATGGGATCCTCGATGAAAGGATTCCTACTGAGAGTTGGGCGGATGGGTCTATTTTTTGAAAGAGTAAAATTACTCTAGTACTGTCCAGAAATGGAGGAGATGCAGTAGTGTTATGGAAAGTCCTGAGCTGGCCCTGTGCCCAGGGGAGCGTTCCTAGACAGAGTACAGGCCAGTCACTTCCATGCAGGGGAATGCTAAGGACCGACTTTTTCTGTCTACTGGTTAATGCAGGAGATGCCTTTCTCTCCTATGTGTTCTGTTTACATTCGCAGGAGAACGAACTGCTGGAGGTGACCCCACCTCCACAGTCTGTGCACGAAGCATCTGTCCAAGGAGACAGGAGAACCTATGCAGTCTACGACTTACTGAGCCCTACACTCTTTAATGTGTCTCACAGCCTCAACGTGCAGCTGAAATGGAAACGGCCCCAGGACAGCTGTGAGTGACTAGTTGGCTTCATTTTACCTGCAGAGTGCATGACTCCAGCTCCTCCTGCTCAACCAGTTCTTAATATGCCAGCCTGGGATGGGGATACTCAGACTCCTGCTGCTGTTAGTCACTGTGGGCCTTGAGAAGGAGGAGAGTCCTGAGTGCTTCTTGCTGGAGAGAGACATGTAGCAGCAACATTCTGGAGACCCTTCCTTCATCCCACTCTGTGCCAGGGTGTGAGGCAGAAACTGCCCTCAGCCCTCTCTTTATCTCCATGCGGGATGGAAGGCAGTAAGAGCCATGTGAAAGGGAAGTGCCCCCAGCCTCTCAGCTCCTTGCTGGGTGGATAGCAGCTTCTTGTGTTCAGAGTTACAGCTGGGCCTTGGTGATGCTAGCTTCTGTTTGATTTCCCTGTTGCAGTGGATCTGTCAACACCTGTGCTCCATGCTCAGCGCTATGTGAGTGGATATGGCCTGCAGACGGGAGAAATCAGCACCCTGATTTATAATACCCACCCATACCGGGCTTTCCCTGTGTTACTACTGGAGACTGTGCCCTGGTACCTGAGACTCTATGTTCACACTTTGGTCATCACCACCAAGGGAAAGGAAAATAAACCAAGTAAGGAATACACACTGTGCAGACTCCCCTGGCCCCAGAGTCTCATTCCAGAGACTGATCAGTCCCTGCCCTGGTCACCTCCAGCTTCAGTGTGAGCTTCCTTATACACTGTGCTATTGTGGAAAGCTAACTTCAGAAACACAGAGTCAGATTTAGCACTAACAGCAGCATCTGCTTATGAGAGTCCCAGGGCTGGAATAACAGCAGGCCAGCATTGGGGCATCTGAGCAGAGCTGTGTTCAGGAAACTTGCACATATCAATTCAGTTACAGCCTGGCTTTCATGAGGATTACACTCTATGAGTAAAGGAGTTGGGTTGGTGATGGACAAACGTAGAACAGTCTGTCTGTGGGTGTTCCATTATTCTCCATGGGGATGTGTAGCAGGGGTGGGTGAGAACTTCTTCCCTTACAGTGGTGTCTGAGTAGATGGGGAGAGGCATTGTGGTGTTCAGCACAGAGCCTCTCTGACATGAGAATCATGTTTTTCTGTGTGCTGTTCTGGGTTAGTGAGAACTGGTCAACTTGAGCATCTTTTGCTTTTTAATGTTGTCCCTGTGAATTTACATGCCGAGTCCTGACTGTCCAGAACAGAACGTAGCACAGTTCCTGCCCTGAGGAGCTCATGCTCTAAGTGGGGAGAGCAGAAGCATACGGGAAGGGTTGTGTGAGGTGTGTAATCCTGTGCCCTCCCTGGTAGGGGAAGGTGGAGGCAACAGTATCACTCAGTGCTGTCTGTGTTAGTGGGGAAGGTTCCCAGCAGGGTGGCATGTGACTCTCTTTGGTGTTAGGTTATATCCACTACCAACCGGCTCAGGACCGAAGGCGGCCCCATCTGCTGGAGATGCTCATCCAGCTCCCAGCAAACTCTGTCACCAAGATCACCATCCAGTTCGAGAGAGCCTTACTGAAGTGGACAGAGTATACCCCTGACCCCAACCACGGCTTTTATGTGAGGTAAAACCATGTGCCCCTGTTTTGGGGTAACTTACCTAATGTGGGCCAGGCTTCTGCAGGGACCCATCACGGGTTTTGGGCCCAGTGCTGCACATAACACTTTGGCTCCTGGTGGGTGTGTGTGTTATTTGCCATTTGTTTTCTAGCATGACTAAAGACTGCACTTTCAGACTTTCTCTTGCTGCCTTTGTCTCCTTAGTCCATCTGTCCTGAGTGCCCTGGTGCCAAGTGTCATAGTAATGAAGGCAGAGGATGCGGAGCAGAGTCCTCTCTTCACTTCTCTGTAAGTACACCTTGGCTCCGGCCATGGGGAAAAGGAAGGGGTTGCTTATGTTGGGCTGGAATTCCTAGGCACTTGTTGCACACCGGTCTCACATGTGGTAAGTGCTAATCTACACGTGCTAGCACTCCGTTCCCTGTAGAGTTCTCAGTAGTTTTCCCAGTGACATGTTCAGAATCTGTGCCACACACTCCACCCCTTAGGAGCCCATGTGAGGGGAATGGCCTGTTCCTGGAGAACGAGGCGGCCATGAACAACCATCTCTGTTTGCTTGTTCTCATGCAGGGCAGCCACAGGTTCAACGTGAACCTGCTGAGTTTGTAGAGTGGCTTCCCCTGTAAGCCGTCCACTTGATCCGGGAGAGTCCTGTGCCCAAATGAACTATTCCTCCTGTGTGCGCTTTGCCCTCGGGTGCGGTCAGCCTCTCCCAAGGGGGCTCAGGTTCAGGATGGGTCTTCAGAGATCACCAGGCACGTGTGTCTCATGCTGTCTGGAGAGAGGGGCCCTGGTTCTGAGTGGGGTGTAACAAGTGCACTTTTGTGGGGACTGTCAGAGCAGGTGGGCAGCATTGCTCACCACCACACTGGGAAGGATCCTGCTGGAATGTTTTGCGTGGGATGATGTTCCCCCTCCTGCTTCCATCTCCAGATTTCCTCCTTCTGATGGCTCCAGCTACTTTGTGCGTCTCTACACGGAACCGCTGCTGGTGAACTTGCCAACACCTGACTTCAGCATGCCGTATAATGTCATCTGCCTGACCTGCACTGTGGTGGCTGTGTGCTATGGCTCCTTCTACAACCTACTGACCAGAACCTTCCATGTAGAAGAGCCAAGCAGAGGAGGCCTGGCCAAGCGACTGGCCAACATCATTCGCAAAGTCAGAGGGGTTCCACCCCTCTGAGAGAATCCAATGCAGCCAGTGCAGTGGACATGTAATGTGGCCTTCAGTGGGAGGGCTACAGCCATGGCTTGCAGGGAGACTGTGAGAGGAGAGGAAAACATTGCTGCCTTATCTCCTACTGCCTCATGTACCTCTTGGCTTCAAGAGCTCCAAGACACAGAGGGCAGGGATAACTTCCACCAGTTAAGAGGCTGCTGGAATTGTAGTCACGAAGCTCTGTGATCACAAGGAAGTGCAGAGCCAAGTGATCAGGAAAAAGGTGTCCTGCTCTGGGGAGGGGTAATTTATGTTCTGTAAAAAGGATACCAGAAATAAATCTGAGTTGTTTTGTAGGCCTGTGCGGTTCTTTTTTATAGCTGAAAGGCTGAAGGTTCCAGCTTCTTCTGTCCCTTGGTTTAGCCTCCCACATCAGCCCTGCCCTTATAGGGACACTCATTCCCACTCCTGGCTCCTTTCCTGGGCCAACTGTGGAGCTGGGCATCTGGGTTAAGTATCCTCTTGCCCCCTTGCCTGGAAATGTTCCACTTCAATGGCAATGTGTTTTTGTTGCCCTGGCAACCACCATAAATGAACAGTTGCCCACCCTTCTTAGCAGTGATACTGTGGGAGTAGCCAGCAGAAGAGTTACAGGGGGCTGGAGTAAGCAGGGAACTCACAGACATTGAGGAGAGGAACCCTGCTCTGGTTGGAGCCAAGGCCATGAGAGTGTGCAGCCTTAAGTAATAGAGCAATTAGGAGCTGGGAGTGCTGGATGTGTGGCATCATCGTACATTGAAGAGAACCAAACGTGGAGGCTGATGATTTCTTCCTGCCCACAGTGACATGAAGGGATGTCACGGCCCCACATCCATGTTTCCTTTTTCACCATAAATCCAGTTTAGTGACATGGCCCCACTGGTACAGTGAGGAAAATGATCAGGATTTCAGAGTACTGAGCTTCATCTGGAGCAAGAGCCGTTGCCACAATAGTATTGTTACACCCCAAGACACTAGGCGGGCCTCATCCAGGCACCTCTGAGTAATGGGCAAGTCGCAACATCACACTATAAATGCACCTAGAAAGGATCTGCATCTACCCAGCCCAGACTTGGGATCAGTGTCCTCAACAGGGCTCCCCTGAGCCTTGCCCCGTTCCTCAGGAGCTACTCCCTATGTCTCAGTCATGGTGAGGAAGATGTGTCCTTATGTGTTAAGACAATATGTCCTTGCCAACTTTTTAACCCTTAAGGGTAACAAAAGAACAGCTGCACAGTGTCAGGCTAGAGCACCATCTCCTCCAATATGCTGCTTCCCAACTAGCTGCTTTAGAGAAAGAAACTCTGCTGTGGGCAATTTATTTCTTCCCAACTCTGAGCAATTGGAGGTATGAGGGTTCAGGTCCCTTATCTTTGTTGCCTTCTCTAGTGTAACTGAGGATGCTCTCATTGTCCATAGGTCTGACCCTTTTTTGTATCATTGAGATCTTGTGGTAATGAGTTCCACAGACTAAATATGGGAGTGAGGAGGTTGAGGGGAGATGTGTTTTTATATTGGTTTTAAATAGGTTGCCTTATTTCATTAACTGTCCCCTTGCAAAATGGTAAGATAATAGGAGCACCTCCTGACCTTCTCTATACTTGCTACTTGTATTTTCCTCTGCCATGTTGCCTTTCCGAACTAAACAATCCCAGTCTCCTCTGTCTCTCTACTTATGAAATCTCTGCAGGCCCCTAGACATTTTTTGTGCCTTTTCTCCAAATTTTCTTTATTTCTAGTATTTCTGATTTCTAGAAATGAGGTGACCCGAATTGAACCCAGTATCCCATGTGAGGGTGAACTACTACTAACCTAATTGTAACCATTGATTCTCTATCCCATCCTTTTTTATCCCTTAACAGTTTGTTGCTTTTTTTGATTTGCTCATTGAGCAGACATCTTCACTGAATGAGAGCCCGCTCTGTTTTCTTAGTGACACTTAGTTTTAGATCCCAGCAAAGTGCATGAATGGCTCAGATTATTCCTGTAGTGTACATCACCTTGCATTTGTCAGCAATTTAAATTAATCTGCTCTCATGCTGCATTCTTTACATTGTTTTCTCGTCTTGACTAACCCAAATAATTGTGCCATCTGGACTTCTTGCTGCCTTCTTGCTCACTCTCTTTGCCAGGTCACAATAATGGTCCTAATGCAGATCCTTGGGCAATAGCAGATTGCCCATCTGCTGTGTTGAAAACTGGCCATTTATCCCTACTCTCTTCTTTATTACTTAGTTTTTAATCCACAACCATACTTTGCCTCTCATTCCATCACTACTTTATTTCCTTAATAGGTGATTTTTTTTTGTGAGGGACAGTCCTTGAGTGCCCAAATAAACTATTCCAACGTGTTCTCCTTTATCCACTTTTTTATGATTATGCTTAAAAGATTATAGCAGATTGGAGCAGCACAGTTTATTCTGGCAGTAGCGGTACTGAACAAACACTTGTGCAATTAAAGGCACACAAGCCACACGGCTCACCTTTTGTTCCAGCTACACAGCATCCCATCAGCTTCTCTTTTTCCCCTTATTTTAAAAAAAATTATAGCTGGCCCTAGGGAAAGTAATTAGTAGCAAATAGTACATTTCTTTTGAAACCTGTCTGCTACATATACTCACTACACTGCAGGGTTGTGTCCATCTATCCTATATAACAGACTGTGTGCATTTCCCCTAAATTCAGCCTTCTGCCTCAGTGGTTTCCCCCATTTCCACAGACCCATAGCAAACACGAGTGAAAGAACATTACCAAGATTTTTTCACTGCTTCTATCCAAATGGAGCACCAGCAGCAGGATCAGATAGCATGACAGTGTCAATGGTTTACCATTGGAATACTCCCCCAATGATGGATCTCATGATATTCCAGATTCACCCAGTCTCTGCTTCTCAACCTTATTTATTTAAGGCACCTTGCAAGCTAAACATGAAACCCTATCAAGCTATTTTTCTTCCCATCAAAGAAAACTGTGCTTGCCCATGGCTACTGAGTAAGGAGAATTTTACAAGACTCAGCTGACATGTTTCACATTTGAAGGCTGGTGTCATCACTAATCTAGGGAGCATCAGCCCACTCAATGCAGAAAAATAATTAGTTGCCCACAGCCATAGTTTCATTCTACTTTCCTCTCCTTTCGCTCTATCCAAGGTTTTACTACAACCATTTCTGCAATGGCTCCTTCCAGCCACAAGGTGTCCTCAAAGCACTAAACTAGAAACTAGGAGGCTGAGACAGTAAGATTTTGTTTCAGATGTTCAGATTTCAGTCTGTAATTCTCTGAAAATTGCCCTGATCCCCATTTCATTTTAGGTTGATCAAACTGCTTCATTTTGATCTTGATTTGCTATTAGTATCTTCTTTGTCCTCCTGTATCCTCAGCTGCCTAGGCATCCACCAGTTTCTATCATTTAGTTCAGACTTCTGCTGGTCTGTTCAGGCTTCTGAGGGTCACATTGATGAATCTGGTTTCTTTCTCTAGGGTTCTGTGTTATGGTTCTCTAGGTGACCCTCATTTTCCAGGTGGTATCCATATTATTGCTTCCCATGGAAGCGGTGCTGGTGGCATCCTTAAAGTGTGTCCTAAACAAGTCCATCATTGTGTCTTACCCCACTCCCACAAGAGCGAGACTACAAGGTGCTAGCATCCCTAGGGGGCAGAGTTAAGGTTGTGTGTAAAGCAGCAGCTTAACTGAGCACTTCCTGTGGCTTCCCTTTTCCTGTCCCACTCCATCCTTCTGGAGAGGTCTTACCTGAACATTTCCTGGTCTGCTACTATCTGAGCATGGGGCTCTGCAGCCCCACGGTTCACAAGGGAATAGAGAGGAGGCACCCCTATTGTGCCGCTGCAACCATCTTTGTGCCATCTTAGTGAAGTTGTCAATGAATTCAGGCTGGTACAGGGCAGGGGTTTTACACCCACTCGCAGATGCATTATCCATGCAAGCACAGGCAGGCAGACGTTACAGGTGAACACACACACAGTCACTCTCTGACCCACTGCTTTGCAACATGGAAGAAGAGCCATGGCACAACTTTAGGGTCTTGTAACCCTTTAGGGTGCACATGTTATAGGCCCTGGGTTACACTAGCATCAGGGGGCTGGTGAGCTTGTCCCATAACCTAGGCTGTGGGTGGGCGTGAATAGTCTGTAGGGGGCCATGAGGATTCTTGAAGCCAGCTTGATCCCTCCCTTTTCTTAGTCCCACAAATAGAGCTAAGGAAGGTTCCCGGTGGGGCCTGTGATGTTAGTGCTGACAGCAGCCTGGCTCCTACTGGGATAAGAGATCCACATATGAGACAGTAATAGTGTATGTCATTGTGCATGGCACCACAGGGGCACAGCTGTAATTAAACTGACACTGATAACTACCTGCCGCATGGACTGGCAGAGGTCTCAGGTATGGAAATACAGACATCCTTGCTTTATGCTGACACTGAACAGCAGGTGTCCAGACATTCATGGGGGAGGCTGGATCAAGTGCCTCCAATGCTTCCCTTTGGCGGGGGGAACCACATGAGAACACGGACAATTTCCCTGGGGGCAGTGACCCAGAGAGCTTCGTGCTCCACAAAATCCTCTGTGTCCTTTCACCACAGAGTCTCACTACATGAGGTACTTGGGCCCTATATCTACTACAGCCCTGACCTCATCAGCAGCATACGGTTACCTGACAGAGGCATCAGCATCTAGCATGGAGATGTGTTTGCAATGTCACTAAGACAGCACAGTTATGAGTTGGTATCAGGAAATTGCACTATAGTCTAGACTTGTATTACAGAAGCTCCTAACAGCCCTCTTATGGTCACAGCATGCACACAAAGTGTTAGGAAACCCGCCTCCCCCAAATACCCTTCTTGGAAGGTTGCAACGTAACACAACTTTATTTCTAAGAATCCAGAACTCTTCCCCACAACAAAAAAGGAGAGAGAAAACAGGCTGCTCCCTATGGCAGAGAGGCACTGCTCACCCACCCTTGCTCCAGATCACGTACTTCACAACAGAGCCAGGAAACCCCTTAACTTCAAGTGAGAGCCTGTAATTGTAACACAGTTTTCATTAAACCACAGGCCCCAGCTGAGATCAGGACCCAATGTACTATGTACTGTACATACATGTAGTGAGGGATAGTCCCTGCCCCAGAGCACATACACTCTAAATATCTGAGCTACACAAAAGGGTGGGGGAAAGGAAGTATTATTACCACCATTTATGGAGAACTGATAAACAGGGAGATTAAGTGATTGCCTAAAGTGAAACAGGAACTGTGTGTGATACAGGGCTGACTTTAAGGGCTGAGCTTCCTAGATAGAGAGTCTGGGTAAGGCATTGTGAAGTTTTTGTTGTTATGCAACCCCAGTGCATAGCAGAAGGTGCTACCATGCTGATTTCATATTGATTTACTCCCCCCCTGCCCCCCTCCCACTTTGCACAGGTGTCAATGATGACCAAGGTGCAATGCAGGGGACAGGAATAGGGCTGCAGGGAGCCTGAAGGAGCAGTTGAAAGCACAGTGGCTGACCATGAAAGAAATGGGAGGAGAGATTTTTGGGTCAGGGATGCAGGTTGAAAAGAGTACCCTGGGTGCTGTGAACAAAAGATGTTGTGTCCTTCTATTTGATTCCTTCTGCATTCAGAGACACAGGACTTTGTACTTCCTTTGTGAATAGACAAAACATCCAAGAGAATATACCACTGTCACCAATTTCTCCTCCTAACTGAAAAAAACCTATTAGACCCTCCACCCCTAGCTGTTGGCTAGTTATTTAGGTCAAAAGGGGGCAACATCAGTTTCTCCCACTGTGATCAGACACATTGATTGCAGTCAGGTTATAATAGAGGCTGCTACACAGAATGAGATCTACATGAACAAACCATATTTCCATACAGTACAAAGTCACAGGAAGCCTATAATTCTGGAAACATTGGCAATGTGTTCTCTACCTCTCCTTGCTATGCACATTATATGATGCTTCTCCACCAGAGACAGATGACAAACCAGCCACATGGTTCTCCAGTTGCTACCTAGTTCTGGAGATGGGTCAAAGCCATTAAAACGGAAGAGCAAGGGTGTTTGGATCCAGCGTTTTCATTTAATTTGCTATGGAGATAAAGGTGTAAGATAGTTATAATGACTTCTAAGTCAGTTTAATGAATTGCAGGAGCGGGGGTGATAATTCATGATTTTTTGAATATTTGAAATTGGCAACACTGACTCAGCTGGTGTAAATTGGTGTGCCTTCATTAAAGTCAGTTAAGTTATGCCAATTTGCATCATCCCCTATCTGTTATGCAAGCTATACAAGGATAGTCAAAGCTCATGTTTTGGATTTTTCCTCACTACATACTGCAATGCACGAGCGATATGATGAATTGTGTGTGCGTGATGGGGGCGGGAGGGATTGTGTATGAGAGGTTTTTTGAAGTCTGGAGATCCCGGGGGGCAGGGGATGATGATCCACTGGGGCGACTGACCCAGCATTAGCCACCTACACTGCAGGCACAATGGCATGCTCCATCACAGGAGGTGTATGAGGGCAGCCTGCGGCCTCCAGCTTTCCAAAATCGGATCTTTAATATCCCTAGAGAAATGTGTTTATGATTTTTGAAAAATGCACCCTTGCAACGGTGCATGAGCTGGATTATGATGTCGAAACACGGACACACACAGAGATCTATTCAATTAACTTGGCCACCTGAACGCTCCCAGCCATCTCCCCACCCTTGAGAGAGGCCACCCTGCTACAGCTCCACGCCCGGGACCAGGCTCCAGCGACCTCTGCGGGACCCCGCGAGCCAGCGCGCGCTGCATATTCCAAGCCTGGAATTTCCAGGCGGACCTCCGCCTAGGCTGTCCGTGACGGTGCCTGATCAAAATAAGCCCAGACCATCTTCATCGGGCCAGGTTTCCCTGGGGAGCGCTGAGAAGGAGTAAGGGAGTGTGTTAACCGGCGGGAGCAAGGCCACTGGGGTGACACGGTCCGGGATAGAGACAGGCAGTGGGAAGGGCAGCCCCAGAGGAGACCCGTCGCGACTCGCGGGCAGAGAGCAACGAGCTGGGGGCCTGTGCGAGTGACGGACGCAGGCGCAGGGGAGAGCCGTGGTGGTGGCGGCAGCAGCGGGACGGGGTCCGGGCCGCGGAGAGCGCCATGGCGGAGTGCGCAGGTAACGGGGGCGCGAGCGAGCGTCGGCCCGCTAGCCCGGGGGATTCTGGGGTCTAGGGCCCAGGGGCCTGTCCTAGCCCGGGTGCGGCTGCCGGCCCGGGTGAGGCAGGTCCCTGCTCCCGGCTGCAGGCGGCCGGGGGTGAGGGGCTGTCTGTCTGTCCGTCCGTGTGCTGGGTGATCCTGGGCCTGGCCTCGCCGGGGCTCCCTCAGCGCGTTGGGGTCCGCGGGCCCACCGGGCAGGGGTCCCGAGGCGCGGCTCCCGTCACCCGCCCCGGCGTGCTGGCACCGTGGCTCGGTCTCCCCTGGCTCGAGGGCTGTGGTGACTTCTGGAGCCCGGACTCAGCGGTGTCTCCCTTGCTGTGGCCTCTCCCGTGATATTTAACGGGGGCGGGGGGCAGATTCCTGTTCTCTGCAAAGATCAACCGTGGGGCTGCGTTAGAGGCTTTCCCCAGAACTGACATGTAACGTGCAAGTGTGGCCCACAGCTTGTCGGGGGTTTGGTATCCGTGGAGAACCCAGCAGTGTGCTCTGGCAGATTATCCTCATTGTGAGGAGAGCTGATCCATGTGACCGCTTTCTCTAGACAGAGATGATCCCAAATATGGGAAAGTATTTCTATCATCTAGTTCTTTTCTGATTCCCTTCATGTCCCTTCAGGTCTGTAGGTCTCCTTTATCCCAGTTCTTGGCTTTCTATGATTTTTTTAACAACAACAACAAAAAAATCTGTGCACACCTCTTCTCATAAAAACTAGTCTGGGCTACATTTAGCAATCACACAGCAGTAGTTCTGTTTCCGTTTATGTATTACATCCAATTCCTTTGCTGTTGCTGGACCATGCTTGTAACTTGGCTGGACCATGTTTGTAATTTGGTTGAAAACTGGCCATTTATCCCTATTCTGTTCTCTATTCGTTTTTAATCTATGGCCATACTTTGTCATGCTTAGGGTGGTAAGGCAGTGCTGTTATGACCCTTTGCACTGAATACATATGTAGAAAATATGTTTTAATGATAACAGGTATATAATTAATTTCAGTGGCTGTTATGTTAATCCTGTGGCAAGCATAGATGGAAGACATGACAAATGATTAAATGTGCAGCAGTTCTATGACTACTTTGATTTGATCTTTCTCCTTAAGATTGTGTTAGGGAGACTGTACTGTCATCTGAAGACCAATGGTGGGTTAATTATTTGTGTGGCAGCTCAGTGGGCTCTCAACATAATTTTTTTTAGTAGTGCAATGATTATCTGTAATTTACAGTGGAAAAATTAAAATGTATTTGCTATTCTTTCCATACTGCCATTCTCTTCTACGTATCTCACTCGTCTCTTTCTCCTTTCAGGCTCAGGCAGATAGCATGAAGTGTCACTCTTAAGAACATAAGAATGGCCATACTGGATCAGACCAATAATCCACCTAGCCCAGTGTTCAGTGTTCTGTCTTCTGACGATGGCTAGTGCCAGATACTTCAGAAGAAATGAACAGAACAGGGCAATTTCAAGTGATCCATCCCTTGTCATCCAGTCCCAGCTTCTGGCACTTGGGGGTTTAGGAACCGCTGGAGCATGGGGCTGTGTTCTGACCATCTTGGCTGATAGCCATTGATGGACCTGTTTTCCATGAACTTCTCTAATTCTTTTTTGAACCCAGTTATGCTTTTGGGCTTCACAACATCCCATGGCAATGAGTTCCACATGTTGGCACTTGTGCGTGAAGAAGTACTTCTTCATGTTTGTTTTAAGCCGATGTATTTCGTCAGGCGACCCCTAGTTCTTACGTTATGTGAAGGGGTAAATAATACATCCCTATTCACTTTCTTCACATCATTCATGATTTTATAGATTTCTGTCATATCCCACCAGTAATCTTTTTTCTAAAATGTACAGTCCTAGTCTTTTTAATCTCTCCTCTTATGAAAGCTGTTCCATACCCCTAATCATTTTTATTGCCTTTCTCTGCACCTTTCCCATTTTTAATGTATCTTTTTTTGAAATGAGGTGACTAGAACTGCAGGCAGTAATCAAGATTGGGCGTACCATGGGTTTACATAGTGACATCATTATTTTTTCTGTCTTATTTTCTATCTCTTTTCTAATGGTTCCTAACGTTCTGTTAGCTTATTTGATTGTCACTGTGCATTGAGTGGGCATTTTCAGAGAACTATGCATGATGACTCTAAGATCTTTCTTGAGTGGTAACAGCTAATTTAGATCCCATTATTTTGTATGTATAGTTAGGATTATTTTATCCAGTGTGCATTTCTTTGTATTTATCAACATTGAATTTCATCTGCCATTTTGTCACCCCATTTTGTGAGATCCTTTTGTAACTCCCTGCAGTTGGTTTTGGGCTTCACTGTCTTGAGTAATTTTTGCATTATTGGCATATCTTGCCACCTCATTGTTCATCCCTTGTTCCAGATCACTTATGAATATGGTGAACAACACAGATCCCAGTACAGATTCTTGGGGGACTCTGCTATTTATCCTTCTCCACTTGTGAAAACTGATATCTTTGTCCTATTCTTTTTTTCAACCAGTTATTGATCCCTGAAAGAACCTTCCCTCTTATTCCATGACAGCTTAGTTTACTTAAGAGCCTTTGAGACCTTGTCAACAGCTTTCTGAAAAGCCAGAGTACACTATATCCACTGAATCACCCTTGTGTGCATATTTGTTGACTTCCTCAAAGAATTCTGATAGATTGGTGAGGCATGATTTCCTTTTACAAAAGCCATGTTGATTCGTCCCCACCATCTTATGCTCATCTCTGTGTCTGATAATTCAATTCTTTACTAATTTCAATCAGTTTGCATGGTACTGGAGTTAGGCGTATGGGCTATAATTGCCAGGATCGCCTCTGGAGCTTTTTTTAAAAAAATGGTGTTACATTAACTATACTCCTGACTTATCTTAGGTTGACTTGACAGCAACTGCAGTGGCAGATGTCCACACTATCCTCCTTCTGTCCACAGTGCTTCTCCTCACCAGGATCACTTCTACTGACTGAAGAGGAGCAGCATGAGTGGGGGGCAGCTGTTCCCTGGGGCTTCTCGCCTCCACGCTCCTAGCCGGGAGTTGGGGGCATTGGGCAGCCATCCAAGGCTTCTTGCCTCCAGCAGGTAGATCTACACCTGGAGACTGTTTGGCTTTCGTGCTCCTGGTGGGGAGCTGGGACCCTGGAGGACAGCAGCCCGGTGGGAAGGAGGGGTGAGCAGGAGTTGAATAACAGCCCATGTAAGGAACTCAGTGTTGCCCTAACTACACTGACATAAGCCCTATTCCTCTCAGTGTAATAGGGCACTTACACTGGCTGGAGTAAAGCTGTAGAGTAGACACTGACATAGATCAATGTAAGCTGCCTTATGTTGACCTAACTCTGTAGTGTAGACAAAGTCTAATTCTTTCAGTACAATTATTTATAAAAGATAAGAAATGTGGGTGTGGAGTTTTATAGCACAGGTCAAAACCAAAATAACTGTAATCCAATGGCTTGAGTAGCCAGGTGCATGTTCTCTTTTTGGAGTGGTTATGCTGGTTATGAAAACTACTGAGTATAGATAATACCAAAACTCTATTCATGAATGTGTTCTTTTTCATTCTTCCTGACCCACTCAACATGGAGAAGCATAACTTCCTCCTACGGCTCCTTCTCCCCTTGGATAGTGTGTGTACCATTGAAATAGCCTATATTTTTGGTGTTGGGGAAGGTAATGCTGGGTTGCTCTCTGTATTCTGTAAAACTAAAACCTGCATTGAGTACATGCTTTACTCTTTTTCCTGCTTAGTACAGAGTCTGGCCTCATGTTTGCACAGATGCACAATTAAAATATTAGGAGTTTGAGAGCTCAGAGGAATGGAGTGTGTGATGTTTCTTGTCTGGGAACTGAACATTTTTGAGTTTTGGTGGCAGATATTCCCTGTGGGCGAATGGAGGCAGGGACACCTATTGTCAGGATCAATCAGGAACACAAGAACTGCCCCCAGAAATTGCTCATCTTCAAAGGATTGAAGAATTAAAAAACCAAAACAAAAAAACAATGCAAAAAAAGAGGGGGAGGGCTCCTTGTGGAATGCCAGATGAGCCATTCGGCTGCTGATTGCTAAAACTGAACATACTCCCTGACACTTGTCACTTGTACTTCCCTGCTTCACTTTCTTTTTTTCTTGCAGTAGTTTGGGTGTCAGTATGTGCCTCAGGAGGAATTTTAGGCCCCATGTGTTTTGGGTGCTAAACTGTGTATGAGGATTTAAGAGCTGTTCTTAAACACACTCTAGCTACTATGGCCTGAGTCAAAACCTTATTTTAAAAGAAAGCCATGTGCTAAGCAGAGATCTAATTTAAAACATGGTCCTGACAAGGTTTTTATTCCAGCCAAACTGTATTATAGGTAAGCTGTATAGGACGGGATCTTATGGTGAGCCCTTGAGGTCACTGGATATAGTGAACATAGGACTGAGAGTTAGTGACAGAATTAGGACTTTGGGCAAGTCACTTAGTCTCATTGTCCCCATCCGTACAATGGGGAGAATGTTCTTACCTTTCGGGGATGTTGTGTGAGGATGGACTGATGTTCATAATATGTTTTGAACATGTCAATCTGTATGTAAGTGCTTGGTTGTGCAGTTCTGGCATAAGTATATGTAAACTTTGCAGAATTAACTTGGGAGATCTCATTTGCTCTAGATACCTGGTGCCTCTAAATTCCAGGGAGAAGTTTGGGTTTCTAAAAAGCTGAATAGTTGACCAGCTTCTTGCTGGTACACAAGTGATCTCTTGCTGTAAAGCCTTTCAGCTGCCCAACTGGGTGGCAGCTTGATTAGCATGCTGGGATTAGCATAAATCACCTAATATTGCCTTCCCTCTGGACCAACACCTGCTTAACAGCAGCTAATGAAGGCTGAATAAGATTACTACTGAGCAGTTCCATGGGTGTTTAGTGGGGATAATCAGAGCTGACTTTCACTAGTCAGGGATAAGTAGAGCCCTAAGGTAATTGGAAGTGGCACACTCTTTCTGCAGAAGAAAGAGGCTAGAAAATGGGTATCTATATAGGGACAGAACTAGGAGTAATGGTCTCAAGTTGCACTGGGGAAGATTTAGGTTGGATATTAGGAAAAACTTTTTCACTAGGAGGGTGGTGAAGCATTGGAATGGGTTACCTAGGGAGGTGGTAGAATCTCCTTCCTTAGAGGTTTTTAAGGTCAGGCTTGACAAAGCCCTGGCTGGGATGATTTAGTTGGGGATTGGTCCTGCTTTGAGCAGGGGGATGGATGAGATGACCTCCTGAGGTCCCTTCCAACCCTGATATTCTATGATTCTATGAAAAGTTGCCATTGGGGCAAAAGGTGGAGGTGGAGTAGTTGTCTGCAGTGTTTGAGCACCCAGATGCAAGGAGCTTATGCAGCTCAGGGAGGCTTTGAAAGAGCATTTAAAAAGAACTGATAGTAATGTGGTGTTGTGTACTGTGCTCTCCGTGGCCCTGCTGTTTTGGGGCCTGTTAAGAGTTGTGTGGCATTTGGTGTACATCTATGAATAGGTGCACTCTCAGTGCACCTATGATATCAAATGCTGTACATTTGATATTACACTGTTTGTCAGTGTTCCTATGAGTTGTTACACTGTACAGTAACAAGCAGGTGATTTCAGAACTGCTTGACACTCTGCAGCATATGTTTGTGAGCTAATAAAGATGAATTATTTTCCAAATAATAGAATTTTATTGAGTAACAGAACCGATACCGGCAGAACTGCAGAAAAGTCTGTGCAATTTAAAAGCAAATGGAATAGAACTTAAGTTCTATTCCATGAATTTATTAACAAGGGGAAGAACGTTCGTGTCCATTTGACATCCATGTACAGCAACTATGGCATTCACAGATCAGTGTATATGAAGCTGTGGTTGTCCTTTAATGCCCCCTAGGTGGAGTGTTAGTGGTAGGGATGCAGCCCCTGAAAACACATGGTATGTGGAGGGGGAGCAGTGGTGCGCACATGGTAATGAAGTTCTCCATGGTCTGCAGAGGAGATGTGTCAGGCATTGTTGAACTTGTTGGTCCACAAGAGTCTGCAGCGTGTGTTTGCTGCCAGTGAAGCCCCATTATGTCCTAGTGCATCTCCTTCTCCTTCTCCTTTTCCTGCTGGGACCACTGGGCCTTTCTCTTTCCATTCTTTCCTTCTCTGGGCTATCAGCAATGTTCACCTTCCAGGCTCTTTGCTCATGGTGTGATGCAGCGCTGGCTTGGAGAATCTCACTGAATGTGTCTTCTCTTTCCTTCATATCTGGCTTAGGTTTTCAATGGGTGTGTAGGGGGAACCGCTCAAGGCTACAGTGGCACCAGCTGCAGATAAAACGCACAGAGGTATAGTTGCAATGGAAAGTGAAAGCTAAGATTCAGAACTCTTTCCTTGTTCCCGCAATGTTTTAAACAAGACAGGTATATTGGCACTTCTGCTTTGGAGTGCTTGGGCAAGCCACTGCTCTCAGAACCAGCCATGGTGAGTGTGGCCCTCCAGGGATGAGGAAAATGAGCAGGTAAATCCTTGGTTATATGAAAGTATGAGTATAGGATATTGGTACTGAAAACTAGCACTATGTTTCACAGGCAGAGATGATTTTAGCCGATATCTCACTCCTGAGGTAACAAAGGCACAGGTGCTGGTGGTGTCCCAAAGCTGCCCAGGCCTGTCTGCTGCTAGTCTGTGTGCAATGGTGCCTGCTGAAGTTAGCATTGACTAGTATGGGAGAAGCGTCCTATGGTAGAGGAAGAAATAAGGCTGCCATCCTGGAAATGTTTGGAAGAGGACTGCAGAGTACCTCCATGGAAATGTCATCGAGATCTCTCAGGAGGATTCAAGGGACATCTTTGTACATAAACAAAATGTTCCGCATAGCACTCCCTTACCTAACTTTACAAGAAAATGAAAAAACGATAACAGTGCTGCTACTTCATTGTACCAATACCTCTTCTAGTATGAGTCAATCAATGAAAAGTCAATAGGCGTGTCCGGTTAAGTTGGGGGTGCCATCACTGTAATTTACATGCTTACACGAGGTTCCTTCTTTTGCATCGGGCTCACCCAGTCTCGACTGACTGAAGTGCAGTGGAGTCTCAAACAGATCCTGTCTCATGGCATAGCAGGACCCCCATGTTGCATCTCCCCCATCGTCCTTGCTGCTCACACCAGGGCCTCATGGCTTGGGCTCCCTGGAAGTATCCGTGATGGTGGGATCTCTGCCAAACATGGCTTGTTGCTCTTTGTAAAAATGGCAGGTCTGCGGCTCAGCACCGGATTGACTGTTGGCCTTCCTAGCCTTCTGATATGCCTGATGTAGTTCCTTCCCTTTCCTGTGACGCTGCTGCTGGTCCCTGTTGTACCCCTTCTTCTGCATCCCCTGAGCAATTTGTTCGTAGAGGTCCACGTTTCTACATTTGGTCCATAGCTGTGCTTGCAAAGCTTCTCCCCACAGGCCCAGAAGATCCAATATCTCCTGTCTACTCCAAGTGAGAGTGCATCTGGAGTATGTAGCCAGCCTGGTCAGCTGGGGAGTTTTATGCAACAATGGAGATCTGCTAGGTGTGTCCACCAATCGGAACAATCAGAAATTCGCAGGGCTTTAAAGGAGAAGGGGAACGGGGGCTTCTGGTCTCCATGACTTGCGGACAGTGGAGTTCACAGTTGTGACCAGAGCAGTCAGTATGAGTCATTGTGGGACAGCTGCTGAAGGACTATTAGGGTCAACATAAGTAAAGCAGTGTCTATACTCGCACTGTGTGGACCTCAGTACACTGACCAGGGCTCAGTGCCCCTTAGGGATTTGGTGTTACTATGTTGCTGTAACAAGACACTTACATTGATAGGAGACAAATTTTAAGCATAGACACATGCACAGCTAGGTTGATACAAGGTGGCTTATATTGACCTAACTTTGTAGAGTAGACCAGGCCTTAATCTCATTTGTTGCAAATTAACCTCTTTACTACTTGTCCTGTCTCCAGTGGATATGGAGAACAATTGACCATCCTTTTATAACAACCCTTACTATATTTGAAGATTATCAGATGCTCTCTCAGCTTTCTTTTCTCAAAACTAAATATATCCAGTTTTTTTAACCTTTTCACATAGGTCAGGTTTTCTGGACCATCCATCATTTTTGTTGCTCTCCTCTGGACTCACCCAATTTGTCCTCTTTCCTAAAGTGTGATGCTGATAATTGGACACAGTACTCATCTGAGGCCTCACCAGTGCTGTGAAGAGAGGATCAGTTACGTCCTGTGTTATCCACACTCAGCTGCATCATGTTCATATTCAGTTTATGATTTACTGTAACCCCCAGATCCTTTTCAGCAGTACATGTAGCCTGTTCCCATTTTGTAGTTAAGCATTTGATGTTTTTTCTTCCTAAGTGTAGGACTGTGCACTTGTCATTATTGAATTTCGTCTTGTTGATTTCAGACCAATTCTCCAATTTAAGGTCATTCTTCAAAATACTTGCAACTCCTCCCATCTTGGTGTTATCTGCAAATTTGATAAGTTTACTCTCCAATCAATCATCATCAATTAATTAATTACTAAGTGATACTGGACCCTGGGACGTACCTCCTGCGTCCCCACTAGATACATCCCCTAAATTTGACAGAGAACCATTGATAACTCCTCATTGAGTATGTTTTTTCAGATAGTTATGATCCACCTTAGTTATTTCATCTAGACCACATTTCCCTTGTTTGCTTATGAGATTGTCATGTATGATTGTCAAAACCCTTACAAAAGTCAAGGTATTTCACATCTACTGCTTTTCTCAACCCACCAGGCTAGTAACTTTGTCAAAGAAGGCAATTAGATTAATTTGGAAATAATTTGTTCTTGACAAATCTCTGCTGGCTATTCTCATAACCCTATTATCCTCTTGGTGCTTAAATGCTGTTCATGGGAGCAAGTAGAACATGAGCATGACTGGCATGGATTCACTAATGAGCATGAGCGACTCTGTGGAAACCCATTTCTATTTGCTTAGCTCTGATGTGGTGGGTGGCTCAGACCCTGGGAGTATTTTAGGAACTCTAGGGTAGGAGACTTCAGTGCGCTGCCTGGAGAGCATAGAAAGGAGCAGTGAATTGTTGAGTGCAGTGCTCTCTGACTCAGGGGTCTAAAGTTAAACTTAATGGTGTTAACAACTGTGAAGGATTCAGAGGAGTCACTGTTCCTGGAATGACTAACGAGAGTGGCTGACAAACTGGACGAGAGTGAATATAAGGACTGCAATCTGTAAAGATGACAATGCACCATCTTAGCCAAGGAATCCATGAAAGATGAGTCAGAGGTGAAGGAGATCAGCAGGTTTGGAAGAAGCAGAATGCCATTGTGAGAGGGGGAAGCACGGACAATTAAATGCTGCTGTATGGCAGTTAATAACTTGTTTCAGTACCTGGTAATCTACTCTTCTTGGTCAAGAGCAGATAACTGTAGTTTCCTGGAGAAAAAAGATAAAATCAGGTGGAAATTTGGTGTGCTTGCTGTGTCCCTGCCTCAAACCGTTGCTCAGGATTCTAGGCAGAGTTGGACACTTTTAAAATATTCTTGTAACTTAGATAAGAAATTGTGTGTCAAAGACCACAAACAAAATGCATATTTCACCTTTTAGTAAAAGAAAGGTGATATGGCTAAGATGACTAGAGTCCCCATGGGACACTCTCATAGCTGTGTTGGACTTGGGTGGGTGGGGGAAAAGAATACGTTGTTATAAATAGCTGATCCACCAGCCAGGGAAGGTGGAATCCATGCTCCAGACAAATGCATCATTTAGTTCCTTTGATCGAGGCTCTTTTATGTTTTGAATTTTGGTGTCTCAATAAGGCAACCCAGTATAGTCTCACTGCCCCTCAAGGTCATATGTTTGCATTTGTATCTAGGACCTCACAGCCCTACCCTGCTGAGGTTTCTCTCCAGCCAGTTCCTGCTCCGTTTAGGTGTCTTCTTGTCATGCTTTCCACCTGACAGGTACAGAAACCGCCCCCTTCCTCTGGCCTCTCCTCTGCCTAAAAGAGAGAAGCCTTATAGGATTACCTTTAGGCACATAACTAGAAGCAAACGTGACCTACAACTACAGCTCTCAGCCTTAAAGGGCCAAATGGCTGTACCATGTGCTTCAATACACTGCAGTTCATTGGTGGAAATAGTGATTTTTGTGTATACTTTATATAATGATTAAGCTTGTAAAATGCTTGGGGGGGGGGAAGGGGGCGGGTATATGGGGACAAAAGTTGCTATGTAAGTAACAATAAGATTCATGCTGTGCATACGATATGGAGCAGTTTAGAAGGATTGAAGGAGAGCTGCAGAGCACTGACTTGCAGTAAAACAATTGTGGCCTGCTGTCATACCATATGTTTGAATAGATAGGAACAAAAAGTGAGTGTCTGAGTAGGGAGAAGAGCAGTGGCTCCCCATGGGAGCTTTGCTGCCCGCTCATTTCTGTGAACACTTACCCTGGGGAAGCACTAACTAATACTTAGCTTCTATAATGATGTTCGTTTGAGGATCTCAACATGCTTTACAAAGGTTAATAGCTCTTCTGCACCTCTGTGATATAGGTGAGTATTATCTTATTAACTAACCATGGCCCATGGACACAGCCTGAAGCAGGAATAAAAACTTGAGAGTCCGATTCCTATTTCTTGGCTCTAACCACTAGAACAGGGGTAGGCAACCTATGGCATGTGTGCCAAAGGCGGCACGCAAGCTGATTTTCAGTGGCACTCACACTGCCTGGGTCCTGGCCACCGGTCGGGGGCGGGCGGGGCGGCTCTGCATTTTAATGTAACTTTAAATGAAGCTTCTTAAACATTTTAAAAACCTTATTTACTTTACATACAATAATAGTTTAGTTCTATATTATAGACTTATAGAAAGAGACCTTCTAAAAAGGTTAAAATGTATTACTGGCACGTGAAACCTTAAATTAGAGTGAATAAATGAAGACTCGGCACATCACTAAAGTAAATGCACTTTGAAAAGTAATGTAAATGTAAAGTAATGCACTTTGGGAAAAAAAATCCTAACTATACATACAATATGATGGGGGCTAATTTAGCTACAACTAATCAGGAAAAAGATCTTGGAGTCATCATGGATAGTTCTCTGAAGATGTCCATGCAGTGTGCAGCGGCAGTCAAAAGAGCAAACAGGATGTTGGGAATCATTAAAAAGGGGATAGAAAATAAGATGGAGAATATCTTATTGCTGTTATACAAATCCATGGTGCGCCCACATCTTGAGTACTGTGTACAAATGTGGTGGTCTCATCTCAAAAAGGATATACTGGCATTGGAAAAGGTTCAGAGAAAGGCAACTAAAATGATTAGGGGATTGGAAAAGGTCCCATATGAGGAGAGATTAAAGAGGCTAGGACTTTTTAGCTTGGAAAAGAGGAGACTAAGGGGGGATATGATAGAGGTATATAAAATTATGAGTGGTGTGGAGAAAGTGAATAAGGAAAAGTTATTTACTTGTTCCCATAATAGAAGAACTAGGGGCCATCCATTGAAATTAGCAGGCAGCAGGTTTAAAACAAATAAAAGGAAGTTCTTCCTCACACAGCGCACAGTCAACCTGTGGAACTCCTTGCCTGAGGAGGCTGTGAAGGCTAGGACTATAACAGGGTTTAAAAGAGAACTGGATAAATTCATGGAGGTTAAGTCCATTAATGGCTATTAGCCAGGCTGGGTAAGGAATGGTGTCCCTAGCCTCTGTTTGTCAGAGGGGGGTGATGGATGGCAGGAGAGAGATCACTTGATCTTTATCTGTTAGGTTCACTCACTCCGGGGCACCTGGCATTGGCCACTGTCAGTAGACAGGATACTGGGCTAGATGGACCTTTATGTTCTTATATTATGTTTGTTCACTTCTGAAAGGTTGCCGACTCCTGCACTAGAAAATACTGACACAAAAAACAAACAATTTAGTAATTGTGAGGCCCGAAAATAAGCTGATTAGTTTTACTGATGAAATAATCCCCACCTTCCTGCTCTCTGCTGGACAGTACTCTCTCTCCTCTCCACCACACCCTCCCAGGTCCAGCACCTCATGCTTTCTTTAGGAGTACTCTAAAATGCTGATGATGTGCTGTCTTGCCAGGATGAAGATGCTGGGCTGCCTCCTCTTTCATCACTATTAAAATACACCCTCTCTCTGGTGGCGTGGGGAGAATGTTGTGTATGAGGCTGGAACATGTTCCCAGCTCTTGCTGGAGGAGCAGGTACTCAAACATGCCTGGGAACATCTTAATCTTTATTATGACTTCACTCTCTTTTGGCAGGAAACCATTTTCTTTGTGACTGTGTTTTGGCTTTTTCATGCAGCCTCTTCCTTCCTTATCCCTGCTCCCCTAGCCAGGAAGTCCCATCCTTCTCTTCTAGTTTTAGCCAAGGGAATATGTTGTTTATCTTCTCAGTTTCTTTGTCTCACTTGTCCCCCTGCAACTACACTTTCTATTCCTGCCTGGCTTGGCTCATCCCTTCTTCCCTCTGACACGAAGAGAGAACCACAGCAGACAGCAAATGTGAAAAATCGGGACAGGGTGGGGGGCAATAGGACCTTATACAAGAGAGACCCAAAAATCAGGACTGTCCGTATAAAATTGGGACATCAGGTCACCCTAGAACCATGCAGCTTAGTGTTTTGAAGGAACACTAAGGAGGTTCTTTAGGACAAGCTGTTGTAAACCAGGAATGTGTTTGCTCTGTCTGCGTGGTCACTAGAACCCTTCTCTAAGAGGAGGGGTTTGCCTTGTTGTCCTTTGTCACATGTTTCCCTTGTCCTTTTTTGCCTTGGCTGCATGCCATCCTCTTCAGCTGTGCTGTATAAATGTAGTTCTGAAGCACTGTGAGATGAAAGGTGCTGTATAAATGTGAACTTCTCATTAGCCCTTGTGGAGAGATTTGCTGCCAGAGCCTTTGTTTTTCCCTTTACCAACACTGCACTTCGTGTGTATTGTTTCAGCAAGGTACTGACAAGGAGTCAGAAGCAGGGCCAGTACCCTAATCCTACCATTAACTTGCTGTGTGATCTTGGGTAAGTGTCAAAATCCATTTCCCCTATTGGTAAACTGAAAATGTATTCTCCTTTCTAAAGTACTTCGAGATCCTCAGGTGGCTAATGCCATCTACAGCTAAGTATTCTAGCTTGAGCTGCTTAGATTGCTCACTGTGGCTGCTGCTGATCTGTTAAAGGGAGCAGTGCAATTTAGTATTCTGGTTGGCCACTCTCTCCATTCAGAAGCCTTCTCAAAACATGCTGCTTTCACATGGTTTTATTACGATAATCCAAGGAAGGAAATCCCATGTTTATGTATAAACACTGTCATTTTGAGGTTGTCCCATATCTTATCCATCAGTGTATTTGGTCTGATCTGAATGTGTCTGTCTGGTTTAGACTGTAAATCCTTCAGGCAGAGAGAGTCTCTCTCATTGTAGTGTGCATGTTGTCATCATTCAGAGTTTAGCTACACATGGCTTGAATTTCATGTTGCGTGATTGGGATCTCTGTGGTCAGAATGCTGCATTAGAAGATGCATGCCACATTTGGGGCTGGGGGACTTTTTAATAGGCCTGTGTGTGTAGAGGAGATACGAGTTTTTCAGCAATGTGTCCGAATGCCATAAAGGCATCTTTCTCTGACCTCAGTCTCAGCTTTCCCTCTTCTAAGATCTTAAGAAGTTGCTGAGGGAAACTTGAGTTTCACTATTGCTTTTTACATCTTTGGAGTACCTGCATCTGTGTGAAAATGACTCTGGGTTTGCAGCTGCTGAGGAAAGGAATGACAAGCAGGACTGCAGAGCAATTCTCCCACTTTAGGTGCAGGCAGGAAAGCAAGAAGCAACCTGGCAAAGGAGAGATTCCCATGATCCTATCCTCAGTTCAGATGTGAAGCTCTCATCAGTCATCACAGTCCCTCTCGCATGCTGTCAGCCTTGTGCTGAACCACTTTTCAAGATGTGCCTATTAGACAGATGTGATTTCCCCTTTGGAAGCAAAATTAAGTTCTGTTCCTTGTCTTCCATTACTTCGCACGCAAGCACTGAGCAGTGATCTTTGTAAAGTGCACTTGCTGACAGCACCTTCCAAATCTCTTTGGACAGTTTCAGCTGAGCATGCACATTAGTAGGAAAACCAGACACTCTAGTCTTTCCCCAGGGAATCCTTTGCTTTCCCTCTAGCCTCCCACACTGTGCAAAGGAACTGGGTTTTTACTGCTTTTTTTAGAATTTGAGCCAGTAACACTGATAACAGCTGGCCTTTGGGAAAGAGAAGCATTGACCAGGAAGTTCTTGATGCAGGCTTGTCCCCCTATTGTACGTTTTTAAATGTTTTATCTTGTGTTATGTACTAGTTGGTGGTGTTTCCCCATTTCCCCGGGAGACTATAGTGCAGCCGCAGATCTCAGCGTGAGGAACTCCTAATACTAAAGCATGTTAAAATAATGCCGTGATTGTCAGTGTCTAGTAGACTGGGAGCAAAGAAGTGACTTGGTGTTTGAGGAGATTTGGTGTTGGCCTCTCTAGCACATTACCCTAATTCCAGCTGTTTTGCTTTTTTCTTTTAAAGCTTTATCTTCACGTTCCAGAACAGTGTTGGGAATCCTGCTCACCTGAGGAGCTGCAGGAAAAAGTTCTAGGAGTGCTTCTGATTGCTGCTCTCCCTGGGTGCCTGCCTACCAGCCACTATGTACTGCCTTCAGTGGTTACTGCCTGTCCTCCTCATTCCTAAGCCCCTCAATCCAGCTTTGTGGTTCAGTCACTCAATGTTCATGGGCTTCTATCTGCTGAGTTTCCTCCTGGAGCGGAAGCCATGCACAATCTGTGCCTTGGTCTTCCTGGCAGCCTTGTTCCTCATCTGCTACAGCTGCTGGGGGAACTGCTTCTTGTATCACTGTAGTGGTTCCCAGCTGCCTGAATCTGCTCATGATCCCAGCATAGTTGGTACCTAAAAGTTCCTCCAGCTTGCTGACAGCTCTGGTTTTGCTTTTAAAGTGGGGAGGGGGGTTGGTAAGGTTGGGGGGAGAGAGGGCTTGCTAGACATGTGACTGGAGTAGAAGCAGCCTGTTTTCTATAACGTGTGTGGATTACAGCGGCAAATTCCTGACCAGCCCTCCCATTTTGCTTATGAAATTTGATGTCAGTTTACTGTGTGAGTTCTGGCACTGCTATCTGCTTTTAGGAGCAGAAGAGTTGTATGTTTTCCTTTCCCTTATTTCTGGGAATGGACACTGGCCCTCCCCTCTGAGACATGGTGGAAGAAGGACCTGTCCAGCTGTTGCGTGGTGATCACCTGTGTGTCTCAATTGTCTGTATAAGGCCACAGCTGTTTCTGTGGGAGCCTTGGGCTGGCCAATTCTGCTGAAGCCGTTAGAAGATTCTCCATGTTGCTGTTTGCGGGGAAGCTCGTCTTCATTGCAGTGCTGTTCAAGGAGACTTGCAACAGCTAACAGATCCACTCAGCTGAAAGCTGCTGGAGCCAGAGACTGCTGAGTCATCTCCTCCTGCTCATCTTGCCAAATTGAAAAATGTGCACTGCCCACGTGCTTTCTGAACTACTCGCATTCTCCCAGATCAGAACTGAAAAAACTCAGAGTTGTCATGATGCTGCTTTCAAAGTGCTTCTCACAGGCATCAAAGCCTGCCTCCCTCTTGGCTGGATTTCCGGTTTACTGAGGTCTTGACTCTTTGGATTCAAAGCATGCTCTGCTGTGGTTGTTGGGGTGGTTTTAATTTCACTGTTAGTTTAAAACTTTCAGCATTCCTAGCTGGAATGCTGAGATGAGAGCAGGGAGGGAAGGATTCAAAATTTTTTGTAAGCATGATGTCGGGTGGTTCAAAATAGCAAATGGTTGTAGCCATTTCACTGACAGTGTTTGCAGGCCGGGGCTGTCTGTGCATTTTCTTTTGACCCAAGTGAACCAGCCACTGGTAATGTGCAATGGAGGGGAGGGAGCAGTAAATGGCTTGCGAGCAGGCCTGGGATCTCTGTTTTCTCCTGGCAGGCTGGTTTTGGGGAGCCTAGGGGAGGTTTCCCTAGAGGCACTTGTTGTACAGCTTTCTTTCCTGCTCATCTGTTCTAATGCATAACAGAGGCTCCCCGAGGGAATGATGTTCCTTGCTGTGGCAAATGTTTGCTTGTGAGAAACTTAACCAGTCCTTGAAATACACTGGGTCTATAAATTTTCAAAGTTATGTTCCTGTCTGCCATCCATTTGTCTTCACACAAGCTTCTACTGGAGAACAGCAGAAATGGTTGCTGCTCTCTCAAGGGAGGTTAGAACTAAAACCAGCTGTGAAACTTCCAGACCATTGTATTGTTTGTTCACTGCACAGCTGTTCACAATGTTCAATAAAGCTTTATAAACTTTGGTCTATGGACTTGTGCCAGTTGTGATGCATTCACTGCCTCTGGACTAAGGCATCTGGATGAGTAATGTTTTCTGACCTTTTCTGCCTCCCTCTACATTCTGTTCCCAGAACAAGCTGCAGCAAAACCTCCAAAAAAGTGGTTCAGGAGTCTACATCAAGGTTTGTACTATGACAGGGTGCCACAAGTACTCCTGTTCTTTTTGTCCTATGACACAACTCCCCAAACACTGGTGCTTTCCATTGATTATTTAAGGTTGATTCAGGTTGTAGGGTTTAAACTGTCTTACACGTGGCTTTGGGACCTCATCCAAGTTGCAGCCCTGAACTCTGTGTGTGTTTGCTTTGACCTGCCCTTTGAGTTTGAACCTCACCTCAGGATATGGGCACACTGGCCAAAGTGAGACCTGTAATTCATGACATGCAGCACCACTGGTGGAAGTTGTAGGGAAGAGAGGTCTCTGGTGCCTTCACTTGAAGAGTTTGATGACAAGTGGAGGCAATGCCTGAAACTGCTCCTCTCCCACCCCCAGAGTACTTTCTGCATCATGGCTTCCATAGCTGTTACCACCACTGAAGCTCTGCTGGGGTGAATTGATAAGGGCCAATTTTGCCAACGTAGACACAGTCAACACTGTGGAGGCAACACCGCTTCCAGCAAGAGTGGTCAAAATTGTGGTGAGTGAGTGTGTGTGTTGGCACTATCCCTTTAAAATATGATCCATTCCCCCATCAGGCTTGTCCAATAGTACAGTGGGGTTTTTTGAGTTATAGAGATCTGGAGTCATAGGGCTAGTCTACACTATTGCACTACACTGGTGCAGCTGCAGTGCGTCTGGTGAAGATGCTCTCTCCCCTTGGCATAATTACTCCACCTCAATGAGAGGCGCAAGCTATGTTGGCTGGACAACATAGCTATGGCACTCTCCCGCCAACATAGTGCAGTGGAGACACCGCTTGAAGTCGATGCAACTTAGGTTGCTCAGGGAGAGGGGCGGCTTTTTTTAAACTCCAGAGCCAGGTAAATTACTACCTCAGCGGTAGTGTAGAAAAGCCCATAGCAAAAGCTGAAATGAAACTGATGTTTCAAAGCTCCAGTCTCTCTTCAGTGCAAAAACGTAAAGGGGATGACATGAGTACCTGGCCTCAGACATTCTGAAATGAATTACTTGCCAAGCACTGAGGCCCCTTCCTTTTCACCAGTTCAGAGTCCATAGAAATTAGATTTGCCCAATTTATTTAAAAAAAAATTCTCATAAGCAAGAGCGAGAACCCTGCAGAGATGAAGACCTGTCTGAGTAAGGAGAGTTGTCTTCCTACTACTTAGAGTCCACAAGCATGGAAGGAAGATCTTAAAATTGGTCAACAGCAGAGAGTAATGGACTTGGAGACAGGAGCCCTGATTAAGGGATAAGGTGGAATAGCAAAGATGCTCTCAACTCTGTGTTTGTTTCAGTTCAGGTCTTATGAGCTGAGAGAAGTTCTGTGAGCTGGACGACACGAGCAGGTTGCACAAGGAGAGGTGTCCATATCACACATCCTTCAGGTTTGGTACTGTTGTTGGCAGCACTCTCAGCATCAAATGGGACAGGGAGACTGAAGTACTTTTGCTTCCTAAAGGGTGATCCCTTCCAGCTGAAAATCAAAGCACCAAAAGGATTTTGCAAAATTGCTCACCTGTACCTGTCCTGTTACCAGAGGACTGCAGCTCTTGGAACCACCAGTCTGACACCTTTACAGTAGTAAGAACTTCACATGCATGAAGCTAAGCTGCAAGGCCGCAGCATGATTATTCCAGCACTACCAATTCAAAGTATCCTGCTGACTAACACAAGGCGCCAAGGGCCCTTCTCATTGCTGAGGTAAAAGAACCCTGCCACCATCACCTGTTCCATACTCCAAGGGGCGTAGTGCGTCAGTTCTCTGACTCCTATCACATTCTCCTGCAATAATCTTATGTTAGCTAGCTGGCCAAATGAAGACATACTGTACTATGGTAGATGTGAGTAAACCTTGATGGGAAATGGGCTTAGTACTAGTGAAGTGCCTGCCATTAGGCAGTTATGGTGTGAAGTGAATGAAAACCAGTGTGTTTGCTCTGGAAATAATGATTAGAACTGTGATTGCATTAGCCCATGTAACTCCTCTTTAAAAAAAAATACTTGGATGATTTTTGCTAACTAGCTAACTGTGGCTAGTGTCACTCTGATTGGGACTTACTTAAATATTTGTAAAGTTAAAGCCTCCTCTTGCACTAGATCATTCAGCATCTTCAGGGGACACAAGATTTGGCCATTGTTTTGCCATAACTCACTGCATAGCTGGTTCACAACAGTTCCGTCATACGATTTTGAATACAATAGCAGGTGACACAGCTGTGAATTTCTTCATTCTAAGACTAGATTGAACTTGCATCAGATGTTTAAAAAGGAGGTTCTGACCACACAGCACTAAAGATCTGTGTGTGCATGAGTTGGGATGATGCTAAATTTATGCTTTACTGTGAGTCCCTACCCAAAGCTGTTTACACTTATCTATTCCTCCCTCAGGTACTTACAGGGTCCCCTTTAGCATACTATCTTAGTCCTTTACAGTTGTAGGGTACTTAGCCTCTCCACAGCCTTGTGAGGGTATAGGGAAGTATTATCATTTTGTACAGATGGGACACCAAAGCACAGATCCTCAGAGATATTTAAACACCTAGGAAGTCTATCGCACAGCACAGAATTAAACCTGTGTCTTGAGTCCTGTGCCCTAACCACTAGTCAGACCCACTTTTCTCACTGTAGGCCACCACTGAAGTGCGGCCATTTGGGATGGAGGCTCTGCCAACCAGCCCACAACACCGTATAGAGCAGTGGGTATTGAGATACAGAGGATACCAACTCAAATCCCTAAACCATAGGGTCCTTCCTTTCCATACACGGCTGACCAGATCTATTTAAGGGCTCATCTGAGTCTAGCTTTAGTTCTGCTCTAATTTACGATACCTATATGAAACCGTTTTATTCAGATGGACAAGCTATTTTCCTTCCACAGCCTCTTAAGAACCACTTAGCTAACAGTGAATGCCATATGCCAGGGAAAACTGAAATGATAGACAAGGTAAGAGTCTCGATTTGTGCGTCCATGTACACACAAGCATGCACGCTCTTTCCCCCGACCCCATATAAATAAATAACACGCTAGGCTAGTCCTGGAGACATGGATTGTGAGTTTATGGTTGTAGTACCATTCTAACATTGCAGTACACCGCTCTGCCTCTGTGTGGCACCAAATATTTTCTTGAATATTTGTATTTTGGAATATTACCCTTGTAGCCTTTGATTTTGATTAAAAGTTAATTTAGTGGGCTTGGCTAGGGTTCCTACAGTTTCAAGCTCAGAATGAAAGTCACCTTAGCTGCTTGCTTCAGATTTAGAGTCCCTAGGATCACAAAGACCAAGGATAGTGACTACACATACATTTCACAAGTACAAGGTCTAGTCTGTTTTAACAAGTTTATTAAAGTTATGATTACCCAAGTATAGAGAAATTCTATGAAGACCTATGCACAAGTTACAAATCTAGTCATACTTATATCCTTAACTATGTTCTAAGTCTGATGGCTGCTTTGCCAATTGATCATCAAGAGAGGGATGAGTCATGCTGAAGTTTTCCCATAGGGACCTCAATTTTCCCTGTCTAGGTACCCTCTTTTTATAATGTGATTCTGAGTATACCACATTAGAATTTATGCATGTGTAGAAAAACGTGACTACAGGTATCTTGTAAGCAAAAAATTACTCTTTCATTTTCATACCACTACCATGAACTTGTAGTATGACCTTGTGCAAGTCACCTAACTTCTTTGTGCCCCAGTTTGCCACTATCTGTAAAACGAATAATTTACCTTACAGGAGCCTTGTCAGGCTTAATTCATCCCTTGGACACTACCTGGAGCCATGGATGGAAGGAGTGATAGCAGAGCAAGTGGTTTAGGACTTGCAATGTAAGACTAAGCATACAGCGAATAGGGAATCTTAAACCATTCCTTTACCCCCAAAGGCACTGATGTGAACTTCATAGAGAAGCTGTGAGGTTTCCTTATGCTCTTCTTCCCAATCTCCACCTGCCACCTCACTTTCAGTTTGATTGGGGGATTACATTGACAAGCTAATCTGCCCTTTGGCTCCGCCTGCAGTTGCAACGGGGTGAAATAGAGAATGGTGGGCAGCCACGTTGATGTGGGGCCAAAGTCCCAGGGAGGAAAGAAACGGGCAGACTCTGGAAGGGGCGGTCTGTCAGAGCATTACTAGTTCACTTGCTTTCACTTTTCTGTTTTCTCTACATTCTTCCAATGCAGAAAGCTAGTTTTGAAAGTATAGCACAGTAGTGCTATTTTGCTCATCCTGTCCCTATGGTGAGAGCCTGGTGAATGGACAGATCAAAACAGCCCGAACTGCTCTGCTCTCCTCTCCTACTAGCGACTATATTGATTAAGTAACTTCTTGAAGTTGTCGGCTCTTGGCTGGCTAAGCACCCCACCACTCAGCACTGTTGAACTGCACAGTGTCTTGTTGCTTTATTAATGCATCAGCAACCTCAGTAGAGAGGTTGAGCCTGATCAGGAATAATTCAATTGAAAAAAACAAACAAAACCTCACATCTCGGAAAGGGAAATCCAAACTGCTCTCATGTGACAAAGCAACACTCTTTAGAGCCAACCATTGAGATAAAATATGGCTTAATGGGAGGTTGGCCAATGAGTTAAAGTGTTTGGGAATGGAGGTTGCAGCTGGAGAGAGGTGACTTCATGATTGAAGCAACTGCTTTACACTGTTCCCTGGTGTGAAGTCAGACCTCCATTTGATTCAGTGGAATGACAAAGGTGTAACCGAGCAAAACCTAGGCCAGGGATTGTTGTTTCCCTTCCAACTAGTTAAATTCTCTCTGTATTGCCCACGTACTTGTATCTTGCTGTGACTTTTGTGGTCTTGAGGGTCAGAATCAAGGTGAGAGGAGCTTGCATAGCACCTGGCTGGGTTGATGCTTCAGCCTCCATCTCCACTCCAACAAGCATGAAATTCACCAATGAGTTTTATAGGACAAAGTGATTAATTCTCGTCTACTAGATCTTGTTGAAATCTCCCTTTTAAGTAGGAGTGTTGCTGAGCCCCGCTTACTGCATCTGCTCAGGGTATTATCATGTTCAGCTCTGCAGTGAGAACCGTGCACTCTAGAAGTCGTCTTTCCAAAACTGCTCAGCAGATCAGAAAGCTCAGTTGCCATCTGCCCCCAAACGGGGGGGAGGGGTTAAATATTTTAAAGATAAATGGACTTGTGCTGAGAGGGGAACAAAGATCCCCAACTCTCAAATCTCAGGGTGCTATTCCAGTGCCACTGGGGGTGTGTGGTTGTGGAAACATGTTTCTCTTGTTAGTGGGTTATGACTAGGGCCCTACCAAATTCATGATCCATTATGGTCAATTTCACGGTCATTGGATTTTAAAAATCATAAATTTCATGACTTCAGATCTTTACATCTGAAAGTTCGTGGTGGTGTAACTGTAGGGGTCCTGACCCAGAAGAGGGTCGTAAGGTTACTGTAGGGGCATTGTGGTATGGCCACCCTTACTTCTTCGCTGCTGCTGGCGGCGGTGCTGCTTTCAGAGCTGGGGCCCACCTAGTAGCCACCACTCTCCGGCCACCCAACTCAGAAAGCAGCACAGAAATAAGGGTGGCAATATTGCAAACTTTCTACAATAATCTTGTGACTCTCCTTGCGTGTTGGGACCCCCAGTCTGAGAAATGCTGGTCTGCCCATTAAATTTGGTAAAAGTACACAAAAGACCAGATTTCATGATCTATGACACATTTTTCACGGCTGTGAATTTGGTCGGTTCCTAGCTATGACACAGTGACAACCTTTTGGCCTCCTGAGAAAGGCAGGTTTCATTCCCTGTCAGGATATGCCTGCAGCTCCCTATTTGCCCTTTACTAATAAGCAGGAAAGAGATGCACAGGGGGCACTGGAAAGTTACCTTCAAAAAGAGCAGCTGTGGTGCTGTAACTTAGTAAATGGAACTGAACTGAACTCAGGAATGTGGACTCCATGTTCCTGCTAACCTGGCTTGCAGCACAGCCATAGTTAACCAGTCTTTTAAAAATACCTTCCTGTTACTGCTGCAAAAATCAAAGAGCATCCCAGAATCCTCAGTGCAACCTGGGATGCTTTCCTAGATAGCCCCAGCCAAGCAAGTAGCACTGAGTATCTTTTGAGGGGTGAGAACTGCACAAGTATTAGTTGGGAGTAGGTAGGAAAGGTGGGACCACTCAGTGCAGAAACCTGGGCAGACCTCAAGTTTCTTTTTTGCTCTGCCGGTCACCTCTAAGTGTGGTATTCGCGCAGAGCTTTGGGAAAACTGAATGGGGGAATTAAAACTTTGCCCTTCTACAAATCAGGCTTAATAGTACCAAACTGCTGCTGATTTTATGAACTCAGCTGTGCCACTTCTAATTCTGTCCTTGCAAGAGTCAAGCCCTCCTGGTAGATTTTAGAGGGAGGTTTCAAGTGGCCAGGCATCGCCTATGTATGTGACTGGCTTATGTGTTAGCCTGTAATGTAGTTAGTGCAAACCATTAACTGTTTATGTGGCTTCTGCTTTCACTCTTCTCAACACTGTCTCGCTGCCCTTGGCAGACTGTAGCGTGTGGAGACAATAGTTTTAGCTTTCCTCTGCCCTCATTTTCCCTGTATTTGTGTACCACTCAAATCCCATGCCTAGATTACAAAGAGATCAGAGGAGAAGCAAGCGCATGAAACAAACAGTGAGATTAATTCCTTTAGGAGCCAATGTGTGTAATCCCCAAGGCGCGTCTGCCGGTTAGTGAGGTTTAGCCAAAGCTAGTCTGCCAGCTAGTGAGGCATTGCTGCTGGGATCTCTCTAGCTGTGGAGAGAGGAAGGCAGAGTGGGGTGACTGGCTGCAGCTTGACAGAAGGATGTTGGGAGCCTTATTTACACCCGCCTACGCTTCATACAGGGTTCCTTTCCCACCTCACTTGGTGATACATGATACATGCCGCTCTTCTCCAAACTGCCCAGTCTAGCAATTCCATATGCTACCAGCCCACCTGACTAGGATTCTATAATGTAGTAAGAGGGCAAATGGAAATGGTTGGTGGTGGCTTTGCCCAACTCTGGGGTGAATCAAGGTATGTAATTAACCAGTGGTTCATGTAGCAGTTCCGCCTTCCTTGGTGTTTGTTATGCACAGAGATTTTCTGTAGACAGCTATGGAGTCTCATAGGCCCAGATTTGCAGAAATGCCCAGCAGCACTAGAGACTCTTCCTCACCCTTGAGGCCTATTGGAGCTGCTGAAGGCTGTTGACAGCCAGACTGGTTGTGCGAGAGAACTATTGGCTTCTGCCCTTGTGCAACAGCTCTGGTGGTGCTTGTTAACAGACACAGTTAAAAGCTTTTAAAGCTTTTGACCACACCTATTGAATTAGATGGTAAAAAAGCCTCCTATTTAACAGTCTAAATGGCCTGACTTCTGCTGCGCTGAATCTGTGCTTTACATTCTCCCTGGAGTCACACAGCCCCCAGGCATAACCATTCCAAAAGGGAAAACGGAGGCCAGAAATCCTCTTTAGCTTTTGAGTAGAAATAAACGTGCCAGTTAATCAGCCTGTATGTCAGAGACTTACAGAAGACGGGTGCTGCTGAGAAATATTCCCTTTCATTTCATGACTTGCTTTAACAGGAGGTATACTACAAAGCATTAAACATTTAAAAAGACAAGACTGTCTCACTTACCAAACATAACAGATCAGAGAAGCAGCTGTCGGGAGACAGGCAGCCAATGCTTAGAAAATTCTTATTAGCAAACACGCCAATTCCTCCATAGTTCACCACTGGGCCTTGTCATCAGTTGTCAGTCTGCCCGTAAATGGGACTAAGATACTAGCACTTCAGTTTAATGGCTTTGTCCCATCTCCAGAGTAGGTAGCAACTGGAGAGCCATGTGGCTGGTTTGTCAGCTGTCTGTGGTGGAGAAGCATCGTATAACGTGCATAAGCAAGGAGAGGTAGAGAACACATTGCCAATGTTTCCAGAATTATAGGCTTCCAGTGACTTCATACTGTATGGAAATATTGTTTGTTCATGTAGATCTCATTCTGTGTAGCAGCCTCCATTGTAACTTGACTGCAATCAATGTGTCATTCGTGTCTGATCACACTGGGAGAAACTGATGTTGCCCCCTTTTGACCTGAATAACTAGCCGACAACTGGGGGCGGGGGGGGGGTTTCAGTTAGGAGGAGAAATTGGTGACAGTGGTATATTCTCTTCTTGGGTGTAGTTTTTTTCCTATTCACAAAGGAAGTACAAAGTCCTGTGTCTCTGAATGCAGAAGGAATCAAACAGAAGGACACTACATCTTCTGTTCACAGCACCCAGGGTACTCTTTTCAGCCTGCATCCCTGACCCAAAAACCTCTCTTCCCATTTCTTTCATGGTCGGCCACTGTGCTTTCAACTGCTCCTTCAGGCTCCCTGCAGCCCTGTTCCTGTCCCCTCATTGCACCTTAGTCTTCATTGACACCTGTGCAAAGTGTGTGTGTGGGGGGGTGTCAATCAGGATGAAATCAGCATGGTAGCACTTTCTGCTATGCCCTGGTGTTGCATAACAGCTAGAACTCCACAATGCCTTAACTAGACTCTCTGTTTATTTAGGAAGCTCAGCCCTTAAAGTCAGCCCTATACCACACACAGTTCCTGTTTCACTCTAGGCAATCACTTGATCTCTCTGTTTATCAGTTCTACATAAATGATGGTAATAATACTTCCTTTCCCCCACCCTTTTACGTGTCTTGGATATTTAGAGTGTATGTGCTCTGGGACAGGGACTATCTTTCACTATGTGTATGGACAGTGCCTAGTATGTTGGGTCCTGATCTCAGCTGGGGCCTGTGGTTTAATGAAACCTGTGTTACAATTACAGGCTCTCACTTGAAGTTAAGAGGTTTCCTGGCTCTGGTTGCAGGCAAGGGGGCTCTGTTGTGAAGTACGTGATCTGGAGCAAGGGTGGGTGAGCAGTGCCTCTCTGCCATAGGGAGCAGCCTGTTTTCTCTCTCCTTTTTTGTTGTGGGGAAGAGTTCTGGATTCTTAGAAATAAACTTGTGTTACATTGCAACCTTCCAAGAAGGGTATTTGGGGGAGGTGGGTTTCCTAACACTTTGTGTGCATGCCGTGACCATAAGAGGGCTGTTAGGAGCTTCTGTAATACAAGTCTAGACTATAGTGCAATTTCCTGATACCAACTCATAACTGTGCTGTCTTAGTGACATTGCAAACACATCTCCATGCTAGATGCTGATGCCTCTGTCAGGTAACCGTATGCTGCTGATGAGGTCAGAGCTGTAGTAGATATAGGGCCCAAGTACCTCATGTAGTGAGACTCTGTGGTGAAAGGACACAGAGGATTTTGTGGAGCACGAAGCTCTCTGGTTCACTGCCCCCAGGGAAATTGCCAGTGTTCTCATGTGGTTCCCCCCGCCAAAAGGAAGCACTGGAGGCACTTGATCCAGCCTCCCCCATGAATGTCTGGACACCTGCTGTTCAGTGTCAGCATAAAGCAAGGATGTCTGTATTTCCATACCTGAGACCTCTGCCAGTCCATGCGGCAGGTAGTTATCAGTGTCAGTTTAATTACAGCTGTGCCCCTGTGGTGCCATGAACAATGACATACACTATTACTGTCTCATATGTGGGTCTCTTATCCCAGTAGGAGCCAGGCTGCTGTCAGCACTAACATCACAGGCCCCACCGGGAACCTTCCTTAGTTCTATTTGTGGGACTAATGGCAAAGTAGGTAGTACCCTGCTGGTTCTGTGCAAGGCTGAGGAACTCCACAAACCTGAACTAGCTCTAGCTCCACCACTCCCAGCACCTGCTGCCAGAAATGGGTGTTTGTAACAGTGCTGAGACAAGGGAGGGATCAAGCTGGCTTCAGGAATCCTCATGGCCTCCTACAGACTATTCACGCCCACCCACAGCCTAGGTTATGGGACAAGCTCACCAGCCCCCTGATGCTAGTGTAACCCAGGGCCTATAACACGTGCACCCTAAAGGGTTACAAGACCCTAAAGTTGTGCCATGGCTCTTCTTCCATGTTGCAAAGCAGTGGGTCAGAGAGTGACTGTGTGTGTGTTCACCTGTAACGTCTGCCTGCCTGGGCTTGCATGGATGATGCATCTGCGAGTGGGTGTAAAACCCCTGCCCTGTACCAGCCTGAATTCATTGACAACTTCACTGAGATGGCACAAAGATGGTTGCAGCGGCACAATAGGGGTGCCTCCTCTCTATTCCCTTGTGAACCGTGGGGCTGCAGAGCCCCATGCTCAGATAGTAGCAGACCAGGAAATGTTCAGGTAAGACCTCTCCAGAAGGATGGAGTGTGACAGGAAAAGGGAAGCCACAGGCTCACCAAATGCAGGAAGTGCTCAGTTAAGCTGCTGCTTTAAACACCTTAACTCTGCCCCCTAGGGATGCTAGCACCTTGTAGTCTTGCTCTTGTGGGAGTGGGGTAAGACACAATGACGGACTTGTTTAGGACACACTTTAAGGATGCCACCAGCACCGCTTCCATGGGAAGCAATAATATGGATACCACCTGGAAAATGAGGGTAACCTAGAGAACCATAACACAGAACCCTAGAGAAAGAAACCAGATTCATCAATGTGACCCTCAGAAGCCTGAACAGACCAGCAGAAGTCTGAACTAAATGATAGAAACTGGTGGCTGCCTAGGCAGCTGAGGGTACAGGAGGACAAAGAAGATACTAATAGCAAATCAAGATCAAAATGAAGCAGTTTGATCAATCTAAAATGAAATGGGGATCAGGGCAATTTTCAGAGAATTACAGACTGAAATCTGAACATTTTGAATCAATGAAAACAAATTTTGAAATTTCAAAATCCTTTATACAACAGAATTTCCATTCGGTGGCCAGTTCTAGTTGTGAGCCCTTTGAATGGTGATTGTGTGGCTGAAACAAAGAGGAGCGGCAGCTCTATGTGCTCTTCATGATGTCTGCCAAGTAGTTGCAACTACTCCTGAACCCTTGGGTTAAGGTGAGCAGACAGCAAACGTGAACAATCGGGACGGGGGAAGGGGAGGTAATAGGAACCTATTAAGAAAACCCCCACAAATCGGGACTGTCCCTCTCTGGTCACCCTACCTTGAGTGCTGGGTGCTGTAGAAAGCTGAATAAAGAGAATTCTCCAGGAGTTGACAATCCTTGTGTCTAACCTGCTGCACAAGCTGCACAGAGGGTTAATAGGGGCCCTGATCTGGAATTGTGATGGGCATAAAGAAAGAGACATTATTGTTAGGTGCAGGTAAGGTAGCATGAGGTTCCCATTGCCATAAAGGGCAGACTTAAGGCTGTGTGGGTGTGTTAGAATTTTTTTTAAAGCTTTCTATATTTCATTTCTAATCTGGCTGATCACGTCCCTTTACCTATCTAGCTTTTGCATTATTCGCTGTCCTCGCAGGTTGGATTTCATCATCAAACTGGTCTTTGAAACTATCTGCTTCTAATAATTTTCTTGTGCTCCATTTAGCTACCTTCATCCCTTTTACTGTAGGCAGTTGCTGGTCACTCTCATAGGTGCTGGAACTAGGAGTGTGGGTGTGTGTGTGGGGGTGGTACTGCAGCCATTGGCGTAGATGTGTTCAATCGACTGAATTCAAAGACTGGCTCAGCTCGGCAGAGGAGCTTCCCCGCTGGGTGGTTCTACTTCCCCTGCGAGGTGTATAGGTGTGGCTGAGAAGGTACTGCAGAGCACAGTGCACCAGCTAAGCAGCCAGCAGGCATCAGGAAAGGGTTGTACAAGTCCCCCAATGGGAACCATCGCAGGCTGAATGGGAGGCAAAATGTGCTAGCTGGTGTGAGTGAAAGCTAACCAGTGTATCAACCTGGACTGCCCAGCGAGGCACGAGAATGGAGCCTGTTGGTTGGTAAAAGAGCCCACAGCATAACACAAACATCTAATCTTACAGGACAACAGAACAGAGAGGGGCAAAGAAAAACCGAGGGGAAGTCCAGGCAGTAGGGTGACTAGCTCACACCTCCTGGAGCAACCAACTCTGGACTTGCGTCCTCATTATCTTATCAGAAGGTAATTGGATCCCAGGGTTTATTGTACACTAGCATCGATTAGCTCACAGCCATCCTGGCCCAGGGTAATCCTGTTACAGAATTACGCAGCCACACCTGAGTCTCACCCCCATTGGCTGATGGATCCACGAGGACGATCCTAGAGGGGGAACTGGCAGAGGGGAACTTTCTCTGCAACGTGTTGGCAGCCCGCGGTTTTCACACCAGTCTGACGCATCAGGGGGCGTCCAGTGTCCCAGGCACAGAGCACGCTGCTGCGAATGGATGGCTCTGCACCGAGTGCCACCAGCTTTTCCTGCCCTGCACAGACCACAAGTAAAGCTACAAGTCAGTCACAGCTTCTGTGATTTTACACGACCTCCACAACTTCAGCCCCGGCTGGCGGGGCTTGGGCTGTTGTGATTTATTGTTAATTTCCCACATCCTGGCCCTGACTTTTACTAAAAATACCCCTCACAAAAGCTTAGCCTTTGTGCGAATCAGTCCCAGCCACCAGAGGGCAGCAATCAGGGAGCATTGTATTGATGACATCTCGGCCCATAACCATAAGGGACGTGTCCCGGGAGGTTTCATCACGACAATTTTTAATTAAATATTAATTTTTAATTCCGGGACACTCCAGGCCAACCCTGGAGGGTTGGCAACCCTAAATTCTTAGGCGTCAGGTCACCCCTTAAGGTACATGCAAAGAGGCACATGCACCAACCCTTGGCTGCAGCACAAATCCAGGGAATGGCTCGGGGCATATAGTCAGAGCTGAAATACCTAGCATCACTAGAAATGTAAATACCAGCAGGGCTCATCCAGCCTCTGCCTTCCCTGGCATGACTAGAAGCTGCACTGGGGCCAGTCCTTTTGATGGAGCAATTGCACATGGACATTAAGGCTCATCGAAACATGGGGTCAACTGCAAACAGATCAACTTTGCAATTGAGCCCTATTTCTAAAGTCAACCTCAGTTCCCACCCCCCTTTCCATGCCAGGCAAATTCACATACAGCTGTGATCACACTACTGTGAATCTTGTTAGTGGCTTTGTCCTGGTGGATGAGTTAATGTAGCACGAGCAGTAGGACAGATCTGCTGCCAGCACGTTGCATGTATTAACATAAACGTGATTTGCTGTCTTCAGTCAACAGGCTTGTTGGGGTCCTACAGGGAGCGGCAGCTGGAGGTTAGCTGCAAACCAATCATTCGTTCAACTGCATTCTGGTGTGACATGGCCAGCAGGCTGGCCTGCGCTTACCCACTGACGAAGTAAGGCTGATGGGGGGAGATGCTGAAATAAGCAGCACGAGCCTCAGGCAGGGATGGCATCAAGCATGTTGTGTTTATTTTAAAGGAAAACCAGCTCCATGAAAGTGTCGGGGGAGGGGGGGGGGGCGGGAGGGATGATTCCCCTATGAAGTTCCAGCTTCTTCCCAAAGCTTCAGTACGCACCCCTGTCCATTACCAGCGGCGAGAGTTATAAATCAGTGAGGGATGTGATTATCTGCAGGCTGTGCATCCAGGATGAAGCAGCTATTAGCTTTAAGGCCTAGCTCCGACCTGCATTAACATTTAGATGAGACAAAAAGAAACCCAAGTTTTGCAGGAGCTGTGCTAGTCAGCCCCTTCTTTTTCCTGTAGAGCAGCAAAAGGAATTGAGATTCAGTTTGCTAGTAGATCCAGCTGCTTTAATATCTGTACACACTAACCCAGCTCCACCACTAGTAGCCTCCAGGGACTTCCCATTACCCTACGCAAGGAGCTTCTCCATTATGTGACAAAGCAGAGTTTAATTTTTACGTGCCTTCTAGAAGCCCGTTCCCAGCAGGGCAGAGGGATTCATTAAGGCTGTGCACTCCCTGAGGGGGTTCCTTTGCAAGGAAGGCGTTCTTGTCTCAGCAGGCTGTAATGGATTCCATACGGCTGAAGGTCACTGGCTAGAGACATGCTGTTGAGAAAGGCACTGGCTAGAGCTAATAGTCTGATGGGCCTTGGTAGTACAATGCCTGGTAGAACTCGCTGCCTTGGTAAAATTTGAAAATTTAAGCTCATGGATTGTGGAAAAAAAATGAGGTCACCTAAAGAGAGAGTTATCATGGGCCAGAGTCCAGCTACTCAAGTAGTGTAAAGCATCCTAGCTCCATTGAAGTCAATCGTAGGTATGCCAATGAGAGTCAGCTAAAGTCTGGCCCTAGCTCTGCTCAGATATTACACGGCAGAGCTCATGTTTGTTACAGGATGTGCACTGGCACAGAATGCTACACACTACTGCACACCCAAAAAGCTGATCTTTTCATTCATACACAAGATACCAAGGTTTTTGTGGTGAGGTCTGTGTGTTTAATCAGACACATTACAAAGTATTTACACTAATATTAGAGTTTCAAGGAACCCCCGCCTCCCCTGCCACAACTCTGGGGACTGAGTTTTTCCAAAAAGTTTTATTATTAAAAAAAGAGGGGGGTGGGTGGGCTAGATAATAAGACACTCAAAAGGCAGCGGGGTTAGGAGCAGGGAAGAGAGGCAGATCATCATGTTGTCTGCATAGTCAGCAGCCGGAGATTTTACAAAACACTGTTAACAGTTACAATAGCAGAAGAATACCTCGTACGTTGTTATTTATTTCCCTGAATCAATGCCAAAGAGCATCAGACTCAGTAGGTAAAGAGATTCCTCAGTTTATTGGCTTAAAAAATAAAATTGGCAAAACACACTGGTGCGAGTGGACAATCTCTCCAGGATATTCGTCAGTTCCAACGCCAGTATTCAGCCTTAAAACATAACAGACCCTACATCCTCTCATGTCCACACAGAAGAGGGTTACGCTGCTCTACCACACTCTAGATCATGCACAATGGAGAGGGGTTTACTCTGAAGAAGAATAGAGTAGGATTCTTTGAATTCTTTTTTGTCCCAGGTTCAAACTTGCCAAGGACAGGGAATGAGAGCAGCCTGTATTCACTTAAATTATTATAGTCTTTATTGCTACACCAGCTGTAGTAAAATCAGACAGAGCTGAAAACAATCAGTCTTTAAGTCACTCTGTTCCCCCATCTCTCTTTGAAAAACGTATATATTAAAAAAAAAAAGTCTTTTCAGTATGTACATCTGCCACTCCCATGAGCCTGCTGTTCTTCAGTGTATTCCAATTTTTGATTCTGAAGTAACAAATTCAACTTGGTGGTAGGTGTTTAAAGTTATATTATATAAATTATACAAGCATCATTGGCACAACACACACTTATTGCTCCTCCCCCCCACACCCACACCCACTTTCTCTGCCTGTTAGAAACCTTACAAAAAAGGGGGTCAGGCATTTGATCTCTCTAGGAATTAGGATTTTGTCTCAACTGCTCAACGTATGCAAAGACACAGAACATAAAAGGGGACCGAGTGTCCCTGCTCATGAATGCAGAAATCTAGACACAGCAACTTTTATGCTGTGCAGAAGGACATTTTAGTTTCAGTCTAAAATTCATTTAACAGAAAATTAACATTCTTCCCACCAAGAAAGGTAGGAACTTCTCTTGGAGATGAGTGGAAACTTGGCCTTTGAGAGAGAGAGAGACCCAGTTTTAATAAATAAGAGTGAGATGCAGGGCTGGGTTTGTGTTTTCATCTGTCCCGTTTTTCCTGAGCTCCCAGGGGGAAAAAAATGCTTGAAAGGAAGATTCTCATCTGGGTCACAGCAGCTCTGGGAGAAAATGAACTACCCACCCACCATGCCCAGGTTTGGAAGAGAATGTTACTAGAGCTAGATTTCTAGCCACATTTGAGGACAGGACAGATGCTATCTAAAGGAAGCCATTAGGACAGCACTTGTTTGGGACATTTAAATTCTTTGAAGAATGCATGGACTAACCAGGCCACAGGTTGGGTTTGGAGCACAGTCCCTCAGTTGCCAAAGGGATTCGGTCCGTCGGGATTTTTGGCACACTAAAGAGCATCCAAAAATACAGACAAAAACGAGCGAGCGATGACACTAACCAAAGTCTTCGGGACAAATGGCAAAGAATTCCAGTTACATCCAATTGCAGACATGAGCGTTACCTTAGAAAAAACACATGCGACTAATTCAACAGGGGGCTCCGGGTGAGCACGCAGGTGACTCAAGGGCTATGTACAAAACCAGGCTATTTTACAGCTCATTAGAAGTTCTCCCTTTTAAGAAGCCATTACTCCCCAGAGAGCTGCTGGGCTGCTCCAGTTGAACAGCAGAATGATCTAGAAAGAGGCCATTTAAATAGGCTTGGGTGGCTGCTTGGGTTTTATGGTTTGTTTAAAGAATCATCCACCATGAGGTGAAGGCAGGAGCACGATGGGTCATTGAAAACAGTCAAACTCAGAAGCATCTCCAGCCCCTGTATGTGGTGTAGGACAGGGCAGTCCTGCAGTTCCCTTCTACCTCCCCATCCCACAGACGCCCTCCCTTCTAGAGATTGGCCAAGCGCATCTCAGTCCTGCTCCAAGGATGGGCTCACACCACATGGGGCTTCATTCTAAATGAGTTCCAGTCATGAAGAAATCCTTAAGGACGGAGCAGGTGGGACCTCACCTGGCGCATCTGGAGATCTGGGCCAAAGACCAGGTTGCTGTCCTGGCCAAGGACTGGGCAGTCTCTTTTGCGTTGTCTCCTGTCTTTGGCACAGCACCCGCCCATTAATGACACTTTGCCCACCTGGGCACCATTTGCTATTCCACCTCTCTGTCTCTCTCATATGGACATTCCAGGTCTACCCCAAAGGGAGAAAAAATTGTTGCTGAGCTGCAAGAAGCCTTCCTTCTGCATCCAAAAGAGAAACGGGACTGCTGTTCCTTTGGCAGTGCTTAGGCCTCACCTCCAACACGGGGGTGCACGCTGCCAGCACACGGCTGCATTAGGGCACCATATTGATAGCGATGGAGCCCCATGACGTTCTGGAGTTAATGAGAGTTGGGGTTCCCTCCCCCATTGAGGAGAGTGGTCTTTTTGCTTCGCACTTCCAGTGAACAGCCAGGCTCATTCTCCATTTTAACACTCCCTGCTGTAGATCTCAGCATAGCATTCCTCCAGTGTCCGTTTGGAACCAATAACAAAGATACAGATCATTCATTTGTACTGTTGTCCTAGAGTGCAACTAATGACCTGAATCCAAGTGCTGGGCCAGCCCAGCTCTTACTGCCCTGCATACAATCCATCCATCTGCCAGTTCTGCCTGTCAGCTAAAAGCAGATGGAGAGTTGTCTCTTGACCCAGGGCTACTGTTATCTCTCCTGCACCGTGACTGACTTTGCTGTAGATAGCCTATTAGCTTCTCTATCAGAGTGAGGGTCACCAGAAAACTCCCCTTGACAGCAGCTTGAGCTACAACTGGTGGTTGACTCTGCCTTCCACCAGATTTCTCCAGCTGAGGAAACAGCAGGAGAGAAGAGAAGATCAGCAGTGATCTGGCAAGAAGGGATTCCTTAGAGATTTTAATAACTATATACACACAGGGCAAGACTTGCAGACTTCAGTCTGCAGTTTATTCACAAGCCTGATGAAAAATACAACCAGCCACTTGTGTGTCAACTGCTGTCAAGGTAGTCTCTGCCACGTGGCTGCATAAATACAAGCATGGAAGCCACTCATGCCCCATCAGAGTGTGTTAACTGGGAGCAACAAGCTGTTTGCAGAAGAAAGTACATAGGATCCAATCCCAGAGTGCTGAGCCACTGGAGTTCCCAAGGATTTCAGTGGGAAGTGAGGGCTCTTAGCACCTCACAGAATCAGGCCCTTCCTCCTCCCTTTCCTCACTAAGGCTTAGAATAGAGCTTTTGCATGATTTCTGCATTCAGGGGCCCAAGGCCAGTTTGCAGCAAGGACATAACTAAGCCAGACACCAACACACAATGAGGCAAGGAAGTTGCTTCCCTACCTTACCTTACACAGGGAAGATACAAAGATCCCAGCAGGATTCCAAAAGATCTCAACCCCATGCTTCAGCAGCTGGAGCTGAGTGGAAGCCCTGACCTAGTGATCTTCCCCATGGGAGCCCTTTCCCAGACTCCCACCTGCATCCAGGGAAAACAGCCATGGAAGCTGGGCTAAAGCAGGTGAATCCAGAGTTTTAACTTTTAGGCAGGGTCTGGAGTTTAGGTGATACCCCTTGGTAGCTCAAAACCAACTATGGAGTGAAGATGAAGGGGAAGGCCCCTCTGCTCTTAGGAAAAATGGAGACTTCACCTCCACCCCAAATGCATCCATAAGTAGTTCTTGAAAACTTGCCCCCATGGAGTGGGTGATGCACTCCCGAGATTCTCTCAGCAGCCTGCAGAGGATAAGACAATGGGGCATGGCCAGGGCCCCATTATCCCAGGAAAGCCAGCTCCACATGAGGCCTTGATTTAGACACAAAGAACCCTTTGCTGGGCAGAGGCTTTCCTGACTGTGGCAGAACTGGCGTGAACACCAAAGTGTCCCAAGACCGATCCCCCCTGCTTCTCTGGCACTATAAACCTTGGAGTAAACCGAGATGCATCTGAATGAGTGGAATGAGAAGATGCAGGGAGGTGTTCTCCAGGTGTGCTGCTTAGAGTGCTAGCTGGAAGACCAGGGGTACTTCATTGACGAATACCCCTCAAAGCAATAGGGGGTTGGCACCAAGGATAGGTATTTGTCTTAGTGTGTCTCTAAGAAGTAGTCATCAAATTACAAGGTTCCCTTCGCTGGGTCAGATGAGACTGGAAGACAGAAACCTGCAGCTCATGATCAAACATGGTCCCGATACAAGTCGGGATCACTGGCACCATAAGCAGCAACACTGAACACTAATGCAGCTGCACATGCTACTCAGCCCTGAAGTCCTTCTAGCTCTTCAGCAGAACCTCGCACAGGGGAAAAAAATCACCTCAACAGCCTCCAGATCTATATGGCACAATCAGCATCTCTGATCCAAACTCACATGTGCCTGGGACCTGCAGCAAGGCAAGGGGGCTGGCACTGGTGTCCCAATGCCATAGCCCTGCACACGAGCAGGATGAAGCAATGGACACCGAGTCATGTTGGCACTGAAATGTGAGTGTCCACTCCAAGAGTCTCTCAGTCTGAAACACTCCTGTAGCGAACGGCAGCCAAGTCTGCTCTGGGAACAGGCGTAGGGAGCAGAGAGGAATGGGGGGAACCTTGTGCTGGTTTAAAAGAAGAGAGGGAGGCTGGAAGCTGCATGATCGGAGATTGAAAGGTGTCAATCTGTAGCACTAGCATCCAGTCCCAGCAGAGCCAAGCGCTCCAGAGGCAGGCAGGCTCCAAGGAAGCCTAGGTCATTGTTACACAGAGGTTGTCTAATGCCTTTCATTGCACTTCAGAACTACTAGGAGGAAGATCCTTGAAGGCTCCTCCAAGCTTCTGCACAGACCTTCCCTCCTGGGTTTCTTCTGGAAAGGCTCCTTCTCCAATCCCCAGTCACTGCACACAGCCAATTCCCTTCAGACTCATCTCCAGGTCAAATGGCCACACTTTGTTAAAAACAGACCATAAATCAGTAATTCGTGATCAGGAGAACCCAGCCCCCTCCACATTGTGGGGCTAAAAAGCACCCAGTCCCACCCTCTGGGAGAAGGGCTAGTCACCAGAACCAGACTCTTCAAGGAGTTCCTGAGATGCCGTGTGTCTTGTGACATGTGCGTGGACACACCAGGAGGAGAGCAAGGTCTTTGGCACCAGGAGCCAACCCCACGTCTATAGATTCTCGCCTGGTTGGTACTGGGGCTCTGTCGACGTGAAGTAGTCCTCCAAGAAAGCCTGCAGATACTCGAAGGTGGGCCTTTCCTCTGGGTCCTTCCTCCAACACTGGCACATCAGATCGTGCAGTGATTCAGGGCACTCTGGAGGACAGGGCATCCGGTAGCCACGTTCCACCTGGTCCAGCACTTCCCGGTTAACCATACCTGATGGCCAAGAGAGGGAACAGTGAGACATACCAGGGCTAGCTGACTTGATTAAGACCATGTAGTTAGTCTGTGGTAGAGCCAGGAACCGAACCTTGATCTTCTGCTAGCTAGATCTTCCTCAGCCCTAAATACAGCCAGTCACTCACTCCAAGCATGAATGGGAGAAGAACTTGATCCATGGCAGGAGGTCTGGGGTTTCACTCCAGGCTCAGAACATCTTCTTCCAAGTACAAGTCCCTCTCAGGTCTTTCCCACCATGGGGAAGGCCTCATTATCCACCCCCATCTCTAAACAATGGCAGAAACACCACAGCAAGTTTCTCCATTGAGGAGATGAGCCTAGGAGTCACCATGACAACTTAGACAGAACACTGCTCCATAGATCAGCTGCAGTCTACCACAGCCAGAGCTGATATCAGAGCCTGCAGTGGCCAGGGACTGCAGAGGACCTCCTGGTGCCTACAGTCAGTATCTACTCTTACCTGGGTAGGGCACTCTGCCCTTTGTGGTCAGCTCAGTCAATAGGATTCCAAAGGACCAGACATCCGACTTGATCGTAAACCTGCCATATAAAGCAGCTTCCGGGGCTGTCCACTTAATGGGGAACTTGGCACCTAAGCAACAGAGATAGAAAATAAGATTCAGATGCAATCACTCTGTACATCCACTAGAGGAGCCTACACGTGGTGAACTGAGGGATAGTGACACCATAACAGGTGTGAGTGGAGCACTACTCTAGGTGGGACGTTTCACCAACCGGACTTGCAGACCTCCGTTCAGAGGACTAGGCTACAGAACTAGCATTGGAGAAAAGTTATGCCTGCCCCATTTGCAGTCCATGGTACTAGTGACGGTGATTGCTTCCCCCTCACCCATTACAGGGACAGCAAGCATCTTATTACGTTCTCATATCTAGGCGGGGACAAAAGGAGTAAGTCTGAAAAGCATAAGATGGGGTCCCAAGTCCCATCCCCTTCACTTTTCAATAGCCCCAGCAGGGAAGGGTGGGTAGAAGCAGGTGAATGGGAGTTAAAGTGCTGCTTTAAAGTAAACCGTATGTAGCAGCAGGGTCCTACCATACATATCCGAGCACAGGAGCGTGACTGCAGACTTCTGAGAAGTGCTGGATCAAGAGCTCTGCAGAGCCATGTCCCTCAACACTGTAGTCTGAGTTGCAGCTGTGCCGGCTCCCTCGCTGGCTGGGGGCAAACCTCCATGCCCTGTTTAAGTACTTAGCACCTCTGCCGAGGCCACCCGTACCAGTGGGGCAGTCTATGCAGCATGGGGGCCACAAACAGCTTCAGGAAGGCAACAATTTTGAGTCATTCCTGAGCTGAGTTGGACTTGAACCTAGAGCACGTACCAATGGCATGTGCCACTTGGCTCTTACCTGCCCTGCTCCACTCAGAAATGCTAAGCAGTTTGGGCTTCACTCATTCCCATTTTCCACAGCTCCCTTGAACACCCACATGTAAAGGCAATGCACACCCTCCCACTCCCCATACCTTGCCTGGCCGTGTATTCATTGTCCTCTATCAGCCGGGCCAAGCCGAAGTCGGCTACCTTGCACACCAGGTTTTCCCCCACCAGGATGTTGGCAGCTCGGAGATCCCGATGGACATAGTTCATCCTCTCCACATAGGCCATTCCAGATGCAATCTGTAGCCCACCCAAGGGACAGTGCAGAGAACGTCAGAAGCTACAAGACACGGTTTTGCCCATGCACTAGACCTCACAACTGTGCTTGTTGAATGCAGAGCTACTGGTAGCTGCATTCTGGGCATGGTAAATAGCTGGCACTCCAGCAGCATTCTGGGAGGCTCTGCTGGAGGTGGAATGGAGGTGGTAAAGTGGCAACTCAGCATCAGCCTGAGCTGGTAGGACTTGGAAGGGGCTTGCAGTTCCTTTGCAATGCTCCGCCATGCCAGGTTTGTGGCCATAAAGAAGACACCGAGGGGGAGAGAGTAAAGCCTGGCAGTGATGAGGGACTCCCTTCCCTGGGATTCTATGTGAAATAGCACACAGCACCCCAGACTGGGGGCCCTTTTCTACAGCAGCCAGGTCAGGGCAGTAAAACCTGCTGGGACCAGTCCAGCAGCAAGAGCCACGCTAGGGATGATAGCTGCTTTTTGCTCCCATGTATGCGCCATGGAATCAAGGCTACAGATCTAGCACAGGACCCCTCATGGTTTTGCAGAGTACATCTCTAATTCAGTGACCTCCAGAACCCTAAAAATCTGCTTAGGGCCGGCAGCTATTGACCAATGGGATGGCTGGTTTTGGATCAGGTTACCCCCACACTCAGAGGACAAGGATGTCTGAGGCAGTGCCTCAAACTCTGGGGCCATTTCACTTTGGTGCTAGTAGATTTCTGCTGGCCTTGGATTGCACTATGAGGGTCCTGTTCTCTCTGGCAGCTGGATCCTCACCCCACACCCAGACTAGGCATGAGAAAGCCCAAAGTCCAATGGCCACAGCAGCTAAGAAGATAAAAGGGAAATTGAAACTGCAGTTCTCCAGTCAGGAGACACACCTGAGCCGCCATGTCCACCAGCTGGGGCAGCCGCAGGTACTTGCCCATCTCCCCCTTCAGGAAATCCAGTAAGCTCCCTAGGGTGTAAAGGCACAACCGTCAGCTGCAGTGACAAAGGAGCGGACCCCAAACTCCTGGCCACTTGACAGTGTTTGAGTAGAATAGCAAAGAGGAGCCCTTGTGCAGCTGCCCTTGAAGTGACAGTCGTCTTTGCCCCTATGTTGGGGGCTTCTGCACTGTGATCCAGTCTCAGCTTCACTGGAAGCTGCAGCCTGAGGAAATTCAGTTTCTTACGGGGCCTCCTGAGAGGCGTTGAGTGACCTCAGACCCCTGGGAGCTGTGGGGCAGGCAGCACATTGCAGCCAGATAGGGACCGACCAGGGGAACTGAAAGACTCTGCTTAGTTACAGAGGGTCCTTTGTTTTTTCAAGGCTGCATCACCGGATGGGTGAGCCCAGTCTCTGAATGGGCTCAGGGAAGCAATGTGGCCTGCTGAGCTGACCCCACGCAGGGGCAGGTTCAACTGCAGTGTGCTGGAGGAGTGTGTGTTGCGATGTTGCACCACAAGTTGGTGGCCCGGGCTGAAGAAGAATCCTGGGTCTTTTGGGTTCCCTCCTTTCACACTTGCCTGCGTTGACACCTTTATTAACATCCCCAGCGCTGCTCCAGCACTGGGGGAGCGCCACTGACGGTAGCAATGGTGGAGCTGCGCATTTATTGTAACTGCCCGATCATCACCTGCCCCAGGTAGTGTAGACGGGGCTACAGAGGCTGCACCTGGGCTTTGATTTTGCCAAGCATGAAGCGTTCCCTCTCTTGGCTCAGGCTAGGTTTGCGTGATGCAGAGCAGGCAGGGGGAGGGGGTGGTTGCAAGCAAATTCTTCCTTCTGTGTCTGGAATCTCCTTAGGGTCTGAGGCTATTGGCTTCCACACTCTCTCCCTGTGCCGTTGCTTCATTTCTCTTTGCTCGAGGAAGCTGTCTGTGTAATGCATGCTCCCACTTTCTGCCCCTAACTGCCCCCTCAGAATCCTCAACCCATCCAGCCCCCCCGCTCCTTGTCCTCTGACTGCCCCCTCCAGAGACCCCCCGCCCCTAACCACCTCCCAGGACCTCACCCCCTATCTAAGCTCCCCTTCTCCTTGTCCTTGACCGCTCCCTCCTGAGACTCCCCCCAGCTACCCCCCTCTTGCTCCCTGTCCCCTGACTGCCCCAACTCCTATACACCCCGCTGCCTCCTGACAGACCCCTGTGACTCCCATGCCTATCTAACCCCCTCCCCCGTTCCCTGACCACCACCTCCAGAACCTCCACCCCATCCAACCGCCCCCTGCTCCCTGTCCCCCGACTGTCCCCTGGGAGTCCCTACCCCTTATCCAATCCCTCCCCGAACTTACCATGCTGCTCAGAACAGTGCGTCTGGCTTAGCACAGCCTGGCCGGAGCTAGACGTGCAGCCCCACCCCCACAGAGTGCTGCCACATGGTGGCATGACTCCGGGGTAGGGGGGGAAGGCAGAGGAGGGGCCGGGGGGATCCTCCCCAGCTGGGAGCTCAGGGGTTGGACAGGATGGTCCCGGGAGCCGTAGTTTGCCCATCCCTGCCCTACATGCTTCTCTCTGCTCACACAGTAGGTTGAGTTACAAATAGGAAGCAGTTCCTCAGTTATCCGAGCCTATGACTATCCCAGCCCCCCATCCCGATCCCCTGGGGCCAGGCACTCACCTTTGCTCATGTACTCCGTCACGATGTAAATGGGCTCCTCTGACACCACCGCGTAGAGCTGAACCAGCTTCTCGTGACGGAGTTTCTTCATCACCTGGGCCTCCTGCAGAAACGCCTCTGGAGACATGGTGCCAGGTTTCAGAGTCTTTATGGCCACCCGGGTGGTGCCATTCCAGGTCCCTGGAGCAGAAGCCAGAGCCAGTTTAGGAAGCAGCCCCTGGCCTTTACAGGCGCTTACCTAGCACCCCAGTCAGCCAGATGCTGCCATGACACACTATCGACAGGATGTGCAGGGATGATGCTGCACCAGGTGTGGAAGCCCGACAGGTGCACGGGCCTGACTAGCACAGGGAGAGCTGCGGATTTCACTGCGCCCCACCCGCCTTCTGACACATCAGCATTCCTTAGCCAGTGCTCACTGCACTGCGCGGCTCTCGCGGCTCGCTGCTGGTGCCAGCCATTATTCCCTCCCATCCCATGTACACGGCCTGTTTGGTTTGCAAAGACGCTCCCTCAGAGCACCCCTGCATCACGCCAATGAGCACCCCTGCTCCCATCCAGGTGGGAGACTCCAGCCAGGAAGGAGTGATGACTCAGTTAGCTGCACGGAGTAACCAAAGCTGAAATTCCTATTCTCTCACTCAGCCCTCGCTGTCAGAAATCCAGCTGGCTCTGGAGGAGCAGACGCTCCCTGGCCCCGGCACCCGCTGCTGCTGCCTTAGGCGTGTGTCTGGAGGAAGCCTTACCCATCCACACTTCTCCAAAGCAGCCTTGCCCCAGTTTCACCTCCAGGCGCAGAGACTCCCTGGGGATTTCCCACGCATCCTTCGCAAGTCCTTGCGTTTGGGGCTTGGCAGTTGGGCACACGTTTGTGAGACGGTGGCACAATCCATCAGCATGTTCTGGCAAGGGGGGAGATAGACAGGCATCAGAGGGCATTTAGATAGGTGGCATCTTCCCCACAAGTCCTGCCAGCCTCAAAAGCAGCAGAGTCTGTTCGGATCCTCCTCCTCTCCCTTCTTATTTAAAATCCCATTATTTGGCTCTTCCCCATTTTATTTCAGTGGGAAGGGTGCCCAGGACACTTTTGCCTATGGAGCTACATTCCATGTGGAAGACAACATCCCCGCCCCGCTTCAAATGGAGCCTGTCATTCACTGCATACCTGCTACAGCATTTAGGCCATACGTCTCTAGGGGCTGTTCTCTGCATTGCAGAGGGGAGGGAGCAAATGGTCTTCCTTCCTTGATAATTTCCCTCTTAACACCTCGCCTCTGTCTCCCCTGTGGGGACACGCCATCTCCTTAGGAGACAAGGGGATGGGGGAGGGATCATCTGTCTAAAATCACCAACTCTCCTGTATGTTTTCAGGGAAATGGAAGCAGACCTTTGGCTTCTCTTTTTGGTTGCTCTACCTGCCAAAGTAAAGCTGTGGGCCAACCCCAAGCCTCCCATCCCCATCACAATGCAACCCTGGCGCTTTCTACACTGGGGATTTTTTGGGGGTTTTTTTGGCAATGTTACCCAACAATGGTGCAGCTGCGTTGGTGGTAGCTTGGATGTAAGGGGTCAGCAGCCTGTCTAAAAAACCTGATCAGAGTAAGTGTAGAGTCTGGACTATCAGAAGCTGCAGGAGCCTTGTCCACACTAGGGTCCTATCACTGCAGCCACTGAGGGAGCTGAATCAACCTTCTCCCAAAGGAATAATAATTAATAATAAATAATAATAAAAAAAATAAATAAAATAATAATAATAATAATAATAAAAAAAGCAAAGATCCCCACCCCATTGCCAAGAGGGAGACAGAGGCAGTCTCAATTCACATGCAAGGCCTGCATAGCCTGCCCCCAACTACATCTCTGTGCCTCCGTACGCCCCCATCGGGTGTCTCCTTCTCCCACTCTCAATGCTGTACATTCACCCTAACCTCATCTGTCCAGCAGCCCCTCTCCCCGCCTTCAAACCCAACCCTTGGGGCAATACTCCCTCTCCTCTGTCATTAGTAACCCACAGGCCCTGTGTTTCCCGAGCGGCTGTCCTGGGCTGGGCTACATTTTACTTTGCGTAGGCCTTACAGGAACGGGTTCAGCTGCATTCAGTACAAACACAGGGCGTGAACACTTACTGGAGTAATACGCCACCAGCTGCTGCAGGTTGTTGAACTGCGTGCGGGAGGTGATGTAGAAGCCACCGCTGTCCAGCTTGCGGATCTTGTAGTGTTTCACATTAAGCCCCTTGGCGTTGTCGAAGTCAGAGACCGAGAGGCAGTAGGCACCTGTGGGGAAAGTACCTCAGTCCTCCTGCCCTGGTTACGCCCGGGCCCTTGAGGGGACACTCCAAGAGCTAACAAGATCACACACATCCAGCACACCCACGCACACAGGTTTACCTCTGACCACCTCTCTGGCCCATACAGCATGTAATCTTGGGTCCAGTTTCACTGGACTGGCTTAACAAGGCATCAGAAGGAGAGTGGATGGGAAGAAACATGAAATGAGTAGCACCCAGATGAGGAGTACACAAAAGGGCAGGCACAAAAACCAGCCACTTCTCTTTAAATGGGGACATTGCTCTGCGGCGGAGTGGTACAGGGAAATGCCCAATATTTTGGTGAGGTGTCTAGGATCAGCTGGCCCTGCCATCACCTCCCTGTGGGGGAGTGAAGGTAAGAGGAAAAGGGTGCCTCCCTGTGTGGTTCCTGGATGAGGTATGAATAGGAAGTGTCCCTGCTGGCTTACTGGAGCAAAGCCGGGAGAGGGGAACCAGCTGGCCAAAAGGAACAGGACCTCCGGAGCCTTGCTAGCGCTGGCTGGATTGGCAACAGGGCAAGCAGCCATTTGAGAGCGGCAAAAATGAATGCAGGACTGGGAAAGGCTTCACATAACAACAAAAGCAACAAAGGAGGAATCTGCCTAGGCAGGAACCAGCCGAGTCCCAGTCACCAAAGAGAAGAGTTGGATTGTGGGAGCCAGGAGGGTGGGGAGGAGAACGAGCACTCAGCGGGCTCCAAGCCCCGCCTCTCTGAGAGGAAGTAAGAGTGTGTTACATAGCCTCCCGGATGGGTCGTTGCTGGAGACAAGAGTGACAGGCCCCTCAGGCTGAAAATCATGTTTACAGCCAATCTCAATTTTCTTCATGAGCTTCTCAAAGGAAGGGCCCAGACTAATCCCCAAACCCAAACCCCACTCCAGCTCTGGAGACTCTGGAGCTCAGTGGGGGCTCTAGCTCAGTGCTCCATGCCCAGCACTGCCATGTTTAGGCTGCCAGCTCTGCAGGGGACAGCTGGTGCTTTATTCATATCAACTGTTTCCACTGGAATTAAAAAAAAAAAAAAAAAGATCATACTGATTCTAAGACTTCAAGTGTTTTCAGGAGCTCCCAGACCTCCATTTGGGGCCAAACTTTGACCAGTATCCTGTTCATTAACAGAAGCACCAACCCAAATGTTCAAAAATGATGAGTCAGCCCCCCAGCCCTATTTTTAAAGAGAACCACAAATCTATATGCCTTCTGATTCTTGAACCTTTGTGGGGGGCAGATGCAGTGGAGGGGGATCACATTTTCTAGCTTTCTTCTGCAATTAGGAAGGGCTAATAAAATCACAAATGTTTCCCCCCAAAAAATCACATGACTCCAGGAGCTGGGACTTCATAGTGAGTCTTGCAATATCTGCTGGTTCTCAAGGAGAGCTAGGGTGAGCATGCCGACGAGAACTGGAAATCATATGCCAGCCTACAGATGGAGCCTATGCCTGAAGCACATGGGAATCCATCTAGATGGGAGATTGCTATGCAAGTTACTATGTACTCCCATTTATACCAGTCCTAAACTTCACCATCCCACACACCAGCTTCAGAACATCTCAGGTCAGCATGCAGAGAGCTGTTTGGTGCCTTGGACTGCACATTCCAAATCAGTTTGGACACAGCACCAGAACTCACCTATGTCAGAGACATAACATTCAGCCCCCTGTCCCCAGTTATATTGACTAAATACCCCACCGCCATGCCTAAATCTCAACAGGACTCAGCGCAATTGTGTTGCTTGTACTGAGCGCACCCAGGTCAGAGCGAGGCTGGTGAAATCTTAGCAAGCCCAAGCACGCAGGACAGATGTAATTCAAAGCCAGGCTCTCTGCTGATGAGAGGCCACTGCTGCCTGGGTATCAGCTAGCCTGCTCCACCCTACAGTGCCTCCATGAAGCCGCTCAAACCCAATAGCCCCTGGCACTCCAGGAAGGAGGGAACTGCAGAGTTCCCTGTTGCCATTGGTTACCCAGCTATTCCCAGCTCAGTGACCCAGTTTCTGCACTGTTCTCCCAGAGGGGAAAAAAAACAAAACAAAAAAGACAAGCACAAGATCGAAGACTGTTTACACCAGAGTTTTCAATCCCACCCAGCTCTCAGCCAATCAGCTGGGGAAAGAGAAGGGGGAACCGCCCACTGGAACAGGCTGGCTGAGTCGGGACAGATTAAAAGTAAGAAGGTCACCGACGAAGTACTGGCCCTTGGTGCAGGAAAAGGGTTCCAGGGGTACTGCTGACTGGCTCCCCCTCTAGGCACAGGACAGGGGGCACGATAGGGGTTGTGTGCACAGAGAAGGGGGGCCTCTGAGCAATGCCAGCTAGCCTCTCCTCATTCCACCTTTGTGAGAGGAAGCGCAGAGCCTGGAGAGACGCTTGGACCAAGCAGACTGGCCACCCCACTGCCTTGTGCCTCCAGATCCTGATAGAAGTGCCGCATAGAGATGGTTCTCCAAGACTTAACCACCCCACAGGCCTTCGCCGTGGACGTAAGCGCCTGCCGGGGACCCAGTTACCTTTGGTGGTTTCACTCTCCCTGACCAGGAAGGTTCCTCGGGGGTTCTCAGAATTGAGCAGCAGCCGCTCCGATTCCCGGCGAGTGATCTTGCCAAAATACCACCTGGAAGAGCAAGCAACAGATCAGTACAACAAAAACCCCCTGGGTCTAGACTTTCTTCGTTACTGCTACCATGTTTTAGAGAGGGATGCCCCAACATCCCCTCCCCCACAGCACCAATTGCAAGAACCAAGGGTAGCATTGACAGCCAGAGGCATTCATCAGTTCTCAAATCCCAACAGCCAGGGGGCTAGGGATCTATTGGGAAAGATACAATTTGGTAAACAGCAAAGCCTCTCCCTCACTGCCCCCCTCAAAAGCGAGTCTGTGCCATAGGCAGTCACTTTCTTTTTGAATTAACGTGTCCCCCAGGCATCCCAGCCCAGCATTACTCCAAGAACTCTTCTCCACCACCCCAGATGTGGAGCAGAAAGCGGGTGTTATTTCCACAGCGTAGTGGAAGCTGCAGGAACGCCTGCAGTAGGGTTCAGATGAGAGTCTGTGTGATTTCGGGTTAGGCTGGTCAAGCCTTCCAGCATGGTGCGTGCAACACGTCAGGGTAGATTTACATAAAAATTAGTGGTGCACCCGATTGCACATGTCTAGTTTGCACAGATCACTAGGGTGATTGCATACACAAATAGGGCCATTGTAGGTACAAATGTGCCTATTGGCATGTGGTCCCTAATTTGCATATGCAAATTAGCCAACATCTTGCATATGCAATTAAAATGCCTATTTGGTCTGGAAAAAACAAACAAACAGATCCTTTAGAGCCACATCTACTACGCAGGCCATCCCTGGGCAGTTGTTCAAGACTGATTTCAGTGTATATGGCACCAAAACATATCTAGTCTTAACATTTGGCTTTGAGCGTGCCTGAGAAAAACAACAAAACGTTTAACAGAGTGGCAAGCTCAGAAAGCCCACAAAGGCCTTTCGGAGGCTACAAAAAATGTCTGAAAAAAATATACTTGACAGGCTGTTTGCATTGTTCTTTTAAACCGTCTAAAAAGATTTTAATTACTCTTCAGCCTGGATGGAGTCTGAGGGTGCGACATAGTTACTGGGGATGTAGCCCGTTTGTCCTGTTGTGAGGGAGTGAGCCAGCCACCAGTCTCCTTCCCTGGAAGAGAAACAAAGAGAGACAGACATTCAAAAAGAGGAACTTCTCTAGCAGTGAAGTCATCCCCAAGCAGCTGACAACCAAAAGTGGACTCCCTGGGCTGGAGGTATTGCAAACAGGCAAGCCTGGCCCTTACAGGGAGGTCACTGGCACCAGGGTTATTTCCAAGCTAATTCTTCTGCTTAGGTCACTGTGGGGTGCCCACAGCTTTACTGAACTGGGAGATGTTCAGAGACCCAAAGCTACAGTTAGATTGGACTGAAACCGGATTGAGAGTCAACAGGGCAAGGGACAAGCTCTCAAAGGTTCAGGGTGAGTTAGTTCAGGTTGGAGTCTGGGTGCTGTGAGCCCTACTATCTGTCTACCTTCCTGTGTTCTTTAGGGTCATTACTAGGGTTGCCAACCCTCTAGGATCACCCTGGATTCTCCAGGAATTAAAGATTAATCTTTAATTAAAGATGGTCATGGGATGACACCTCCAGCAACACGTCCAGCCAAAACTGGCAACCCTACATTACACTGAGCAGCAGAATTTGTTTGGCCACAAAAAGCATCCATCTTTGCACTCAGTATTATTTTTACCATGAACTCCAACCGCTCCCCACGACAGTCCCTAGAAATTCACTTTGAAGTACCATCGCCAAGGGACCTTTAGAACCCCTGGGGGCAATGGCCAACCCGGCAGGGGAACAAACAACAGAGATTTGCTCACAGAGGGCTGTGGCTGAGGTGCTGAGCACCTGCAATTCCCATCAGTGCAGGGGGTTTACAGTGGCTCACTCCTCGATTTGGCCCTAGTTCTTTTGGGCTGCGATTTACTGCACCAAGCAGGAGGCAGAGTGCGGCGCTCTCAACAGGCAGAGCTCTGAAAAGGGGTCTGTCCCCTCCACAGCCACAAGAATCTCAGCATTTGCTTGGACGTAGTCACAGACCATCGTGACAGCCCCTGGCACCAGCAAACCAAAGGCTCTAGGAAATACATTGGCAACAAGGGAATCAGGGCACCCTTTGTTAACTCAGAAATGCCACTTGATCAGAGATTCCAGTGCGGATACCATGTTGATCGCATAAAGCATGCGATGGCCACAGTCAGTGTGCGATCACTCTCACATACACACACCACAGGGGATAGCCTTTTAAATAAGGAAATGCCTTACTTAAAAAGGCACATTGGATACCCATTGAAAATACCTTTGGAGCCATCTGAATTTGAACCAAGTCTGGCTGAAGTGTGAAGCATTGGAAATCCCAGAGAGTAGAAAGAACAGGGAAGCAGAAAAGGAAAAGAAAGAAAAAAGCAGAATGACTGTGATAATTTAAAAAAAAGTGTGCTAGAAAAGACGGCCAAACAAAGGAGACTTGTTTGTTAAATGCAAATCACATAAAAGCAGCAGAAGGAAGAGAGGAAAAAAGGGGAGGGACAGAGCGTGAAAAATAAATGCTTGAGGCATGAATGTCACTTAGCAGGATTTGATTGGCACTGCCATTTACTTTGGCAAAACTTCTTTTGAATTCAGTGGGGACAGGAGGGTCATGACTGGCGTGAGGTTTCAAGTCATCTCTCCCTTTCACCGATCCTGCACGAGGAGCTTACGTGATTGGGCGAGGGGCTCACCCAGCAGAAATGGATCCAGGCATAGGTGCCAACTCTGGGGCTGAGAACCCACGGAAAAAAGTAGCGGGTGCTTGGCACCCACCAGCCACAGCTGTTTGGTGCAAGATTGGCAGCTTGGGGAATGGTGGAGAACAGCGAGCCGGGACCTGGGGGCAGGAAGAGTCGGAGCGAGGGCAGGGGTAGAACATGGGGTGGGGCCTCGTGGGAGGGGCAGGAGTACCCCTTTCCTGGGGGAAAGTAAAGTCAGTGCCTAAGGATCCATGCTTCCATATTAGGCTGCAAGCGGAGCTCAGAGCTACTGCTGTGTTATCCTACGAGTCACTTGAAGAAGCTGTCTAGGAGCTCAGTTGTTCACGTGGCCGCACACAAGTTGCTGGCTGCAGCCCTGGTGAAATGCGGTACCATAAGTTTTATGTGAAGCGCGCAAGAGGGAAGAGGTGAGGAACTGGCCCCTGCTCCCTGTGGTACATGCTCCTCTCTCTCGAAATGACTAAGCCTGAAAGAACTCCCTAAATGCCAAGGTGGTTTGGAATGTCTTTATCTTGCAGAATTTCACAAGTGAGGCTGCGGCTGCTGAGTAGACAAACTCTCCATGTGGATTTCAGAATACATTTCCTCAGAACAGAGGTGTCTCAGACTCCACCAAGCCGTTTCATAGACTCCCCGAAAAGACCACCTCCCTGCCCTTTGAAATGAACAAGTGTGTGTACCCCTAACACAGCGTCTACACAGATCAGAAGGCACATGGCAGCTTTGGAAAATGGGCAGGAAAATTTCCAGTCCAGATACAAAGCTCAAATATTCCTAACTGCATTGCACCATTTGCCCATGGGATCATGCATAGTAGCCATTTACATGTACAATTACTGCCACTGTGCACACATGCTTAGCGACTAGATGTACAAGTTGTTAAAAATCTATTTAAAAAGTCTACTTGCTCTCCTACCCCAGGAGGATGGATCCAGTGTATATGCCCACAAAAGTGCTACTTGCCCCAAATACAATTTTACAAGGCTGGAATTTGAGATGAACCTATCTAGATTATTCTGGTTCATCAGTCTAGTGTCTAAGCACATCTAGGGGCTCTATGAGATGGATAATGGGATAGTCCAGCCCACCATCCTGTCTCAATAAAGTACAGCTGTCATTTCCATTAGCAGTGATCTCTTGTGACGAGCAGACTAGTGAAGTGAGAAAACAAATCCAGGGCAACGACTTTGGTGCACCAGTTCCCAGACTTTCACTAGGGTGTCTCGGGGGATTCTTGTAAGTGGGTCATGAGCATATGCCATAAAACTGGGGAAGTTTTGTCCTATGGGAAATGGCAGTCACATATTATGGAGCCTGTTCTCTCAGAGTCAGATGGGAGGGAGGGAGGAAGAGCATGTGTCTAATTTACTGTAACTGCAGGATAAACAAATCTATAAGAACTCTGCAGATTCTTGAGAGGGGTCTTGAGGGACTTTACCAGAGGATTCATATTTTCAGAACGTTTTATATGAATGGATAACGTGAGGGTTTTTTAAAGGCACATTTTAAGAGATGGTCTGAGCTTAACAAAAAGATACCCAACCACACATCTTCCAGATCTAAACTCTCCAGCTCAACCCCTGGGGAAATTCAGATCCACTGCTAGTCCTTCCTTGCACAATGGGCTAACCCAAAACCTGCTTCCAGACCTCGGGTAGCTTAGGCCATCTCATGACCCATGTTTCAGGTGTTTTCACTCTGTATAATGGTAAAATATTGTGCACCTGCAGATGCACCAATACTGTCCCATTAGCAAGCACATCTATTCACAAGGCCAGTGCAGTGGTGTTTAATATGTTTGTGACCATCACTTGATCCAGTGAAACTGTCCACACAACAGCTTTCTCCATCAATATAACCATGTTTGCATCTACCGTGCTACCCAATGAGATCTTGGGCAAGTCATTTTTTCTCAGTGCCCCTACCTGCAAAATAGCAGTGCTCTATCTCTGAGAGGTGTGGCGTATACCTACACTGAAGGTTGTGAGATGCTTGAATAACACAGGAATCGGGGCCAAATAAGTAGCTAAGATAGATAACAACAGTGCATTCTGGGAAACTTAGGTCAGCTATGCCATCCTGCATCAGCAGAGACTACAGTGCCAGTGGAGATGCATGTAGAGCAATCCAGGGAGCTCTTACTAAAGAGAGCTGGGAGGCCTGCCCAAACTACTTATACACCCATGATTGGGATCCTATCTCCACTGCAACACCCAGGACATTGGCAGATGGTGGCATCCTACCAAACTGTTGCCTAAGTAGGTAGGTATGCTGCCAGTGGGCCACTCTGAAGAGAGATCCCTCTCCATGGAAAGGTGTGGGGAATAGCTCCCCACATGCTAAGCTGATGTGTCAGCCACAGGTCTGTGCTGTCCTGAATCCTTTACAGAGGAGATGGAGACTGGGGAACGAAGATGAACAAGGGCTGGTTGAAAAGTGAAACAGATGGGAAATTCTGAGGTTTCAAAATTTGGTTTCATCCCACACTGGGGCAAACAAACAAACAAACCCACCCCAAAATCCGATTCCCAAACACCTCCCCCCCGCCCATGAAACAAAAATATCCCAAAATGTTTCATTTTGGTAAGAGTTGAAATGTGTTTTTTATTGTTTCAATGATATGATAATTTGAGTAAAAATGATTAAGTCTAAATAAAATATTTAGATAATATTTTTTGACAGGGAAACTAACAAAAACCAACACATTTCACAAAAGCAATTCAATTTCATCGAGGCTGCATTTTCCAATGGAGAATTGTTCCATCAGAGAAATTTTTGACCAGCTCTAATAAATGAGCACGGTAAACCTCAATCTTTCCAGCCTGGCCAATGTGACAGGAAAATCCAGCTTTGCTGAACATGTTAGGGGCAACCCATTCTGGGACGAAGGGGGAAGGCAGGCCTGGAGACAATGATTTCAAGTGATTCTAGCTGTATCAAGGTCCCTTTACTGGGCCTCTGTCACAGGTTACGCCTTGGGTACACTGCAGAAGAGAGTTCTCCTCAGGAAGGCCTCAATGTCTGAGGCACAGCAGACTTTTCAGGAAGTGCTGAGCTCCCACTCTCTGAAACCTTTACAAACGTCTTCCCCTTGCCCCTGAAAATGAAGGCAGCCGAAGTCCCTAGCCACTTTTGGAAACCCTGGCCTGCTCATTTAAGCTGCATTGTAACCACATCGGGGAGGACAGCGCCATCAGTTATAGCTGTGGTACAGAATGGGGACTGGGTCTTAGAGTCCTGCAGCTGAGCTGTGAGGTGCTGGCGATCCTGACTGGTGGGTTTGGTTTAGCTCACTGTTAGATTGGAAGCTCCTTGGGGCAGAGGCTCTGGTTGTTCCGCGATTGTACAGCACCTAGCACAACAGGTCCATGGACGGGGCTCCCAGGTGCTACGAGAACACAAATTATTCTGGCAGTTCTAAACCAGGGGCGGATTTCTAACCGCATCAAGTTTTGGGGATCTAATTATTCATATGGGGTGTGTGTGTGTTATTTGGGGGCCATCTCTACAGTGTGTATCATGAGCATGTAAAATGGTCCAGTCAGCCTTGACATTAGCCTCTCCTGGGACGGTGGTAAATGGAGTGGGGCAGATCTCGTTACCAACTTGCTGTGCTATTCTCCAAAGTGACTTTGACAGGCCCGCACACCTTTTATACGAGCTATGGGACACCAAAGCTCAGGAGGCAGAGGAGAGGCCTTGCCACTTACCACCTTCCCGGCTTTGCAAAGGTGTAGTCACCTCCTAGCTAGGCACCAGAGCCCCTCCTCTTTAACCCAAGGATGGAAGACGCTTGGCTGTTTCATTCCCCGGGGTCCACGCACAAGTCCTCTCTCACTCCAAGCCTATGGACCCTTCTCAAGTTTAACTGAGTCAAAACAAGATCAGCAACTCCAGGAGAAAACTGCTGAAGACACCGAGCTCCGTGTGGTTTCGGAGCAAACCCATAAACCAACCCAGACTGACTCAAAACCAGGCGTGGGTGGGAGTTTGTAACCCACTCAACCAGACATTTCCCGAGAGGTTACATGACTCTAGTTCTAATACCAAAGGGCCTGCATGTAGTGCCAGGCAGGATTTTCCATCTGCCACATGTTTTTCTAATGATACTTTGCAAAAGGAAAACAAAATGACTAGGTTTCGGGCTAACTGCATTCAGAACATGTGGCTGGAATGCCAGCTCTACTGCTGGGTCAGCGAGAAGGCTTGACGAGGTGGGTGGTTATCCCAGGAATGTCTGCACATCTCAGTGTGTTAGGCAGAAGATTAAGTTTTCTCAGTCATTCAACATGCACAGGTTAGTCACTCCCTTAACAGCACTGCATGAAGCTGCTTTCTAAAGAGGTTTTTTCCTCTGATAAAGTGAAGGTTGCAGCAACGAGATTACTCTGTATACTGTGAGGTACAGAGCTTGAAATGGATGTCTTTTCTCCTGTGTACTGCACATAAACATTTCCAAAAGCTCTACCCGCCCTGCAGAGATAGCCATTTTGTTCTCCGAGTTCCTGCAGCATGTACGAAGGAGACACACATACTTTGGAATTGTGAGCAAATGTAATTCAAATGGAAAGCAGAGTTGCCTTTTGTGCATGGGGGCGGGGAGAACCTCCCCCAGATATTTGCATAATCCAGAATCCCCAGTAGGCAGGTTCCTCTTTTTAGGAGTACTCATTAGAAACCAAAGCTAGTGTTAGGACAAAATTAAGATCCTAAGTCAAACGTTCAAAAAGGGGTCAGGAAACTCCCAAAGCGAAGGTTTCTTCTGCAACATCGAACTCAGCCACTTCGCCCATTAGAGAGATTTTATGGCTGGAGTTAATAATCAAAAACACATAGGAGTTGGGAACTGAAAAATTCCATTTGGGCAACACTACACAAGTAACACAGCAGGAGAAACCTCACAGTCAGGGGGTTATCGGACCTGCCAGTGCTAGATGCTGCAATCTTTAAATGTTCCCTTCACATTTTAAATTTCCTTAAGTTTAAGAAAGTGGTGGGGGAAAGTGTAAGAACCCAGACAGAGGCATCTCCCACAGCACAGCCTTTGCCAGCAGAGCAGGCCCGTTCCTTGACGCATGGCTATTCAGCCAGCCCACCTTAAGAGCTCTGAAATGTCTCTATTGATAAGTGTGCATGTGCAGACAAGCCTATTAAACCTTGGTTCCAACCAAGAACAAAGTCAACACCTCTCCGACTGCAGCCTTTTACACCATCCTACTTCCAAATGCATGCAACGTGCAGTGTAAAGAGCTGGCAAGAATGCCACTGGGGGAGCTGAAGAGATCAAGGGGTGCAGCCCCAGGAATTTCAGAGAGGCAGGGTGGAAGCAGTCCCCACTCTGTCCTGCCTGCATCCCCCATTGCCATTGGAAAGCACAGTGCACTGGTGGGTTGGATGAATGGGAGAGAAAAAACAGGGGGAGAGAAAACAAAGGAGGTAGGGAGTGCTTTGTGGGGAGGGATGAGGGAAGAAGGTGCCAGACCTGGATGAGAAGAAGGGACTGAAATTACACCACTGTGATATGGGCACACGGATCTAGGCAGGGCTATTTGGTAGTTAGAAAATGAACCTATAAAAGCTCCACTGGGGGAAAAAGCAAAACAAAGGAAGGGACCCAAATGCAACCTGTGACCATGGACCATAAATGGACCACGAAACAACCTCCTCCCCAGATGCCCTTTAGCCCACCCGGGAAGGAATTTGGCTTTAAACAAAAAAGTAAAAAACATACACACCTGACATCCACTTTTCTCCTAAATGAAAGCATGTTGTGCAGGAGAGAAAGAGACAGGGCTTAGATTAGAGGTACCGCACAGGCATTGGCACTGCTGAACAGTGACTGGGAAAGAAGTGTGCATGGAGAGATCTCATAAGGAATCAAAAAGAATTTGAAATCCTGTCGCCTCGAGTGAGGCTGTCAGCAACAGAGGCAGCAAAGCACAGTAAACCCCGGAGAGGTGAGAGTTATTTAAAGACTGGGGACGCTGATGCCACAAGGCAGAGGAGAGATTTGGCAACCAGGGGGCACCACAAGTAACAGGACAATACCTCCCATGGTGGTTTGTTTTGGTGTGTGGTGCTGGTAGGGCAGGCAGGGTGGAAACCTGTTCTGGTTAATCCTAGAGGCCTGTTAGGAAGAGGCCTGGCCCCAGCACTAGGGCAAACTAAAGCTGATCCTGACAACGTGTCTTTCAATAAGAGCCTCTAGGTCTGGTTCACCCCAGAAAGCACCTAACCTCTCACTCTGCCACAAACACCTTAGATGCTCCCAGCAGCCAGAGAAACAACCAACAATCCCTCTCCACAGCATCAGCAGCAGAGGGCTGTTTCCCAGCTTATGGAGGGGAGCTGTGAAGTGGTCCAAGCACAGAACTGGGAGCCAGGGACTCCCGAGTCAGATGCCAACTCTCTCTGTGGCCCTGGGCACGTCACTTAGCCTCTGTGCATCTCGCTTCGAGGGGACTGTGGTGACTTTAGTGATAGTTCTAAGGGGAGATGCCACTTGCATTCTACTGGGGGCCCTTTCCATGCTCTCTGCTCACCTCTCCCCCGCCCCCTGGTGCTGCCCAGCACCATTTTGCTGTTCCCCTCTGGGACCTCCCAAAGCACAGACTGCCTGAACATCTCACAGCTCAAGATAGGCCTCCTCTCGCTCCAGACCACCAATCCCGCCCTAGCACTGGGGAGGGCAGGCCAGATGCAGGACCCAGCTCTAGGAAGAGAGCGGGACTAACTCAGTAACCCCCAGGATTTCCCAAAGACCTCATTCTGCTGCCCAGCTCCCACAGCAAAAGCTGCCTGGGTTAATGCAGTTCCCTTGGCACCTAAACCCCGCATGCTGCAAGGCGTCCTGTCGAGACACAGAGGGCTTCACAATCTTCCCAGTGGATCCTTCAGCAAGACTAGCAGGTGTCTGTTACCCATGTCCCTGGGAGACCCTCTGCATGGACCGTCAAACCATCTGAGATGCATTCACTGCCTCTGCTCCTAGATACACATCACAGCCAATGCTCAAGGGGTGGGCCAGGCGTCGGGACTGAGACCTGGGGGCACTATGTCACAAAGTAGCGGAGAACCACCATGTGATCCCAGATAGCAGGTCAGTTTCCTTTCACTGCCTCCTTGAAGGGAGGGACTGGAGCCTCTCTAGCAAGAACCCTTTGCCAGCACTCTGGGCAGAGCGGAGGGAACCATACCCAGCCCTCCCCAGTCCTGGGGCGGAGGGCTAGGGAGGTAAGAAGAGAGGCTGCTTGAATGGGGCAAGTTGGAGGATCCCACTAGCTGCCCATCCACCTAATGCTACATGGGCTGCTACATGGCCCCCAAGCTCCCGGTCTGGCAGCAGCCCCAGGGGGCTGGGACAGCACCTTGTGGTGCTCTTTATAAATCCCCTGGGTGTAGCCCAGGGGCTTTGCTGGTACAGGAGGTCCAGCCAGACAGCCACACCACCAGGTTTTGGGAAGGAGAGGGATCCCTGAGGAACCACTTGCAAACACCAGGCAACAGATGAGACCAGCCGGGGGGTTAAACATGGAAGAAAGAGGAGAAGCAAGAGGGAGAAGAGCAGTTTTGAGGAAACAACGTTCCCAGCGAGGCTCCCCTGAGCAGCCAGGGTGGGAACCTCTGCAAAGGAGACACCAGCCCAGGGAACAGGCAGACACACTTACGTGTTGTTGACAATTTGGAGGCGCTCTCCTTTCTTGAAGGAAAGGTCCGTTTCCGTCCGTGACTCGTAGTCGTAGAGGGCCACAAAGGTGGTGACTCCACCTGAAACAGACCCAAACTCAGCCAGTGAGCCACCCGCCCACTCCAGGAAGCATTTGCCCTCCCGCCTCTCTCCCAGAACCTCCAGCCATGTCTCCCCCTCTGGCAGGTTAGAGCTGGCATCATACTGACCTGCTAAAGCCCCCGAGCGCTGTGGGGATGTGACTGTGTCAGACGTATTGAAGCCTCCGAAGAGCTTCGGCTCAGCAGCTATGCTACCGAAGGAGCAGTTGGGGGTCCGATGGGTGTCGGGGACAGGTGTCTTGCTGGGCGTTTGAGAGGAAGGGTAGCCGCCATGGTGGACGTTCTCGGCAGAGTCCAGGCTGCGTCTCCTCTGGCTGGAGTCTTTGGGTTTGCTCTTGCTGCTCCCCATGGTCCAAAACTGGAGGAGACAGTGGGGTTAAGCTGATCCCTGTGACCTGGGCAACACGAAGCCTCCAGTCTCCTTGTGTGCTGGCCAACAAACCATTGTTCAGCTGGCAAACCTCCCATCACTACTGCCTGGGGATGGGCTCCACTTCATTATATTCAGGCACAGTCTCCCACTTCCCTGTTATGGAAATGGAGCTACTCATGGTAGTAAAGTGGAGCGTACATATAAACATTTGCAAGATCGGGGCCCTCGTCAATATCTAAAGAACCAGGAGTCAGCAGACCTGAGTTTTCTTTCAGATTTTGACAGTGGGAGACCTTGGGCAGGTCACTTCCCCATAGTTTTCCCTCCCCATCTGCGAAGGGAGGATAGTATTTCTTTACGTCAAACATTAAGGCTGCGCAAAGTGCTTGGAGACCTGCAGGCTGAAGGCACAACAGGGACACAAAACAGAATCCTGGGGCAGGCCAAGAGACTTCCATGGCAATGGCATCTCCCAAAGGAGGCAAGGTCACAGCTTGCCTGTGTGCGGAGGGAAAACAGGAGACCGAGACCAAGGGAATAAGGGTCTTTAAAAAAATAAATAAATAATGCAGAAGAGTGACAAGGAAAATATATCTAGGAGGCTGCTGTTCCTCATGCTCTGAAGTACTTGGTTTTAACAATCAGATGGGGAAAGGCAGAAGCATTCCCACCTCTTGCCCCCCGTTCAGCCTTTTGGTTTTTCCTACCTTTGTCTCAGGTGATTCAGGTCTCCCGCCACTTGCTCCCATTACTAGATCCTGCCCTGCTAAATTCCATTTATGAGCGAAGGGAGGAGACGACAAGCATAATGCAGGCTAGGGCCTAACCACACTGCTTCTTTTCCACCATTACACGGGCAGTCACAAGTAGGCTCAGAATTTCCCCTGGAAACAACACTTCCCCAAACGGAAAAAGACTAAGTCTCGTAATATGGTCTGTGTGTAAGAGCAGGATTTTTCCTACTCATTGAGTCACTTTCTTTTTGGCCTGGTGAGCGAGCAAGCATCTGAAAGACAGACACAATAGGCCTAACTTAGCTGCGCTGTAATGCATTGCAGTGTCCCGTTTCAGAGTCCCACAAGAGCCCCGGGTTGGAGTATTTCACTGGGACTTCCCCAAATCAGCGTGTAGTGGTAGGAGACGACAAACAATGCGCCAAATTCTCTCTTCCTCTGCTGAAATCACTTACACTAGCAGTGAACTTGGCCCAGAAGAATGACTCCTGGGGAAGACAATGGGCAAAGGGAGTAGGAGATGGGACTGACACTTTACTGCTTACACAGCAGTTGGGTCCCACAGGAGCTCGCATGTACATCACCACCACCACAACTCATTGAAATAGGCTTCAGAAAAGGACCAGGCTTTTCACATGAGTAAGACCTGCCTCGCAGTTGCACTAGCTAGATTGCAATTGAACAGGACCAATCATTCCCTGGCTTTAGGAGCCGAACCCCCACCTTGTATCAGAGAACTCGGGCATTGGGGGTGTAGGCCTTCATCTAAAGCACCCAGCAATGGCCACTCAGACATGGCTAGACCCATGGTTACTTGTCACCTCTGGAGATACTTTCTCATCTGCTTAGGACGCAACAGGCAGCACAAGTTTTGATGTTCTTGTTTCAGACTCCTGGGGATGTTTCTCCCCGCCCCCCACTCCAATCACAAGAGAGTTCTTGTCCATCTGCAGGGACTTCATTGGGAGAGATGAGTCCTGACCTTTCCCTTCCCCTACCCATTTTGAACCACTTGCACCTATGAGAGCAAGAAGCTAGTGGCAGCACACTACCCAGGATGGACGTGTAGTGTATCGTGTCTCCAAGTCAGGGACTATCCAAGCAGCCTCTAGAGGGAGGGCTCTTCCCCCAGTACCTTTCACAAGTGCAGAGTTTGTGCCTGAGCTTAGAGTCCCGAGTGCTGGAAACCCCCACCCCCCATGGGTTTACCCCTTTGGAAAAGGGATCCTTCAGACTCGTGCTGAATCACAGGGTGCACTGCTCTGATGAGCCAAATTTGGCCTCTCACTCACGCAGGCTTCTAGGGCGTGGGCTGCACGGATAGAAGGCACCCTCAAAAAAGGAAGTGCTGTAGGGCACTGCCTTTCTTTACATTGCTCTGCTGGAGAGAGGGAAACGACACATACACACAAATGGGGCCACTGGCCAGGAGGCACAGAAGCAAAGCAAGCCAGATACCAGGCTCAGAGTGGGGCAGAATTCAGGGGTGTGCAGCTCAGACCTGTCCCAGGGCAGTCCTCCTTCCTTTACTTACTCCCCAAGCTCTCCTCTGCCCTACTCCACCAGCGCAGCGCTGCACTGCTTACACTGGCTACCCCTTACACTGGCTAATCCAACAGCAGGTCCTCTCAGAGCTCTGCCTCCAAACTAGGAGGAGAGGTGACAGAGAGAAGGATTGAATGCCAAGTCCACTCAGGTCAGCTATGCTTTTTATAATGCCTGATTTGTAAGTCCTATATGCAGGGCAGGCAGCTAGCCCACCCTCCCATCCCTCATTACCCTCCTCCCAGGAAACCTCCAGCTGTTACACTCTGTAGAATCACAGCACAGATAGGGAAGGGCCCTTGGATCACAGAGAGGATGCACCAGCAGCAATTGATAAAGTGAGCCTCAACATTGCTCAGATACCCACTGGCTTTTTAGTAGGCCCAGGACCCACCCCAAGGTAGTGCCCCAATGTCACTCTCCCCTCCTGGAGATGTTGCTGAACCCATTTCTCTTCCTCCCCTCCTTGTGCAAAAGAGAAGTCATGGTAAGTCATCGAATCAACCGTTGGGGAAAGAGCTGTTCTCTGAACGAGTGAGAGGCAACACCAACTCTCCAGCTAATGGTGGCCCATCACAAACTGGCTGTGGGCAAGAAGTCGCTACATTGGCAGAAGCCAGACTGCCAACAGCTGGCAGCAGCCACACTTCCAGTCTCAGGCAAGGACAGGGTTAAAATTCCAACCTCTGCCTGCAACCCAGGAGAAAGCAGCAGCAGTGTTGTGAAAGCCTGTACAAGGAGATCTCCAGCCACCCCCTCCTGATAAAACCAGGAGGGTCAATAACTATTCACTAGTCTAGCAAAGGAATCTGTATTGCTAAAGAGGGGCAGAGGGGAGGCCTGGGGGAAAGACATTATTAATGACCTGTCCGGGAATGTGCTGCACACAAAAGGTCTCGGGGGATGACTGTGAAAGATCAGACACACTCTGCCAGGCGGGGGAGAGAAAGAATGAGCCATGCAAGAGAAGGAAGTAAAGACAGGCTACGGGGACGAAGGAGAGAATACAGCTCATTGAATCTACTGCCCAGTTAACCTGGAGCCTCCAGGAGGCTGGTTCCTCCGCTCCCTCCCACAGCCAGTTCCATCTCTTCTAGCCTCCTTAAATGAGTTACTGGGCTTAAAGGAAGCTACCAAGCCGAGAAGCTTGTAATATCAGCCCCAGCAGGAAACAGATATTGGATGCTTCCCTGGGGAGCCTTTAGTCCTAGCCACAACAAGATCAGAACTGTGCCAGGCACAGCCCTTCAGTGTGCTTGCAGCTGAACATGGCAGCTTTCACCTCAGGAGAGAGGCCTTTTGCCTTGTGAGCACAGCAGGAAACAAATGTCTGCACAACACCTGGGTCTCTACACTGGTTTCCAGTTGTTTTCCCACTATGCTACCAAGGAGACCTGTTTGGATAACTGGACGCTGCAAAAACGGGTCCAAGCTTCAGGTGCAAGAAAGAAGTTGCCTCAGTCGTCATCCCCAAAGCCATTGCTACATCCTAACTGTATTGTGGTAGCACCTTAGTGCCCCAATCCTGGTTCAGGAGCCCAGTGCACTGGGCACCATACAACATACAGAACAAAGGATGGTCCCTGCCCCAGAATTTACAGCCTGACTCAAATGGGCTCCAAACCACAATAAGGAAACAGAAAAGCAGACTGTGGCGTGGAAGAGGAACAAAATGCTGTCACTTTTCGGGAGATGGACCAGAATCTGTTGACTTGTACATTTCCTGCCTCCCACGCCCATCCTCCCCCCAAACACTCTTTTGCTTTGCACATCATTTTCCCCAGTTTAAAAACAAAAACAAACAGCAGCAACACTAGACTGTCACGGGGAAAAACGTATTTGTGGTTCCAGTTCACATCTGGTTTGTCAGCAATTAGGATCTTACAGAATCTTTCATTTGAAAGCCCCGTCCCTGCTATACACAAAGGTGAAGTGCAAAAGTGGCCAGCGTTCCCAAACACTTGCTCCTGGCTGATTAAACAGGGTATAAGGCAGCAGACTTTTCCACAGCTGGATTAGCACAGAAGGGAAGTTCAGGCCTGCATGAGCTCCTGCTGGTTTCAGCTCAAGGGAAGAAATCACAACGGATGAGTTTGAGGCCATTGGTGGGGTGAGTTTAAGGTCTTGGCTGTGTGTTCAGCAGGCCAGTTAGAACTAAGAGCATCATGCCCAGTTTAGCACAGGCAGTGGTGTCCGCTCTGGAGGCACCACCTGATATGGAGACAAACCAGACCAAACAGCTGCACTTTTCTCCACATAGCTTCCACATCTGGCAGGACTGGGTAGCATACGTCACTGCCATGCACCCTGCACTGTACATGAGCTGGGACTAAAGGTGCCTATTGCTTAGGGACCTAAGTGCCTCTAAGAAGATTTCACTTTCACTTTGTGATTTGTTGAATAGTCACTTGCAGAACTCTCAAACCCTCTTCACCCCTCCGCCCACAAAGGAAGAGGTCTCACCTCGATGTGTGCAGCTACAGCCTTCCTACAGGGGCAGAGAGGCCGTAGGCGAAGTCCCCTCCGCTCTTCAGGGATCTGAAACACAAAGAACGTGAAAGGTTAGCACAGAGTTCTCAACATGCTGCTCACTGCATGCCCCATAGGCAGTGACATTGCTTGGGCACCTTCCCAGCACAGGTAGCCCCAGGCTTGCAGCTTTCAGTACTCACACCTCCTCCTTCCACCCCGGCCCTCCCAGGAATGAGGGCTCCCCATCAGCCTCCCCATCTGGCCAAGAGGAGCTTACGGGAAGGGCTAATCAAAGCCAGGGAGGCTGTGATCTTCACCCTCCTCACCTCCCCCAAGAACTCTTTAGCTTGGTGGGTCTCTGAAGTCCACAACAGCCAGCCAATATCTGCATCTCTGATCCGTCAGGTGTAAAGAGGTGACAATTCTCTGTTCCATGTCATCAAATCAACAGGGTAAGGAACGGGGGGGGAAGGGGGGTTCTCAGTGGCAGCCCAGAGCTACTCAATGCGAGCTTGTGCCTGAATGGGTGTCTGCATTGTCACCAACGTAAGAAACTGCTCCCTGCATGAGCCAGTTGGGCCAGTGCAGTACCTAGAGCTACTGGGTCTTCAGAGGAATTGTGGGTTTAATCTCAGAAAGTTTAGACACAGATTCGACCTCCGCAACTAGCCTGCACAGAGAAGCCTGAGCAGCCCTGTGCACGGATGCAGGTTTCCTACTGGGCTGGCTGGGCAAGGACACGAGAGTGCTTGAGAGAGATACTGCAAGTCCTGCCCGCAGAGAGAGCACAAGGACAGCACTGGTAGCGGCAGAGCAGACAGGCCCAATATGCCATCCAAAACATCCCCAAATCCCTGGGCAACCTGGAGGCTCGAGTCTTAACTGGTTTCTACCACCTAGGTGCCATCTGTTGAGCATTCGCAGGCTTCTGGACCCTTTTTGGCTGAATTTATTCTAGTTTGAAGGAAATCTTTTTAGAAGTGTCACCAGCGCTCTCACTGACATGATGTGTGTCCAATCACATCACTTCCGCAAAGGTCACGCCCTGAGGTAGTCATTAGTTGGAGTTCCACCTTCAGAGAGTTATTACTCTAACTCCCACCCCCAACCGGGACACAAAAAGAGTTAAAAAAAATCCACCAATTCACTCATTTTGTATTTCTGTAGCAACCTTCAGAGGATCTCAAAGCACCACACACATCTTCAATCCCAGGGAGGGAGGACAGTGGGGGGGAAAAAGAGAGAAGAGGATATACAAAGAACATTTAAGCTACCCTGAAATGCAGCCACTTCTTGGGTGAACGCAGCAGATATAACGATTCTCAACAATTTAAGACTCAGTGGAGGTACACCACTACCTATTTGAAAATCCAGGGGAAACTCAGACTACAATGACAGAATTTGGGGTTTAGTTAGGGCCTCTCGAGCAGCATCCTTACTCAAAGTGCTGTGGGATCTTTTATGCCGAGAAATGGCCAGGCCCATCATTTTCCTCCAATGATAAAACCCGTGGAAAAAAAAAGCCAGTGTAGACAAAGCCAAGAGCTCCACTGATGTTAGCAATGGTGAGCGCACCAGAATAGATTAGTCACTGGTGTATTTACCACAGTGTCAGTTAACCTGGCTCAGAGCTGGGCTCAGTACCAGAGGCTGCCTGCACCTTTTACCTGAGAACTCCCACCAGTACAGCTGCACAGGTCGAAGGTTTTAGAAAGGACCAAATGAGAGCACACAGTGCTCCTGAGCACCTAAGATTCCCTTTGAGATCTTCCATCAAAGACCTGACCCACAGCCTGCTTAGCTTGAGAATTAACAGGATCCCAAGGGGTATGGCAAAGGCTAAAGTCGGGAGGGGGGGGGGGCTGTTTTTTAATAGTCTGTTGCACTGGGGTGGCTATGAAAAATGGATTTTATTGCCAGGATCTATGCAGACCCAGTCACCCAAACATCTCCTCCCAATCCCACTGGGGTATTTTGGCTGGCAGTTTCTGAGTACGTTGGTTAACATGCAGCAGATGCGCTACAGTGCAGTTTGATACCCCTCCCTTCTCCCTGCTAATAAAAGTTTTGACACTATTTTTAGTGAGGTTGATTAGGATAACAAGCAGCATTTGATTGACAGCTCTCTAAGACAGAACAGTTTGTAATTTGTACTTGACTAATATTTGCTAGAAATAATTGCACAGCAGGATGCACGGATTTCAAGTTACAGTCTCAACTCAGGATTGCAGTACATACAAATAAGATTCCCTTCCCACATCCATACTCCACTGCATTTGACAGGTTTACGGAGGCTGCATCCCTTAGCTCTGTCTGATTCTGTTAGAGTCACAGTGAAGATATGGAAAGGGAATCTTCCTAGCTGCACTTTTTTTTGGCTGATGCTCAGTATTTGATTTTTGAAGACAGTATTAGAGTTTCACTGTCTTTAGCAAGATGCTTGAATAGTCTGAATCACATTAAAAAAAACCTCATGGCTTGAGCTGATCAGCATGCTGGATAAGATGAGATGCCACAGTGAATGAGGTGATATTAAAAAAATTCCACCAAGACACAGAAGAGAAAGCATCCATGGTAAAAGAGATGGATTACAAGTCTGGTTGGGAAGATAGACCGGGTAGTAACAATTCAGGCACTGGAATAGGACTCTAAGGGTTTGAAGTGAAGTCTTAGCCCCACTGAAGTCATTTGGGCCAGGATTTCATCCTGGGTTCTATTCCCATCTCTGCCACTGAGCTGCTGTGTGACCTCTGGCAAGTTACTTCCGTTCAGTTTCACCCCCTCTCCCCTGCACCGTTTCCTGTCTGGTTTGTTAGCTCTTTGGGGCAGGGGCTGCCCCTCACCAAGTCCATACTGTGCCTCTAGGTGCTCCTGTGGTACACAATATTACCAAGGAAGGGAGGATGGCAAAGGAAGGAAAGAAGTTACAGGAGGGAATATTGAAAACCCTAGATAAACTGTACAACACCTCCCCGCCCCAGCACTCCTGAAGCCTCTATATGAGCATGTAAGCATTGCCTACACTAGCTTTCCGTGGTCTCTCTCTGTTTGGCATCAGTCACAGTGGGAAGTGTTTGGGAAGTTTGTCTAGCATAGACCAGGCGAATCATGTTCTGAAAGTGGACACCCACAGGGCCTCTAACTTCTGGGTTAGGTGGGCTCACCCCAGGGCAGATGTTAACACCTTTTCAGAATTTCCCTCTTGCTAGCATTGCACTGTCCACTCTTTACGGGTCAGGTTGGAGGTGTGGAAACAATTTTTGCACCATCCTGTCTGGAGATTTCAAGAAATTATGGACTCTTCTTTAAGCTCAGAGGAAGCCAGTGTACAGAATATTGCTACCAGCATCTTTGGTGTCAAGGGACAAAAGCCCATCCCAACATCTCAAAGCACTGGAAAGCACTCCCCCCCCCCCGCTTTTTTTTTTTTACACAGAAGGGGAAACAGAGGCAGCAAAATGATTTGCCCAAGGTCACACACTACGTCAGTGGCAGCATTAGTTCAGATCAGCACCCAAGGTCCTTGAATTCCAGCCCAGCTCCTCTCTGCCAGACCCTGCCACAGATGTAAGTTGGTCTATGCTGAACCTGAAAGACCTCCATTCTAATTAGGGATGGTTGATAGGCAGAGCAGTACTAACAAGTAATACATGCACATCTCTAGCACCTTCCACCCAAGGATCATAAGAACTACAAACTAATGGATTAGTCACCACCACCAGTTTTAAGCACAATCCCCTTTTCACACAGAAATCTTCTGAGGCACAGACAGGTTAAGAGACTTGCTCAAGATCACAGTAAAGTAGTGATGGGGCTGGGATAAGAACAGGCGGTTGCCCAATTCAAATCTTGTGCTCTAACCAGACAACCATCCTGCCACGCTGCCTGGCATTAAAACATCCGAGTCATCTTTACTCTGCCAAATAATGGCAGCTTGCAACCCCCTATTAAATCCCCTTAAATGGCCAGCTCCCAAACACACTTTTGGAGGGGCGGGCGGGGGGGGCAGTGAGATACCAAGTAGCAAAAGAGTTTGTGATCCATGAGATCTGCCCTTTCCTTGGAGCTTTGTAGCATGTTTCCCCAATGTCCAGTTCCAGGTTTTCACCACAGCTCCTCCCTCCATCCACTACCCTCGCCCACCCCAAGCTGTGGCACTGATTAAGACCAAACAGAGCGGAGGGAGCTGGAGGGGGAAGCGATGGATATGCTGAGACATGCAATTCCTGCCCTCAGGAGACAGAACAAGACAGATCTCAGCAAATGGCCTCCACCTCCACCCCACCCCCGAAAAAGCAATTAAAAACAAGGCACTCAGCTGCATAGTTCAGCTTGGTACAGATCATGGTGCTCTGACAGCATTTCCTCCTGCCCTCCCCCCAGCTTCATCCACAGCAAAATCTGGAAAGCGGTGGGGTTGTTAATTGAATGAGCCACAGGGTGTGAAAAGAAAGCCTTGGCATATGGAGAGTAAAAATTAGCTGTCGGGGAACGCCTCCAGCCCTGGCCAGCACTGCTTCCACTCTGGATCAGCCAGCCCGGAGGCCCCAGAGCAGCCAGCGTCTCGCTTTGTGCTCTGCAGCCCATCTGCGAGCCCATCGCCGCGTTTGTTCAACAGAGATTCCGTACACGTGGCACAGAGATGGGCGCAGGGAGCCAGCACCTGTGTCGTGCACCCCCCTCTGACAGAGTCAGGACAGGCTGTGGGAGCAACGCTTAGCCCTGCAGAGGGGAAAGGGTGGAAGGGGCGAGTAAAAAGAGGACTTGGAGGTGAAGACCTCACTATCAAATCCAGGGCCATTAGCTAGGTGTGTGGTGGTAGCACCTAAGAGCCCCACTCAGGGTCCAGGACCTGCACAAACATGGACAAGGCAGTCTCTGCCCCAGAGAGCTTGCAATTCACTTCGAAGACAAGAGACCCCAGGCGGACACAGACACAGGGGAACCTGCTGTGCAGCATGCTGACCTCCCGCCGTGGGATCAGAGTCTCCTGCTCCAAAGCAGAGCCCCTGCCACCTGAACCTAGGGGAATCTCCACTAGCTGGTAGCAGAATGCGGTCTATGGCACAGTCGAAAGGGAAGCAGTCTCCACTCTCACACTACAGCATGTATTCATCACAGGGGAGAGAAGCTGGCTTGGTGCCTACAGGTCTCATCCAGTGCCTCCTACAGGACCCTCGAGGAAAAGGGAATTTCCCTTACAAGTTGAGAGCCACCCGACAGTGGGGTGATGAGAGTGAAAGTCCCCCAGCCATTTATACTGAGCCAGGATCTCCCGCCCCGAATTTCCCCTGGAGCTGCTACCCCGGGAGTGGAAAAGAGGCGAGAGAATAACCGCAGTGACTTACGGCTCCCTTGGCAGAGCAACACTTCACTGGCTGCAGCCCGAGGAAATGCAGCTGCATTGAAACCAGTCTGTCTCCTTGAGAAAAACTCGCCCGCCCACCGCTCCTAAGTAGAGAGACTCCTTGTACCCAACTCTCTCAAGGCCAGTGTGCTATCAGTGTGGCTTTTACAGCTTCCCAGACTGGTGGAGGAGGGGAAGCAGTCTCCTTTCCCGAAGGGCTAAGGGGAGAGAGAGAGACCGACCCACACACCCCACCACCTTACCAGACCAAGCTCTGGAGATATCACATTGTTGTTTCTGTTACGGGGAAGCAGAGGCCTTGGGAAATAGTGTCATCTACAAAGCAAGAGTTCCAAAGTGCTAGGAACAGTGGTGATCTGGCCCCATAAAGGATGAGATCATGCTCCTCCCTTTGGGATACTGTACCTACAGCAGCGTGCTAAGAGGCTGGAGGTGTGAATCCTAGCACTAGTATGTGGATCCTATGCAGAACATAAAACTCCTCTCTCCTCATTACTGGCAAGTGCAACCCACGACTTCAGCCTGTGCAGAACTGAAGCTTTCTGCTAACCAGGAGTCCATGTTTCTAGCCCCTATGGTTGCCAGGGACACTTTATATATAGGAGCCAAGTGTGAACAGATGCAGTGTTGTCTTCCTGAGTCAGCAGACAAGCAGTTCTAGTGCCTCTGCTGCAGCCTGGGAAAGCTCTGAGCAGCAGCAGCAGCAGAGTGAAACCTTACTAATGTCTTGCTGTTTTCATGGCTGCTGTTCAGAAGAACCCTATAAGCAAAGGCTCAGTTCCACTTGGAAATAAACACCCAGCAGTAGCTGAAGCAGGCACTGGAGAGGACTTCTAAAATGCCACTGCATTAGCAAAGACACTGCCTATTACAGAAGTCAGGAGATAGGAGTTGGTGGGGAGGAGAGCAGGGGGAAATAGAAATGGGGAAACCCTCTGCCCTCCCCAGAGCTGAGGGGATCAGGGAATGAGACCACACTCAACCCTTCCAGTTGTTGAGAGACAGTGTGAGGAGAGGAAGCTCTTGAGTCAGCACACATCTGCTAGCCCCAGAAGAGGATGGAGCCCCCAGTCAGGGTCCAGGGCCAACAATCTGGTAAGAACCGCAGAATCTCCCTCTTTTCGGTAGCCTTTTTGTGAGGCGATGGAGAAAAAAGGGAGACTTCTCACAAGGGCAGTGATTGCCTCTGGACAGAGATGGCTGGGAACTTGACAAATTCCCTCTTCACTGAAAAGTGTCAATTCCTCGACACTGAAACTGACCCTGCCTCACAAACAATCAGGTGACAAACTTTTTGGAAAGAGCTTCAAGATTGGAAGACATCAGGATGGGAGGAGGCTCTGACAAACAGTTCGGTTTTCAAGTCAATGACTTCGTTTTGAAACTTCAGTAAATTAGGCCACCTCTGCCCACCTAACCCCCCCCCCCCCCAAAAAAAAATCTCAGATGTTTTTATTGATCCAAATTAAAAACTTATTGTTGGATTTTCAGTGCAAGGTTGAGTTTTTGTCCCAAATTTGGATGGTTTCAGATATCCCAAGATGTTCACAGGATGGGAAAATTGTTCCCAGCCCTGCTCTACCCCTGTACAGTAGGCTCTGGCTAATAGGAGCAGCTTCAGCTCTTTGGTTAACTGATGTCTGGGAAGTTTTGAGCACCGATTAGATGGCTGTAATGCTAAAGTCACATGCTGTAATACTAAAATCAGAGCAGCTGCATCCTCCAATCTCCCCATCCCTGGGATGGGAGGTGGGGAAAGAACAGTGTGCATGGCTACTAGCTAGGCCCTGTTCAGAGCCTAATTCTAAGACAAGTACAATCAGTCCAACTGAGACAGGCTTTCCCTTTCAATGGTTTGGAAGACCAGAGGTTAATACATGCACTAGCCTCATGCCCAGCTAAGAAGTAGAGCTTTCAGGCTGGCAAGAGGGACAGAAGGGACTATGACTATGTCACATTATAAGCGCTATGTAGACATTTCCTACATCGCAGAAAAGGGTTTTACTGCCACAGTAAGTAATACATCTCCCTCAGTGATGGTGGCGGCTAGATGAATGGAAGAATTCTTCCATTGATCTAACCCAGGGGTGGGCAAACTTTTTGGCCCGAGGGCCACACGGGGCTTCAAAATTGTGCAGAGGGCCGGGTAGGGAAGGCCCCGCCCCCATCCGACCCCCACCCACTTCCCACCCCCTGACAACCCCCTCAGAACCCCGACCCGTCTAATCTCCCGTCCTTGTCCCCTGATCACCCCCCCAGAGACCCACCTCACTCTAATTGCCCCCCAGAACCCTACCCCCTATCTAGCCCCCCTGCTATCTGTTCCCTGACTGCCCCCACCCTGGACCCCCACACCCTAACCACCACCCAGGCCCCCACCACCTAAGACACCCCCCCGCCCCCCACGAAACTGGCTTACTTGCTCAGCCGGGTGCGGGGCCCCACAGCTCGCAGCGCTCCGCCTGGCCGCACGTCTTGCTGTGCTCCGCCCGGCACCCCGGGCCGGTGCCAGGAGCGCGGAGCCCCGTGGCTTGCTGCAGTCGGCCAGACAACCCGGG
>ML677360.1:12434256-12446364 GCA_007922305.1 Dermatemys mawii | reverse complement strand
GGCCAGACAACCCGGGCCGGGAGCGTGGGGCCCCGTGGCAAGACGTGCTTGGCCTGGCCCCCAGCTCGGAGCCCGGGTCACCCGGGTCATGGGGCTTTCCGCGCTGGGCCTGCTGGGCTTTCCGTGCTGGACCCGGCCCCCCCTGGCCGGGAACGTGGAGCCACGGGGTTTGCGGCGCTCAGCCCGCCCCCCCGGCAGGGAGCGTGGAACCTTGCGGCTTGCCGCACTCAGCCAGGACCCCTGCCGGGAGTGCGGGGCCATGCAGCTTGCCGCGCTTGGCCCAGGGCTGGGAGGGTGGGGCCACTGGACCCGCCCCCTGGCCCAAGCTCGAGGGCCAGATGAAAATGGCCAGCGGGGCACATGTGGCCTGCAGTTTGCCCACATCTGATCTAACCACATCTATGCTGGGGTCCAGGGCAGCTTAGCTCTGGCTCTCCATGGTGTGAATTCCCCCCCATTCCCCTGACACCCCGGAACGACATAGCTAGGTTGATCTCAATGTTAAGTGTAGTCCAGCTATCCATGCAAGAGCGAGTTAAAGTACAAGTCTTACACGTCGGAGAGTCTGAGGCAACAGAGACTGGTGAGGGAGAGAGAGTTTAGCCTTTAGCCTGTCAAAGTGAAACATTTGTAATTAAAAGGACAGGATTTCCGATTACAGGTGGGCATGGTGCCAATCTCCCCAGTGTAGCTCTTGCAACATCCAAAGCAGTGGCTCCAAGGGAACAGACATTTTCAGGTCTTCTGGTCCTGCAGGCCATTTGTTAGGGGGAAGTGTTGCAACTGGAAACTTGCTATCGTCCTGTTTCAGGATGCTGTTGGGGTTAACAGATTTCGGCATCCCTAACATTTCAGGGTCTTTCACCTGCCATGAAGACATACAGCCAAGTGCTTGGAGTCAAAGACACTGGATGGTTCTTAACCAAATGTTCGGACCCAAGCTGCTGTGAAGGTCTTTGGGCAAGTTTAGATCCACACTTTGCAGCCTATAACCAGGGGAAGGGCCATACTGGCCCCTTCACAGTAAGGGACAAAATAGCCTGATGAGTTCTCATTCCAGAGTCATCTGCAGAGTGGGTTATTCCCAGATTCTCTCGCATCATCATGATGGCTAACTCAGTCCAACAGGAAGGATGGCCCAGTAGTTCATTTGCTGCCTGGGTCTTGGGAGACCTAGTTCAATTACCTGCTCCACCACAGATTTCCTACATGGCTTTGGACAAGTCATTTAGTCTCAGTGCCTCAGTTTCCCAAAATGGGGGAGGGGGGACCTAGAACTGCCTTGCCTCCCAGGGGTATTGTAGGGACAACCACATTATAGGTTGCGAGGCGCTCAGGTAACTATGATGATAGAGGCCACATAAGTACCATACATAGAAGATCACATTGCCTCACTAGGCTCACAGGCCTGAGGAAATTCCACTCTGACCTTGTCAGCTAACTGGCAGGGATGCAAATCTGTGCCAAGAAACATTACAAACCAAGCCATTACGGTTCACAGCATGGCCAGCCCCAGACATTCAAAAATCCATGAGTCAGGCCTTAAAATACCACAAGGTGTTTAGAGGAGAAAAATTGCTTCTCTCTCTTTGCACATTACAGGCTCAGACCCGAAGGCACTCAGGGCACATACGAGCTTTTCTCCACAACCATAATGGGCTAGAAACTTTATTTTTCACATTCAAAGTGATTCTGGGAGACACTGCTGACTCCAGGAGCGAGGGCTTTAAGAACACACCAAACATCACAAGTTTCAGAAAGCCGCAAGGGCGGGCAACAGTGAATTTAAACAGCCAGCTTCCTTACGAACCCCACCATTCCCTGGTATGAGGACTCTGCTTTCAGTAATGTTCAGCAGTTTACCCAGCAAAGATGCGAGTGAAGGAACCCCATTCATTGCTCATTCATGGCAATGTAGCCTTCCTCCCGCATCCCTCTTAATCCAGCTAAAATTTCTCCAAGATAAAACAAATAGACGGGATGGGGGAATATGCTCCTGGAGCGGTCTCACCTCCCACAAGACCCAAACTAGTGTATCAAAGAGCCAGCCCCACTTACCAATCCTGTCAGCTCCTGTTAAATTTAAAACCATCTTTAATTAAAGCTACACAGCCAAACCTAGCAGGGGCCAATGGGTCACGGAAAGGAAAGGAATAATTAAATTAACAAGCAAATTCACTCCATCCCCTCCCCCATGGAGGGAGAAAGGGGGGCATTCAGAAATGGGATGGACTTAAATGTCTTTAAAAACAAACAAACCAGAAGACTGAAGACAGACTCAAGAGTTTTGGATGCTTTATCTGAGGAAGGCAACCGTGAGCACAAACACACACAAATCTGCATAATCAGGCAGCTACAGATTGGAATCTTCCTCTATTGCATGAGCACGTGTCATCTTTGTAGGGTCTGGGCCAGTCCTGGCAATTATTTTGGCTTGTCAAGTAAGTTATGAAACTACTTGCCGAGGCAGGCAGAGTTCCAAGTAAGTTATCTGTAAACACCCAGCACTGACTGCAATTGGCAGAGGCCCAAGTGAAAACAAGAGGCAGGGAAACATGCACTAGCCTAGTCTGGAGGAGGGTTCCTTTTCCAGCAGGAATTTGTGGAATGAGAGTCCCAAAGCACAGGCCAGGTGCGTGAGACTCAGAGGGAGAGGAAGGGGCTTTGAGTGGCTCATAGGAGTTTTATTGTATGCAATGTTGCCAAGCCCATACAAGCAAAGATTATTAACTCAGACCCTAAAGTTCGTGACATTTAAAAAACCCGGGGGTTGCTTTCTGCTTTTTGAGTCCTTGGAGTTAGAATCCTAGTAGGGACTGCAAGAGGCATCTCTTCTAGTCCCCTGCCAAGGATTTGCTGTGTCTAACCATTCAAGACAGGTGCTATTCAGCTTCTTTTTGAAAACCTCCAGTGAAGGAGCTTCCATGACTTCCCTAGGCAGTTTGTTCCAGGGTAATGGTTTGAGCTTTACTCCACAACCCTTCAGGCTAGAATTTTTAGGGGATTTTGGGGGGGATGGGGCGGGAGAAGAGGCAGGAATATGAAATTCTCATATCCCATGACTCCAGGAGCTGGTGGTTTTTTTGTTTGTTTGTTTTGTTTTTTAAGAGCTCTGGGTGGCTGGAGCTTGCACAGAAGGACTGTGCACACCTGAAAAGCAAGGATAAGGGGACAGCCAGAGCCCCGCTGTCCCATTCCCTCACCCACCCAAAAACCCATACTGTTAGGGAAGAGAGATCTTCAGCCTCTCTCTGTCTCTTGAGGTAGGGGGCAGTGTCACTCCTTATCACAGTGGCAGGGCAGATGACAAAGGCCAGGGATACAGCGACAGACGACTGTCAGTACCTCTGTCTCTCTCCCCCTTCCCAGGGCCGGGAGCGAGGGATGTGGCAGCTGCCGATACAGGTGAAGGACCAATCGGGTCTCTTGCTGAGCCACAATGTCTGCTTGCAAAAATCCCAGACGTTGCCTCTTATTTGAAAAATCTACCCGGCCAGAGAGGCAAAAAAAAAAAAAAAAAAAAGGCAGTGTCCAGGAAAACCCATACGTCCAGTAACCCTTTGGATCTGGGAAAAATAAAAATCAAGCCCCTTTACTAGGAACCTGAAGTTGGGCCCCCAAAGTCATTTTTGAAAATTTAAGCCAGGGGTTACAAATCCCACAAGTGCCAAGGAGTGTCACATAACCAGGGAATCTGGTGTACTGTGCACAGGTGTTTGGAGAGATGCTGTGGGTGAGTTCACAACTACTGTACTCAGAGCAGAACGCTGGGCGAGAGAACTTCTCAGGATCGGAGAACACCGAGCGCGCACCCTGGCATGCCAGTGCCTTTCCCCTACGTTAAACACAGCGATACGGCCATCTTGATGTTTGTGACATAATCTTGAGGGACAAGTGGCTGATTCCCACCTCACACACCTGACTCACTATCGTTTTAAAACAGGCCTTGCCCAGACTTGCCGACTCCTTCTTGACCATGCTGCAATCAGCAACGGGGTAAAAAAAGATAGGGTTTTTTTATGGGTAAATACAACTAACCCCAACACTCTGTGGCAGAGGGGAACCACCCCTCTACCCACAGATTATTCCCAGTAATTCCCAGACGGGCATTAATGCTACCCCAGCTCTGTCAACACACCTGCAATGGGCCTTCCCCATCCTTGGATTGAGCTAGCCAGTCTCGCTACACTGGAGATCCAGAATCAGAGGGGTAGCCGTGTTTGTCACTTTTGCAATTCCAGACTAAGCGTCCTGTGGCACCTTAAAGACTAAAGTATTAGAGCATAAGCTTTCGTGGGCTAATACCCACTTCGTCAGATGCATCTGACGAAGTAGGTATTAGCCCACGAAAGCTTATGCTCTAATACTTTAGTCTTTAAGGTGCCAGAGGACTCTGTCACTACTGGAGATCTAGTTACTTTAGGAAAATTATGTGCTGCTGACAATGGTTGTCAGCCACAGACACCCTGCCTACCTATCCCCTCAGGCAGGTGCTGAAAGCAGCCTCTAAATTACTATTGTAGACATAAGCAATCCATTCTCAGAGAGCATTAACCACCACAACACAAAGTGCATTAAAGAGTACACAAAGATCTAGCCCATCCATGCTAGCCCCCAAACCATTTCCTATCTCATTTGAGGAGAGAGACCACAAGGAGAGCCTTTGCTAATGAACAGTCAACACCAGGCTACTTTTCTAGCACAGACAGAGCATGAAGCACTGGGGATGGCTTGAGGCAGATAACCACTTTGCAGGAAGGAAGCCTTCCATTTCACGTTGGTCTTACTCTGGGATTTGAATTCAGATCTGTAGAAGCAGGAGGCGCATGTATTAGCCTTATTTATTCAGTCCCACCCAAGGAGAGACACCAATATTCCACCATCCTGTATACTCACCACATAGACCACAGATCATCCCTCCTTACTCGGTTACCACCCATACCCTTTAGAAGCAGCCCTCTTGCCGCTGTGAAGTGCGTACGCACAGATTAGAGACCACAAGAGATTCTATGACAACTAGAAAACAAGCCTTACTGGAATTGCTTCCAACATACGCAAGTACCTCCAACCCTCACTAGAGCAGCCAATGAGTCTCTCCCCTTCCTCATAAGAGCCACCATACTGGTCAGACCGATGGTCCTTCTAGTTCAGTAACCTGCTTTCTGACAAGGGCTAGTGCCATATGTTTCAGAGGGAATGAACAGAACAGGGAAATTGAGTGATCCATCCCATCATCCAGTTCCAGTTTTGGCAGTCAGAAGCTAGGGACGATTAGACCATGGGGTTGCATCCTTGAGCATCTTGGCTATCCTCAATGAACTTATCTAATACTCTTTTGAGCCCTTTGGCCTTCATAACACCCCATAGCAATGAGTTCCACAGGGTGACTATGTGTTGCATGAAAAAGTACTTCCCTATGTTTGTTTTAAACCTGCTAGCTATTAATTTAATCAGGTGACCCCTGGCTCTTGTTTTATATGAAGGGGTAAATAACACTTCCCTGTTCATTTCTCTGTACCATTTATGGTTTTATAGATCTCAGTCATATTCTCCCTCACCCTTTAGTTATCACTTTTGTAAGCTGAACAGTCTCATTCTTTCTAATCACTCCTCATAGGGAAGTTGTTCCATGCCACTATATCAGTTGTTCCCTTTCTCTGTACCTTTAATACCACCAATATATCTTTCTGAAATGGGGAAATCAAAAACACATACAGTATTCATGATACACGTGTACCATGGATTTACACAGTGGCATTATGATATTTTCTATCTTATTAGGAACCCTGGGGAAAGGGATGGCTAACATCATTAGCTTGTTTGACTGCTACTGCACATTTAATGGATATTTTCAGAGAACTATCCACAATGACTCCAAGATCTCTTTACTGAGCCTTAACAGTTAAATTAGACACCATCCGTTTGTATGTATAGATGGCATTATGTTTTCTCAATGTGTATTACTTTGCATTTACCAACATTGAATTTCATCTGTCATTTTTTGCCCAGTCTCCCAGTTTAGTGAGATCCCTTTGTAACTCTTTACAGACAGCTGTAAACTTGGCTATCTTGAATAACTTTGCCACCTCACGGTTCATAAATGATCTGGAAAAAGGAGTGAATATGTTGAACAGCACTAGTCCCAGTACAGATCCTTTGGGGATTTTCATTTACTTCTCTTCACTGTGAAAACTGACAATTTATTCCTACTCTTTTGTTTCTGGTCTTTAACTGGATAGTGATTCATGAGAGTTCTGAAAGTTCAGGTAGGCTAGACCCACTGGATCACCCTTGTCCACATGCTTGATGATTCCCTCTAAGAATTCTAATAGATTGATGAGGCATGATTTCCCTTTTCAAAAGCCATGTTGACTCTTCAACACATCATGTTCATCTGTGTGCCTGATAAATCTGTTTTTCACTGTAGTTTCAGTCAGTCAATTTGCCTAGAACTGAAATTAGGCTTACCAGCTTGTAATTGCCAGGACCACCTCTGGAGCCTTTAAAAACTAAAAAGCAAAACACAGTATTGCATTAGCTATCTTCCAGTCTTCTGGTACAGAGATTCATTTAAGCAATAGGTTACAGTAGTTGTGCAATTTCATACGCGAGTTCCTTCAGAACTCTTGGGTGAATCCCACCTGGTCCTGGTGACTTATTACTGTCAAATTTCTCTCCTTTCAACAGAGTTCAGAGAGACAGATGGATGGGACACTGGTGCTAAAGAGAACAGTGGAAGCTAGGCCCTTGATGCAATGGTTTTTGAAGAGGGGAAGAGAGGCCCCTGGGGTCTCCATGAGCCAAAGTGCCAAGACTGAGTCCCTCATGCTCTGTTAAGGATCAAGCCAGTGATCACTAGAGGGAATCCAAGGAGCTGGTGGTTAACTTACACTGAGCTGCCTCCTTGCTCACAGGTTTGCAGGGAAAGCAGCACGAACCCTGCCTGATTTCAGTTGTACCAGGTCAGACAACACTAATGAATTTTCACAGCAAACAGACAAGTTCCACTAAAATGGCCCCCTGGGTGAGAATGTAGAGACTGCGTTTCCCTCCAGGGGGCTGTGCGCTGGCAAAGCAGTTTATGTGAAACACTGACAGACCCCCTGTTGTTGGCAGGTGGGATCAAACCTAGGACCTCTGGAATTATATGCATGAGCCTCTACAGCATGAGTTAAAAGCCCTATGGCCTTTAGCTAAGGTTGTAGAGTGCTCATTAATCTCTCTTTAAGTGGTCTCATGGAGTGGAACACCACACCCAGCAGGTGTGCGGATTACATATGCAACGTGCATGCAAGCTCTTTGCAGACACCAACTAATCTCACCCACACAAACACCCACACGTGTGAGCCAGACCACAAGGAGATGTCATGTAGCCGGGGAAGATTAAGAGTAGGTGACAAGGTCTGCAATAGGGAGGGAGAAGAGGCTTTGCAGGGTGAGACAGTTACGAGGCATGGATTTGTGGGGGTAGTGAAGGTGGGGAGTGGGGATTTCCCCCATCACCAAGCCAAACAGTCTTTAGGTTTGAACCAGGAAGGCTGTACAGCCACAAGCTTTGCTCAGAGTTCCAGGTCTGGATACACGACTGAACAATTTCAACACACAGCCAGGTGAAACTCGGCCGGCCACTTTGGCCAAGCCAGGCACTGTTTCAGGGTTCTGTTGCGAAACCTGCCAGCCTGCCCAGTGATCCACAAGGATTTGAGTTTCACCTGCCTCACGACATTCTGAAGCAGTCTCAATTGCCTGCAATTCACTATGAAAATATTTTGCAGGGCTCTCTGCAAAGACTAGCTGCCTGGGCCAGCAAAGCGATCTTTAAAGAGCATCATCTCAGGAGACAGGCTTTAACAGCCAGGAGTGGGAAGCTATAAACCTGTCTTCGAGCAGCTCTGGAATGCCAGGAACAGAAGCGGCCCATTTAGACCACCAGAGAGCACAGGCACTGGATGAAAAGCAGTGGGCTCTATGCTCAGGATCTTCTAATATGGAGCTATATTTAGAAAAAACCTCCATTTTGTTCTTGTTTCTCTTCTAGCCATTTCCTTTTCCCAGATTTTGCCTTCCTAGTAATGAGCTCCTATTCCCCATGTCTTCACTCCTTTAGGGCCTGCCCAACTCCTGTCACACCTCAAGCAGATGGTGCAAGCCAGTAATGCTAAGGATGCCACAAACTTTCCAAGAAGAACTAGAGTGTGACTGGAACACATGCACACCCCCAGAGGAAAAGCAGGAAATGTGACCTGGGACCTTTAGCCCCAATGACATGTTGGTTATGGCAGCGTTACTAGTCCAGTGCCAGAAGAGAGGGCTGAGGGCTGATGGCTTTAGAGCCTTTGTTACTGAGCTTTTCATACCCAATTGGTAGTGATATGGAGCAAGGAGGCATCTCACCTCTGCTTCAGTTTCCAACCCCGTCACACTAGGTGAAAGGGCTAGAGAAGCATCAAGGGGATCAAAAAAGTCTCTGGCTAGGCGAGGATTCTCCCAGTGCAGGAGCTGCAGTGGACAGCCATCCAAGGGTGTCTTTGCAAGTCCTGGCCTAGGGAACTGCAGCACTGTTGAGATTCTGAGCAACCAAGTCCTTAGGGCAGTCCAGGAGTAGTCCACACCACTCATCCCTCTTTCTCAGATACCACTGGGAACTCTTAGTGGCAGGTTAAAGGCCACATGGAGGCTGGGTCCTGGAGATGAGGCTTTCCTCTCCCCAAGGCAGTCCTTCTAAGGCAGGGCTAAGGTGCACGGATGGGTTGTGTCTGGGGAGGGAGCCCTCCCAGCACCTGTTCTTAGAGAAAACCACAGACCTCAGGATTCAAATTTTGGCACTCTGTTCTCTTTAGAAAAGTGGTTTTCAGGCTTATTTGATGGAGCTCCTCTTTGTGTGTCTGCAGTAGTTCAGCCTCTCCCCCACAAAGTACATATACCACCCCCAGCTCCACAGGCTGTGTCATGCCAGCAGTAGCACAGAAGTAAGGGGTGGCAATGTGAGAAGAGCTATTTGTCAATATAACTTGTCACAGCAGACTTAGTGTCCCATTGCCACCCTTACTTCTGCACTGCTGCTGCCGCCCCAGCGCAGATGCCCAAAGCCCTCCACCTCCCAGTGAGGGAACGGACATGGGCAGCAGCTGTCCCAGGGGTGCAAAGCCCTTCTGTACAAGCCCCAGACACACAGAGCACACGTGCCTTATGCCTCCCTTGAGAGGCCCACCCCATAGTTTGAGAACTGCGGTTTTAGAAGAAGGAAGCTCTTGGTCCCCATTCACACCAGAGAGAGCACACTTCCCCGGCAAGGTGTCCCATTCCCCTCTCCCGAGGGCGGAGACGTAGCACAGCTAGCAGACCCATGTTTCGGCACTTTCCACCAGTGGGCCCCATCAGCTTTCCCAGCCCTAGTGTAAACATGCCTATCAGCAGGCTCTGGAACACACCCAGGGCACCTTTAGAGAGACGGTCAACTCAAGGGGCTGGTCCTCACTAGGGCGGGGGATCGACCGTAGATATGCAATTTCAGCTACGTTAATAACGTAGCTGAAATCGGGGCATCTACAGCCGACTTACCTGCCGTCCTCACGGCGGCGGCAGCGTGCTCCCCCATCGACTCCAGCTTGCGCCTTTTAGCGAGCTGGAGTTACGAGTTGACGGGGGCGCCACTGGCGATCGATTTATCATGTCTTGATGAGACGCCATAAATCGATCGCCATAAGATCGATCTCTCCCTGCACTAGTGAAGACAAGCCCAAGGTTGAGAGAGGAAATAAGCTTTGAGTTTAGTATCGGCCCTTGTAGCACATGTGGAAACTGCTGAAACCCAGTGAGCTGTGCCTCTATTTTACATGCCTGAGCGAGGTCACAGGCAGTCACTCGGAAGTGGGGAGAGGGCTGGGGAGCAAATCCAGATGGAGGTTCCAAGCAAAGCGAGTTCAGTCCTCTCAGCCCAGCCCCCAGCAAACAGACACCCCCTACCCTCAAACTTCACCAGCCAAAATGGGGCCATGCAAGATCCAGGGACCCTTCTGTCCTGTCACTTCCGCAGTCCTCCAGGGCAGGAAAGCACCTGCAAGCCAGACAGCCTAGGGAAGTGAGCACTGCAGTGGGGTCAGCTGCACCACCAGGCCTAGGGATTTCAAAATAAAACAGAAGCACTTTCAGTTTCTGGCCATGGAAGTCCCTTCTCTGCCAGTGGCACTAGTATGCCAAGCAAGAATCTCCCACGTGTGTGGAAAGCCATGAGAAGTAACTCCAGTCAATGCCGCCCACAGCATTTTAGCTGCTGTCCACCGACTAGCACAACACTGTACTCTAGTGCTCCCCCTTCCCCTGGCTGCAGCTGCTATTTCATCTTAGACACAGGTTGTCAGCTCTTTGGGAAGCAGAAACAGTCTTTTTGTTCTGTGCTAGGTGCTGTACAAACACCAGGGGGTTGTGATCCCTCCCTTAGTGCCTCTTGGTGGCACTGTAACAATATTCCCTCCCTAAGGAGGGTGTTCCTCTGCAGACACCTCTTCCAACCCCTTGCTCCTCCAAGGGAGCTGTGTGAACTGCGAAAGAGAGCTTATAGCAGCCAGCCACACAGTGAAATCAAACCCTGAATCACCTTGATCTGACACACCACATGCGTAACTCTCTGGCGCTGGTAAAAAGTGACCTCATTTACTTTGGGCAGGCAAACCAGCTTCTCTTTAATTCACCAGTTCAACCCTCCATATCCCTCCCCTTTCATTTTAATGAAGCTTTTGTTGAGTGGAATGCATTCAGAGGGCAGGAAAGAGCTCCTTGAAGGCTGCACTTGATATTTTGAGGCCCTGCTAGATGAGCTCTGTGGAGGAATCCTGCTGTGAGCAATCTGGAGCATCTCCTCTCGCTGAAGGGCCGGACAATAGGGCTTTCTTTCCCCTTGTTTACTGCAGAAGATTAAAAAGAAAAGGGAGGAGGGGAAGCACAGAGTGGGTCTCTTCCCCTCCCCCCAGCATGCAGGCTTTGATCTCTGAGCTGGAGTACAGAATTGAAAGGCAGGCCATAACCCTAGTAATGTGCACAGCTCAGCTAAGCCCAGATTTCACTCATGCCACCTTAGAGATCGTCCACTCCCCTTAATGGTACCCATCATTGCTGCTTTCTTGACAAGGGTTCCCATCACCCCTTCTCCACTCCCCGAGGGAACCCCCTCTTTTCCAGAAGGCTTGGCACAGCCTCATTTACACTCACTCTCAGGAAGGGAGAGAGACCAGAGCACAAGCCCATTTGTCTGGCCCGGCAAGCCAGCCAAAAGCAACATGGCTTTTGCTTGCAGACAAGTCAGCTGCACGAGGAGCCAGTTCGTTGTGCCACTGGCTCACCCCGGGGAGCCGCACCCCATGAAAAGTCTGATCAGCTCACTTCCTGCGACGGTCGGTCGTTAAGAGATGGAAGAGCCCTACTAGAGCAAGCTAGCCCCTTCCTAGAAGAGGGCGTCTCCGCTAGCAAGTTGATGCTGATTGGATCGTAGCCAGCTGAAATAAATAAGTCCCATATACTTCTACCACAGGCCATTTTTAAAGACCTTTGCAACGAAACGGTCACTGTGAGGCAAGTGAATCCAGCACCATCCTCCTTTCACAGATGGGGGAAGTGAGGAAGAGGTTTAATGACCTGGCTTAGGACACGGCTGAGCATTTGCAGAGACTCACCATGGACCATACCCAGCCAGCAGCAGCATCAGAACAAGAAGCCTGACTCCCAGGCCTGTGCATCAAACATTGGACTACGCTGCCTCACAGAACGCCACCTGGAAGCTCCAACCATCCCTGAACCTGGGCTCTTTCGAGGTTCAGTTCCTATTAGGTTTTTATGCCACGCCCTTTGCAATGGCACCAGATTCGCTTCAGCCTCCACCCGTTTCCATGGGGATCCCACTGGCTGACCAAGGCCCTAGTTCAGGGGTGGGCACACGTTTTGGCCCAAGGGCCACACTGGGGTGCAAAACTATATGGAGGGCCAGGTAGGGAAGGCTGTGCCTCCCCAAACACCTTGGTCCTCCTACCTCCTGACTGCCCTCCTCAGAACTCCCGACCCATCCAACACCCCCTAATCCTTGTCCTCTGACCACTCCCTCCCAGGATCCCCCCC
>ML677360.1:12395580-12434246 GCA_007922305.1 Dermatemys mawii | reverse complement strand
GCCCCACAGGGCATGACTGCAGGGGAAGGGAGACAGCAGAGGAGGGGCCAGAAACTAGCCTCCCCAGCCAGAAGCTCAAGGGCCAGGCAGGGCGGTCCCACGGGCCGGATGTGGCCTGTGGAACGTAGTTTACCCACTTCTGCCCTAGCTGAATTAACCCTATTCCATGGGTTTTGGGGGAGGAGGAATCTACAGTGATTATTCAAGGGGCCTGTGCTCTTTGGTGCAAAAGCAATTTAGTCGCTTGCTCCTTGTGCATTTCATGGTTCTCTGTGCTAGAGCCCTGCGCACGTATTCATCTCTCCCTTTGCTTCGGTCTCAGAAGAGTCCAATTCTCCCTCTTCCCCTCTCAGGAGCCAGGCTCAGGAAGGCTGGAGGGGCATGTGAGGTGCTGCTGAGCAGAGTCAGGAATGGATCCACCCTTGGAGCTCACCTTGACCTGCTGCCGCCTCTTCCCCCCACTCCCCTGGGTTTGCATAGGCAAATGGAGCTCACCTGGCAGTGGTAAATTAAAGCTTTCAGTGCACAGAGGGACACTTTGCTGACTAGCCCTGCCTGGCAGCTGGCACCTTCTGTTTCACTTATGTGCTGTGACGAGCAGCTGTGCTGCTGCACCCATTCCTGCTCTTCTAGGAGCGACCTCTTACCCTTGTGTTGTATTTCCACTGGTGACTCGTCCTTCCTCACCCCACTATGGCCAGTGACAAGGTGCATCGCTCCTGTTTGGAGCCAGATCTCTCTCTGCTCATGTCAGCACAAAGCTGCTTAGAGCTCCCTTTGGTTCCTGCTAGCTGGCATCTGCAATAGGAGATCTTGACCCTATGAACAGAAAACGTTCTCCCTGCCCTAGAGGGGAATCTGGTATGGGTTCAGAAATCGCCTGTCTCTGCGGTGACCTCTGTTTGGATCGGTCACCTGCTAATGGCCGAAGCAGTGCTCTTATAGTGCAGCGAATGTGCAGCACAGCAACTTTGAGTGCTTTCTGCTGATGGATGGCCTTGTAATCCTTATACAGAGGGGGAAACTGAGGTCACTTATCTGGACCAATGCTACATAGCAGGAGAGGCAAATAGAGAAGTGACTTGCAATAAAACCCCCTGGACAAGGTGGATAGAGCACTCTGAGAACAACTTCCCTATAGAATGGAACAAGTAACCTTTTGTGATCATCTTTATCTCCGCTATGGGGTTTTGAAGAGTAAGTCCTATAGATCCCTATTGTCTTAATCCCTATTCAATTCTACAGGGCCCTTCCATAATGGATCACACTTGTGATGTGTGTGCTCCCTCATCTCTGGATTCATGCCTCTAAAACAGGGGTGGGCAAACTTTTTGATCTGAGGGCCACATTGGGATTGCAAAATTATATGGAGGGTCGCCTAGGAAAAGCCCCACCCCTTATCTGGCCCCCTCTCAATTCCCACCCACCTTACTGGCCCCTCAGCATCCCTGACCCATCCAACCAGCCCAGCCTTGTCCACTGACTGCCCCATCCAGAGACCCCTCACCCCTAACTACCCCCCAGGACCCTACCCAACTCCTTTGTCCTCTGACTGCCCCAACCCCCACCCTGCTCCCTAACAGAGCCCTGAGACTCCCATGCTCCATCCAACCCCCTGCTCCCTGACCACCTCCTCGAGATTCCCCCACCCAGAGCCCTACCACCTATCCAACCCACTCTGTTTCCTGTCCTCTGATCGCCCCCACAACTTAGCCAACCCCCCACCCCAACCTCCTTACCAAGAGGCATTGGGCATGGCTCTGGGAGGGGAAGCGTGCAACCCTGGCCTCTGGAACGCTGCCCACGCAGTGTGGTTCTGGGGGAGGGGGGTGTGCGCAGCCGTGCCCCTCCCCCCGCAGTGCTGGCCACATGGCGTGACTCAAGGGGAGGGGGAAGCTGCAATCCCGCCCCCCCCCCGGAGCGTTGCCTGCAGGGGCGGGACTCTGGGGGAGGGGATAGGGCACAACTGCAGCTCCAGGGGAGGGAGTCGGAGGGGGGGGGACGCAGCCGCGCCCTCCCTCAGCGCTGGCTGCGCGATGCACCTCAGGAAGAGGGGGGAGTGCGCAGCCGTGCCCCCCCTTCCCCCAAGTGCTGCCCACAACAGCACAGCTCTGGGGGAGGGGGAGTGCGAAGCTGTGCCCCTCCCCCAGAGCGCTGGCTGTGCAGCACGGCTCAGAGGGAGGGGGAAGCCACAGCTCTGGCCCCCCGGAGTGCTGCCCACAGCAGCGCAGCTCTCGGGGAGGGGCTAGTGCGCAGCCACGGCTCCGGGGGAGGGGAGGTGCTGAGCTGAGCCCCCCCCCCCCCGCCCCAAGCGCTGGCCTCAGGGGAAGGGGGTGGCGCGCAGCCCCGGCCCCTGGAGTGGTGCCCGCACGGTGGCTTCGGGGCGGGGGAGGGGCTGGAAGCAGCCTCCGCAAGCCGGATGCAATGGCACCATGGGCCGAATCTGGCCCATGGGCCATAGTTTGCCCACCCCTGCTCTAAGAGCTAGGGTTACTAGCAGAGGATTTTGAAGCCTGCAGGAGTTCCTCTTTGTCAGACTGGCCTGGCTGGTTTCTGGTATGGAAATGCCTAGGCAGTGATGCCAGCACAGCCGGGGATGGTTAGCACTTGCTCAGCCCTGGAACTTCTCAGCTACGTGGCCCTGTTCTTCCTCCCCCTCAAAGGATTCTCCGGCCTGGCTGAGCTGATATCCTTGCTCTGGCCCAAGGCTTTCAAGAATACGAAGTGGCTCCAACAATCTCTAGTCAGTGTGTCATTCCCTTTTGGTGCTTCACCTCTGCTCGAACAGGTAGAGAGCAGCACATTGGCTGTCCACGGGTAATACCGTGGCTGAGTCACTTCTGTCCTCATTCGGAGTGTGTGCTCCACACAGCTCTCAGGTGTAGCGAGGCATCTCAGACTGAAAGCAGCCGCTTCCCCTGTGGGTTCCTGTCACTAGCTCTGGGAGAGAGCTTGCTTGAATGTGGGTCTCGGCTCTGTCGAAGCAGCTACAAGTAGGAAAGAAGCAAATTCCACAGCTAGGAACTAGTTAGTGCTGGACGGAAGTTTCTGCCTCTGGAACAGAAATCCGTTCCCCTGTGCCAAGAAATCAGACTCTACAGCAGGCCTGCACAACATGCGGCCCAGGGGCCACATGTGGCCCGCACAGGCTCACTGTGCGGCCTGCGGGAGGTGAGTAGGGGAGGGGCAAGCCAAGCAGTGGGATGGGGGGAAGCGAGTGAGGGCGGGGCTTTTCGGCCCACAGCTGGGTTTTTTGCAGTAATATGGCCCTTGCTGCTTTCTGAGTTGTGCAGGCCTGCTCTACAGCTTGACCTGAGCAACCTAGCAACTAGAGTTGCATTTCGATGGGCCAACATCACCACCCTAAGAATGGGATGGCTGTATTTGGTTCTAGGCCCTGGCAAGCTGTCAATATTGCCCCTTACTCTGGCAAAACTGGGCTCTAGCGGGACCCTTGGTCTCGTCTGACCCACAATGGTCATTCTCATCTACATCACCTGGTGCCTGATTTTTCAGTGTCTCATATCCTATACATCCCTAGCCTCCAGAGCGCATCAGAGGAGCCAGTATCAAACCCAAGTGCAATTAACAGACAATTCTGGCAACTGATATGGGTGCAGTGAAGATTTAATGCCTATGAGGTGCAGCACAGAGGCCACCTAATATCCTTAAGTGGCCACTGACTCTTTGCATAGTGATAGCAGAGAGAACAGATCCTCCCGCTCTCAGAGGACAGGCCTCTGCCACTGAAACGAGGAGGAGAATCTCCACTAGCTGGTGGTAGTGTAAGATTATGGGAGAGCTTTGCATATCCAGTTCAGTCCAGTCCAGGGCAGTGGTGCACAGGCATAACCAGACAGTTTCAAAATCAATATTGTACATGCAGAGAGGGAGGGAATCTGATCTAGGTGTTTGCAGGGGTGCTGGAACTAGGGGCGTTGCCACACACCCTGGCTGGAAGTGGTTTCCATTATAGGGTTTATAGTTTGGTTCAATGGCTTTCAGCACCCCCACTGTACAAACTGTTCCAGCACCCCCGGGTGTTTGTATACAAAACTACATTAGCCAAGAATCCCACAGCTGCAGACTTCAAGGGAGCTCCAGGCATGCAAGTGGCTGAGTAAAAGTGAACATCGATGGAGGCAACATTACAACACAATGACTGCCTGATTCAAAGCTGGAGCTAGTGAAATCAACTTGAGGAACAGCATGAGCTAGTGGGTAAGGTAAGGAGATCCAAGTTCTATTCCCAGCACTGTCACCAGCCAGCTGTGCAACCTCGGGCCTCTCTCAGATGCTGCTTCAACAAGACAAGCAATGGGTGGGTGTAGATTTGGACAGTACATTCTTTGGGATTGTCACATCTGTATTCGTACAGCACCTAGCACAGAAGACCTGATCTTAGTTGGGGCCTCTAGTCTCCCTGTTTTGCATCATGTTTGTTGCCTGTATTTCCCCACATGCCCAGTATTTACTACCTCAGATTCTGTATCACAGAGGGCTCTTTTCATATATTGCAATAATAGCATAGACGGACGGACTTGTCTGAGCTAGCTTTCCTGCCTTGAATTGTGGTGACTTGTTTGTTACTGGGACAGGACAAGCTCAGGTGCTTAGGCCATCCTGACCCACCAGCACCTGCCTCTCTAGCAGATCATGCTTGCTCATAAGATGAGCAAGTCAATTTCCTGTTGCATCAGATTCCTCAGAGCTGCTCTGGCTTAGAGAGCCTCAGGAGGCAAGAAGGTAGCGAAGGCTTTACCAGAACATGGCCAGGCCAACTTCAGAGTAAGACACAGTCGGAAAAACTGAGAGTTCGTTTCTTTTCCACCCCACCCCTTCAAGATAAGTCAGCTCCGTGCGTTTCCCAAACGCAAGACACGCAGGGCTACCGTGCCAGCCACAGCCATGAGTCAGCCAGTAGATGCTGTGGCAGGACATACAGGAGATCCAGAGGTTCTAGCAGCACAGGGCTGCTTGGAACTGAAGAGGGGAGGTTTTTTCTGAGTGAAGTGAACATCACTTAACTAGGAGAGCTTTCCCCAAACTAGCCATGGCAGCAGCCTGCTACATGGGGGCTGGCAATGTGCTGGAACCCATGGGGTGATGAGTTGCAGTGACAGGCTACAGACATGGCCCTTCTACCTGACAGTCCCTGCCTAAGGCTTTCTGCACTAATCGGGACATGCTACAGAGCGCTTACCGGCTAACAGGGCACCGGTGTGGGTGAGGCGTTTGTTAGACCACTCCCAACGCAATCCCTCAGTTCTACCATAGTGTCTCCTTCCACTTCTGCGGCCTTTGTTCATAGTGTCCTTGAAGCTCAGCACAGCCACACCCACACCCACACCTCTTGGGCTTCCAAAATAAACCCCTGCTGACCCATGAAACCGTGCAAGGAAAAGGGCCACTGCTTTGCTATGGCAAAGCAGGGCTGGGACCGGCTCTTTATGTGCATGGTGCTGCACAGAGATCGATCTGCAGCCACTCTCCTCCCAGCCTGAAAGCTCTACTGTGCTCTCTGAAGATAGAAAACTCCCCCTGGCGCCCCCAACCCCCCGCGCATGCCTCACAATATCAGCCAGTCTCCCAAAGGTTAACACCGCTGCCTCAGTTCTCCCCCACCAATCTGCAGCTGTGTGACAATGGCTCCTGGCAGGCTAAGAGCTGAGCTGCTCAAGCACTCTGAGGGCTGTGAATGTATTAAGATTTCCATCCCTCCTAGTTTATGCCCTGAAATCAGTGATGAGCTCTAATGAGAGCACTCTGCCGCTAGTGCTGCTGAAGGTGAACGAGGGCACCCAGGACAGTTTTGGTGCAGAGCAGACAAAGAGCAGCGTTCATTGGCGTTTCTCAAATACCTACTACAAACATGAACGCTAGTGGGGCTTCCCAGTCAGACCTCTAAAGCACAGTTCAAATGAACCCTTATGGAGAAGTCTATACAGTGGCATAGGATTTTTAAGCCAGCCTATGCAACCTGTAACTGGGATCCAGTTTCCTCTGAGTCCACAGGATGGTTCCGGCTCATTTCTGTAGAACCCTGTTGGGTCAGTCTCAATCCCCATCACAATCAAGGGGATTTCTCCTTAAGGGAAGGGCTGAACTTACTGCAGCCCCAGCCCCACCTCACCAAGGCTCAGGGATGGGAGTAGGGGTGCAACATGAAAGGCTGGCGTGTCAGACGCAGAGATGTCTACTCAGCCACTGCAAACAGGGTCAAACCTTCCCTCCTTACATGGCTGTTAGTGCCCAACTCCACAGCAAGAACAGTCCAAATCTGCACCAGGCTTTGCAGAATGGCAGCCAGACAGCAGAGCCAGCATCCTGCAACACAGGAGCTGGCGGAGAAGCAGACAACTATTCCCTCCCCGGCCCCACACCTTCCCCTCCACTGGTAGGATCCAATGCCATCGGAAGAGGACAGAGTTTCCCCTGCTTACTTCTTCCCATCTCCCAAGGCTCAGCAAGGCGGCCCCCTCTTCCAGGGCATGCCTCCCCTTTGACTCCACACACTGCTCTGAAGTCACATCCCTTGGCAGCTGTGCCACCTGTGCTCATTTCGCCCAAGGATCAGACATTTATCAAACCAAACCAGAGCAGCAGCGAGAGGCGCCCCGTGCCCTGCATTTCCACTCTGCCCACTTTAGAACTCAATTGCCCATGACATTGAAGCATGAACCTAATCCAGCTAACAAGGACTCTCCTAGCCCCACACGCTCGCTCGGCCCCCTCCAGGCTGGGCAACTACCACCAGCAGGGACCTTTGTCTGGTCAAACCTCTGAGGCTCTGCTGGGGGGAGAGGTGGGAGGAGGAGAAGCAGCCTGTTCATAGAAATCAGACGGGCTCCAGCGAGGTGTAGCAGAACAAGGCTACAAGCAACAAGCAGGCTGTACCCACAGGAAACCCTCAGTCCTATTTGCCATCAGAGGCTTCTGCAGTGTCAGAGGATTGCAACGGATCCTGGTGCCCAGCTGGAATAGGCAGAGGACGACAGTGCTGCACATAGCTGCGTTCCAGCCCTCATCACCTCAGGGCCTCTATCCACCCTCACTCATTCTTTGCTATAGTCCCAGGTCTCATGAGTAGAGCAGATTTCACCCCCGGCACAGACATTAACGGATGCACCCTATGCAATGCCAAGCCTTTCTAGCGCTTCGTCAGTAGGCACTAGCCCTATTTCACAGATGGAGAATGAGGCACAAAGTGATGTTAAGTGACTTAGCCAGTCACAAACACGAGCAGCCTCATAGCCAGGAATTAGAAGTCAGGTCCTATCCCCCAGAAAAATGGATTATAGGAAGAGTAAGATTCAAGCCCACCAGGAGGAATTCTACAACAGAAATGCTCAAAGGCTGTAGCTGTTTCCACAAAGAAAATTGGTTTCCTGCCTATTAGAGTTTTTCCTGTTGCATTTCCCTGCTACACAGCCAGCCAGGGCTCAAAGCACCCAGTACTCAGACTTTAAGCTCAGAAGGGACCATCATGATCATCTAGTTCAGGCCTGCACAACTCGGAAAGCAGGGAGAGCCATATTACTGCAAAAAAACCAGCTGCGGGCCGAAAAGCCCCACCTCCGCCCCACCCCCATCCGCTTCCCCCCACCCCACTGCTTGGCTTGCCCCACCCCTACTCACACCCCGCGGTCCGCACCATGAGCCTGTGCGGGCCGCATGTTGTGTGGGCCTGATCTAGTTTGACCTCCTGCACATTGCAAACCACAGAACCTTGCCTGTAACAGACCCGTAACTTCTGGCTGAGTTACTGAAATCCTCAAATCATGGTTTAAAGACTTCAAGTTACAGAGAATCCACCATTTACACTAGTTTAAACCAACAAGTAACCTGTGCCCCATGCTGCAGAGGAAGGAGAAAAACCCCAGGGTCGAACATGAGAGAACAGGAATAAAGCAGGGACGGGGCAGATGGGTTTCACTTCTAATGCCTGTTTCATGTCATACAGGCCCACTTTCATGCTGGCCTGCATGAGGAGAGGCCATAGCCACACACAGCAGAACTGAGAATGATTCCACCGTTTGCAGAAGTCGAGGACACATTTCTGCACTCCCCAGGTTCTGATTCACAAGAGTTTCAGAGTCTGACAAACGCAAAGTAAAACTCAGTTGCAGCTGCCTCAGTTCACTGCTTCCACATTACAGCCACAGACCTGAAGTCACGCAGGGTCAGTGAGAAACCACAAGCGGAGTACCACATGCAGTGTGGAAGCTATTTCTGTAGTGTGCAGTCAGGTTTTCCTTCACTTGTTTGCACAGCACAGCAAGCCTCATGCCAGTAAAGTTTGCAGTCACGGAAAGGAGACCATAATAGGTCAAACATGAGACAGGGCTGGAAAATCTAGAGCCAGCCTCCAGGATTTTCCTACAGTACTAGAGGAAAGTCAGGGAGTAAATACTGCACAACAAAAGTCACAAGCAAGAAGAGAAACTGACCCAGCAAAACCCAAGTGGGAGACAAGAGATCAGAACCCTTCACCCTTCTCCCACCCACCTGGAACAGGGGGTCAACCCCAACCAAGCTTCTCCCACAAGGATATCCGAGTCCCAGCATGCCTCTTATTGGGTGGAGAACTGAGATTTTCCTTTGCAGTTCCCCTTGGACAGCAACCAGGAGCCAGCTACTGTACTTGCCTTGGGGAGAGCCATTTACATTATGGAATTTGTAACCTGCAAGGTTAGGGCATAGAAGCAAATTGGACTAATATTTACTGAACTAGTCCCTGGAGCTATCCAACCCGAAGCGTGCCCATAACATACATGGCACCAGGGACAGGAGTATCTTCCCTCCCCGCAAAATAACATCAGGACCCCATCTTCAGTTCTGTTCAGATTTAGAACAGCTATTCAGGATCCCCCAAGCCCCAGAATCTGTCTGCCTCCTTCCCCAGTTCATCCCAGAGCAGGAACAGCAGCAAGATCTAGTTGGCTAAGACTGGTCATATAGGAGCACTGGTGATTACAGCTACCTGAGTGCATCACGTGATGAAACCAAGGGAAAATCTGAGTGGAGATGTTCAGATCCTCAGACTTCAAGGAAGGAAGTCGCGGGGGAGGGGGTTCACACTGGAACCCCAATGTTTTCTCCTCCAGACGCTCTATGGTGCTGTGTTTCCTCTCCATATTCTGTTGCCTCAAAGCAACACTGTCCTTAGTCTGAAGAAAACCTCAAACAATCGATACAGCCGGCTACTCCAGTTCCAGGCTTCCTCAGTTTCTGGCTCAGTTTCAAACTGGATAGATCTTAGGGTGCAGACTCCCCAAGACCAGCGGTGAGAGGGGAGGCACCCCAACGTCCTGCATACAGGATTAGTTTAACCAGACTCCGATTTGGAGCAGGAGCCTCCCCAAGCCTGAGGTTTTGTAGGTCCCTCCATTGGATAACTGGTCACCTAAGTGCCTGATCCTGCAGGGTACTGGGACCCTCCCAACTAGGGGTTCTGCTCCCATTGACTTCAGCAGATACTGCAGATGCTAAGCATCTTGGCACCCCTGGAGCACTGGGACCCCATTCTGCAGAGACCTCAATAAAAACGGGCACCTGCTTTTCTCTTCCTAGAATCACAGTTCACAGCATTGTGCCCACCACCTGGGGTGGCCACATCCCTGTTTTTCGCTAACCAGCAACACAGTAACATTTGCAGCATCACACCCTGGGAGCCAGGAATCTGCGTGGTTTAATTAAAGAGATTTGGCAAATGGAACAAGAGCCAGACAGGAAGCAAACACGGGCCAGCTGGTTCGCCCAAAGGGGATACTCTTGCTTAGCCTTTATCTGCAAAGCACTTCACAAACATTAATGAATTAATTCTCACGGTGCCCCTGGACCATCCTCATATTACTCACAGGGAAGCTGAGGGCAGAGAGGTTATAAATGGCCTCAAAGGAATTCGGTGGCAGAGCTGGATTTACATCCCAGGAGTTTCTAGTTCCTAACCTCGTGCTTAGACCACACTCTCTCAAAATGCCTCCCAACATTTGTTCAAAGTGTGGTTTGAACACAGAGTCTGCAGCCCAGTCACAGTTTGCTGCACAGAGTAAAGGCCTGATCCTGAAATAAGATCTTCTCAAGTTGATGTCTGCGCCCCTGCAGTCCCAACTGAAGGTAATGGAGCTCTACCTATTGCAGGATTAGGGCCTTGATGTGGTCTGGGCATCTAGGTAAAACCCCAGGGAAAAATGCTGTGAAGAGCAGCTACTCTGAGATTCAACTCTGAAATGCAGTTGCATGTCAACTACTTTCTCCCTTCCCCACACAAAAGAAAGAAATCTACATGTGATTTTACTACAGTGCCATGGGCTTGCTCTTCTCTGGAGAGCTTGGAGGCTTCTAGTTATTTGTGGTTCTGTGCCATTTAAAAAAATTGAAGGCAAGAATAATAATTTGTAAAGTTCAGTTTAAATAGCAGCACATGCTTCAGAATTCTTGCTCCCAAGCAGACTTTTGCTAGCAAATTTCAGCCTGGAGAGATTTTGTTTTGTTTTGTTAAATGACTCAAAGTTATAAGCCTCTGCAAACAGGGCTTTATTGGAATGGAAACACTGACAGTTTTAACTAGAACAGCATGAATAGCATTAGCAGAGACAGTTATTTCCATGTTAAGTGATTTAAGCTCATATTTCATTTACAAGCATCAACTTGAATGAATCTGCAGCTTCCCTGTTAAAACAAACACACAGCAACTTGGGTGGAAGTATCTGATAGGCTTTCTTTGCTGAGCACGGAGGGGAAGGTTGGGGTGGCAAATGGGCAAGGCGAGGGGGGTGAAGAACTCGCTTCACTCTGGGATGTTCTGCACCAGAGGAAGTGAAATGCATTGGAAGAATTTCCAACTGGGTTCTATGAAACAAGACGCCGCATGTTGAGGAAGTGAGGTCATATGGGAAATTGTTCCGAGAGATAAAAGGAACATGTTAAAAATCAAGCCATAAGAGAGACAGTACAGGAAACAATAGCGCTTTAGATAGGCTTTCAAACGTCCCCGTCAATGCCAAAAAACACAGCCCTTTATAGAAATGCTGCCTTTTTGTGTTAAGAACTCAGAGGAAGCAGACTAAGGAACTGAAATCGTCCACTTCAGCCTATGGTTCACCCCAAACTCCCTTCTCAAAACATTATCTGCATTTGTGGATAATTAAGTGAGACTTGGGCCCAGTGGTTCTATTCTAGGTCATGTTCAGAGAGTTTTACCAATGACTTCAAGTCCAGGCTTAATCCCATCATTAGCCCTAGTTCCCACCAGGAATAATGCAATCAGAGACTGGGCAGCTCTCAGCCATCCCCCTCCAGCCACACTTCTGCCAATACACAAATGGGCAGCAACAGCCACAGCTCCTCCAGCTTCAGATGCCACAGAGCAGGTCTCATCCTGCTATTCAGAGGCTGCACAACCAAGTCCAACTTGGGAACCACTGTGGTAAGTGGACAAGTGCCCATTAAGGCCTGGTCAGGCCCACCTAGGAAACAAGTGAGGATTCAGGCATCAAGTGCTGCTGTGGCAGCAACAACAGCATCACTGTCACATGCTGTTATATTTCAACACATGTCTACCAGCAAAGGCCATCACACGCTTCAGTATGAGAGAGGTGACTGTGCCTAGTAAACGCAGATTTCGTTTCGCACCCTTAGACCTTTCAACATATACCCCTTCCTGGGTAACCAGGCTACAGATATTAATGAAGCAGCTCCTCTGGTCTGTCTCACCAGCCAAACTTCCCATGCACATTGGTCATTTCTAACTGCATACTCTCTTTCCAGGTCTCCAAAGAGACACTTTATCCTCTGGGTCTGTATCTAGGTATTTGCTGCCCTTCCTCCAGCATATCGGGGCAGCTCATCAAATTGTAGAGCTGCTTTCAAAGTGACTCTCCTGATTTTGCCCAGTGCACTGGAGTTTTACAAGCCCACCATGCCTGCCTAGTGCAACACAATCAATAGGTAGGACATACCATATCTTTCTCTTAAGTCCAGCACATGGCCGCACACAAATCAGCCTACTAAAATGTCAGGCTATTTCAGCAGCAGCCACAGACTAAGCGGAACTGCAACAGGAATTCCCCTACCTGCCTCCCTTGCTCTCAATTTGGAAGCAGATTCCAACTCCAACCATCCATAGTTCAAAGCGCTTAGGCTCAGGTCATTCTCAGTTTAACATCCATAATCATTAAAGGCCTGAGTGCAGAGCGGCCAAAACTCTCACCAGGCTGGATCCTCAAGTGGTGAAAATGGTATAGCTCCATTGACTTCAATGTCTCCAGGGCTCTAGCTCTGCTTGTTGTGGGATCTTGGGGGAGTCCGTGTCACTATAGACCAGCTAAGGAACCGGCCCATTGACTAAGAAGTTGTAGGTGTTGAGCAATTCTCAGGACCAAGTCCTCAAACTTAAACCTGACACAACATTTATATTTAATTGCCACTGCTTTGTCTTCAAGATGCCCAATGATCGATCTTCTTCTATACCTCCCCGCAATCACAGATAATGGCATTGGGATCATCAGACTTCCCATACAGCCGCAATCACAGATAATGGCATTGGGATCATCAGACTTCCCATACAGTGTTAGGGGACCCCATTCAGCAAAGGTGAACTTCATAATGTACTTGAGTGTTTTGATGAATGAGGGCCTTAGACACTTATAGAGCTATCACCTGGTGAAGGGGAACTCCAGGCTTGGCAAATATGGCATGAATGGTTTTCCAATACAATATTTGAAAAGAATTAAATAAACATTTTGGTTGCTTCTATATTGCAGAAGTTGGCAAGCGCACGGTTATGGACTACCCTGAAGGCTGTGGTATAGATAGGATACAGGCATTTCACCATCATGTCCCCTAATCTTGCTCACAGAGTAGTTGCAAGACATGCCTGCATTCTGTCCATGCTACAGCTTCCACTGTTGGAAACACTGAGGCAGGTGTGTGTGTTGGAGGTGTGGGAGGACAGAGGTGGGAACCACCAACAAGCTTCACATATTTTCCCAGTGTAGGCAAGGTCTTAGACAGAACTTCTTGGAGGTTCTCCAGTTGTTTTATTAGCGTGGGTCAGGCTCGTTATCCCCACCACCAGCAGTACTTTGTGGGGAAGAAGTGCTGCACCCATGATCCCATAGCAAGCAGGGCAAGAACCCTGGAGACTTCCAAGCAGCCAGGTTGAACTTACCACCCTGCAGCTCCCACACACAAGCCTGCAGGATGGGGAGCATTCAGAAAGTGAACACTCATGGGCCTGTCCATAGGAGAGCCAACCCACACACCTCCAGGTAAGCAATCTGCTTCAAGCCAGCAGAGAAACTTTACTAGGGATTTGTTACATTCTGGGATGACCTAAAATACCTTTCACGGTCTGGTGGGTCACCTGCTGTTTAGCAGAACAGGTAAAATAATCAACCACTTCTTTGGGGGAAGGAGAACTAGGGTGACCAGACAGCAAGTGTGGAAATTGGGATGGGGGTGGAGGATAATAGGAGCCTATAAAAAAGAAAGACACAAAAATTGGGACTGTCCCTATAAAAATCAGGATATCTGGTCACCCTGAGGAGAACATATGCACACTACAATCAATGACCATCTATTTTTTTAATGAAACTGTAGACTACTGGGTGGCTGTTCCTAGTCTACACTAGTCCAAAAAGACCGTGAGACACAATTCTGGGTTCCCAATGCAGCCTGTTCTCCCAAGGGCATTCAGTCACCACAGGCCAAGAAACTAACAAAATGGGCTTCTAAAGCCCTAGGTTTTATAAAAATGGAAACCTATTCATGAGGGCTTAACATCTGCTGGTCCCTATAGTACCCCAATAGAGCTAGGGTAAGTCATTGTGCAAGTACTCTGGGACAGGGGAGGGGAAGGAACCGGGGAGCGATCCATGGGAGGAGACAGCAGCAGGTTCTCATTCGTTTTTTGCAGAAAGCCATACAGAAGTTTGCTGGCAGACACCACACAGTACTAGGAACATCCAACAGAAGAGACACTGGTAAGGCATGAGGTGCCAAGGTGTATTAAACACCTCCTGACTGCCCCTTCCATTGGATCCCCTAACACAGCTTCTTCCAGTAGATACAAATTAAGGAACCAAGATCACAGCTGGAATTCTTAGTGTCTCAGAATGACAAAGCAGAGAATGTCTACCACCCACATCCCATTATACTCCCATACACACAGCTTGGGAGTAAAAGCAACAACAAAAGTCAATTGAAATTTGCCAGCTCTGACCCCAGGTGTCTGACTTCAGAAGAAGGACTTAGGACTCAGTATAGCTCTAACAGAAGTTGGTCCAATAAAATATATTACCTCACCCACCTTGTGTACCTAGGACTACAGTATTTAGTAGGACAGCAACTGATTACTACAGATATGGTATGAATTATAGAACCTAGCATGTTACTTTCTTTTTTATATAGGTTTTCTGCCAGTCTGAAGAAGCAGAAGTTACCGGGCCGGTAAGCAATAAACGGCTCTCCAGTTTTCCACAAGATACACACTAGTTAAGACAGGACTAGGTTAGAAGGAGGGGACAGGGGGAGTGAGGAGTAGAGACTCTCCTACATCCCTGAAGTGATGTAAACACACAAACCCCCAAAGAGCAGCTACATGGTTTTAAAAAAGAGTCCCACTGCAATTAATATTTAACAAATAGTAAAAGGGAAACGGATCCAAAGACATCAAAGCAGCTGAGTTATTAATATTTCATATTTTGGCCTACATAAAGCTCCTGCTCCCTCCCCCTTGCTTCCCCAAGAGGTTTGATTAAATGAACTACAGAAAGTCTTCAGCGAGACAGAGAAGCCCCAACCTTCCTACACCACACAACAAAAGAAAGTAGGGGGACCAGACAGCAAGTGTGAAAAATTGGGACGGGGGTGGGGGGTAATAGGAGCCTGTAGAAGAAAAAGACCCAAAAATCAGGACTGTCCCTATAAAATCGGGACATCTGGTCACCCTAAAAGAAAGTGAGGGGGGGTCTGAACCAGTCGCACATCCCCCCTGGCCGGATCACCCTCCCTTTCCAGCCCCACCAGACAATACCTTTCGCACTTCAGCTAATTCATCCTCCGCCGTAAGGAGGCAGCTCCCAGGTGCCACACACACACAGGAATCGCTGCTGCTGTTGTTCAGAGGCGAAGTGTAACGCGCCTACACAAGCCGAGCGGACACCCCTCCACACACACACACACACGGGTAACAAATCTCCGGGTCAGTCTCGTCCCCGGGTCTCCCCAGCCCCCGTCCCTCGGCCAGTCCCCAGCGCAGCGCAGGCTGCAGCCGGCCGGTTTCTTACCTTCACTCCCCGCGACACCCGCCCCCCAGAGCCAGGCGGCTCCCGGGCTCCTTCCTCCCACGCGCGGCGGCCCCTGGGCGGCTCGCGGGCTCCCGCGCTCACAGGACTCGCCCGCGCCGCGGCCAGACACCCTCGCGGGGCGGCGGAGAGCCGGGCAGCCGCGCCGGGGACACGCGGCTCATGGTCGGCGCGCCCAGGCAGACACAAAAACCCGGCTCCGGCTTTGTCTCTCTCTGTCGGGGGCGGGAATTATCCTCCCCCCCGCCCGGCGGCTCCGGCCCCGGCCCCGGCCCCCGGCGCGGCCGCGGCGCTAGCGAATGGCTCGAGAGCCGGCTCGTAACTCGGAGCCGTGATGTCAGCAGCGGCTCACACCCGCCTGCGGCGGAGACACCTTCTCCGCACAGTGATTCACGCTGCTGCCGCCTGCCCGGAGCTAGCGGCGGGGGCCGGGCCGGGCGATGCCAACGCAATCGCCGCCCCCCGCCCTTCCCACCAGGTGTCTGGGCTCCCGGCCCCGCCTTCGCCCGCTGCTCCTCCGGCTGCACCCCCCGCGCCGTTACCCTCGATTCCTATTTATTTGCAAACGCTCCCCTCCCCCAACCCACCCCATAAAGGGGGAATATGGCAGCAAACCGGAAACAGACGAAGGGGAAAGACCCAGCCCTTCCCCCCCGGGGAGTTTCCTTCTTTTTTGACGGGGAGAAGAGGCCCCGGGCGCTCTGCCAGCGGCGGGAAACGGGCAAAGTCCCGAGCGAAGCGGCGACGCTGGCGAGACAGAGCCTCGGCTCCCCGGGCCCCGCAGCTAGACGGGTGGCGGGGCGGGAGCTGCAGAGACTGAGGCCAGGAACAGCCCCCAGAGCAGCTGCATCTCCGCTGGCTCCCCCGGGTCGGAGGGAAACCCCGGGACCGGCGGAGACTGGGTGGTGGTGGTTGTTTGTTGTACTGTGATCGCAACTAGGAGACCCCGTCAGCATAGACCGGAGCCCTCATTGCACTCCGAGCCGGGAAAAGCGCTGCCCCTGCCCCAAGGAGCTTCCCTGCTAACTGAGCTGGGCCAGGCTAAAGCCATGCAGGAGGCCTGTGCGTTTGCCCGTGTGCGGGCCTCTAAGGAGCCTTCTAAAGCACAAACAAATAGTTGTATTAAAAACCATCCCCCCGTCTGCAGATGAGTCTCCACCGTTCCCAAAGGGGTCTAGGAGCACCTAGTGATTACTGAGCTAATCCTGTTTCTAAAAGTGCTTCCTGTGTGGGTATTCCTGGGCTTTTCTGTGGCGTTCATCTGAGCCCATCACAAGCATTAACCAGAAGGCCTGGACTTGTTGTTATAAGGTCTCAAACAAGTATGTCTGGTACCCTGCACGGTAGTGAAGTGCAGTGTTTCCAATGTTAGTATGAATCTGGGTACGTCTTCACTACCCAGCAGGTAGTGATCGATCTTTTAACGATCGATTTCTCACGTCTCGTTAGGAGGTGAGAAATCGATTGCTAGCAGCGCCCCCGTCGACTCCGTAACTTCAGCTAGTCAACGGGGGAGCGCACCGCTGACCGCCGTCGCCATGAGGATGGCAGGTAAGTCGGCTGAAGGTATCTTCAGTCGATTCCTCCCCACCCCCAGTGAAGACCAGCCCTGTGTTTGCTACGCTGACTTGCAGTGCCCGTTGCTTTCCTGGGCTAAGGTAGCTTTTGCTTCTTTATGCACTAATAAAGTATGTGTTCAAAGCCAAAAAAATCCATTGATTAAAAAAGAAAATTCATGTACTGAAAAAATACACAACTGATTAAGGTACAGAAAGGGCAAGGGGGTGGGGCGGGGAACAGTTCACTCCCAGACTTGCGTATGTCCTGCTGTCATACTTCGCAATCCTGTCAGGAGTGCTGTGCACTGAGTGCAGCCCTTCAGGATGGCTAAGATATGGTGATGGGGGTTGAAAGCAGTGGATAAGGGTCCTAGTTTTCATGACGGTGGTGACGCTACAGGTGTTGGAGGTACCTGGGGATGGTAAGAACACGGATTTTGGGGAAAGTGGGTTGGAGATGACATGGGAGCACAAGGGAAAGAGTTTTGGGACAAGTACTGCAGGGAGGGAGGGGGATGAGTGCGGTAGTGCTCTGCTTGCATGGCGACGAGCACCTGGACAGAGCCGCTTGGCGCTCCTTTATGTTGATCAGCCAATCCGTGCTTTGCTGCTGGTGCGCCGCATTTTCCTGGCAGATCCTTCTTTCACTCTTCCTCCACTCCTGCGCCTTTAGATTCTCGTTCAGTGACTGCTGCATTACTTCATGCAGCATGTCTTCTTTGCTTTTACGCAGCCTCTTCCTGAGTCTTCGTAGTCTCTTGGCCGATGTTAAGACAGAAGGCTGAGATTTCAAGATTGCATCTGTAAAGGCAAAATGCAACACTTAACAGAAGCAGCATTGTACATACCAGACAGAGCAATGATTCCCCCTCACTTAAGGAGAGCAAGTACAGTCTACACAATAGCATAATTTGCCTGTCCCAAAGTGAGTGCACATAACCCACGGGAGCCCCAAAATGGTGAGTAAGCCTAGGGTGAAGGGGGACTGATTGTTTCATGGCTGTACTGTCCTATGTGTTTCTGTGCCTTGGGGAGAGCCAACAGCTGCAGGGGGGCCCTACAATGAACACTGTCCCAACACTTTCCACAGGAGTTTGTCCTGGAAGATATCTTGCTGCTGAGGGCGACCTAGGAAGCAAGGAAGGATCTCCTACTACAACGTGGTGTCCACCGAGGCCCATATGCAACTTGCCTGTGTGCAGCAATGGTCCCTCCACCCTCATGGCAGAGTGACGCAGACACGTTAGCCTGACTGGGACAAGGACCATGGTGGCTCTCCCAATAAACCTGCAAAAGCGCATTGCCCAAGTTCTGGATGAGACCTTCAAAGAGATCACTGAGGCTGATTACTGTGATGTGATAGAGCACATCAACGCTCTATTCAGCATCTAGGCATGCGTGCAACCCAAACCCTCCTTGCCCCAAGAGCCCGCACCGAAAAACTTCCTTCCCGAAAAAAAAGCTGCTCACCGGGAACCTGCTCTTGTGTTTGTCCTTCCCCAAGCACCAGCCACCGCGACTGGCTATCTTCCTCCTGGCACGAGAAGAGCTTCTGGCTGCATGCCTCGAGGGATTCCGGGATGTCTTTCCCCACCTCAGCACTCTCACTCCCACTTTCCTCCTCCCACCTTGTTGGACTGGGCTCTGAAGTGTCTATGGTGGTCCTCAGAGTGGAGGTGGGGGTCGTCCCTAAGTATCAGGTCCAGCTCTCTGTAGAAACGGCAGGTCGCGGGGTTAGCACCGGAGAAGCCTTTTGCCTCGTGGGCTTTGCAGTAGGCATTCCACAACTCCTTTACTTTAACCCGGCACTTTATGATTTCCCGCTGTGGAGTCACAAAAATAGCTCAACCTTGCACTGATAGACCACAACCTCCTGGGATGCAGAGAGGTCTCCAGGTTCTTTAAATCCTGATCCCAAGTCAGTGGGGGAAAGAGAATAAAGTAGAGACAGAGCAAGACTTTCAAGACTATTAAAGCAGTGGCCAAATATCATGGCCCTTGATATTTGCCTGTAGGTATTGTAATCCAACGGTTGGAGCACAGCTGGGACTGCACAGCTTCCTCCCCACAAACACTGATGAAGTCCAGCACCTCACCATTACTCCATGCCAGGGATTGGCTGGTGCATGGAGGCATGGTTACCTGGAAAGATTTGCTGAGAGCACTCCAAGCCTGGCTGAGCAAACAGGAAGGGAATTTTCAAAATTCCCAGGAATTTTAAAGGGCAGGTCTGATGGTTGGTCACCTGAGGCTAGGGCAGTAGAGTTCAAACTGATGACCAGAGTGGCTAGAACAGGCACTGTGGGATACTTCTGGAGGCCAATCAGAGTGCATTAGGTGTCCACACAGGCGCTGTGGCTCTCCTGTGGGGCACATTAAACGTTATTCCTCTGGCCGAGGTGAATTACCAGGAGCGCTCTAGCCGCTGAGTCAGAGCGCTCTATGTGCCTTGCCAGCGTGGATGGGGAGTGAGGTAGAAAGCTCTGGGCGGCTTTATTGCGCTCTAACTTGCAAGTGTAGCCAAGGCCGAAGAGTTTGCAATTTAAACAGATAAGACTGACAAAGGAAGGGAAATGCGGACAAAGTAGGAAAATGACTTATCCGAGCTTACACAGCAGAGAGGGGACTAGAACTCCTAACTCCCAGGTCTGTGATGTATTTACTAGATCATGCTGCCTCCCATGAAAGGAACTCAGCTACCTGTTCCCCAAAAAGGTGTGTGTGGGTGGGTGGAGATTCTGCTTAGATTTTTACATTAGCATTCCAAGTTGTATCTGGTTTTTAACACAGAAGCTCTATGGGCAACTAGAGAACTAAGCAGTTAACATAAAAGTGGAACTTGATTCACGGAGAAGGGAAGTGAGTTTCGTGCAATCTGTTTAAAATTCTTTGGCTTTGGGTTCGTTTTTATTATTTAACTCTGACACCAAAAAACTGTTGGAAGAAAAGCTATTTTGTTATTTACTCCAGCCCTTTCAGTTAAGAACTGAGAGAGATCTAAAGCCATGTCTGCATCCTCCAAGAAAGACCTTCAACAAAAGAGGGAAAACCAGCTTTGATGCACCTGATATTTCTAAAGTAAAAATCAAAACCTCCTCTCTAGAAACTAGCATGCAAAAATAAACAACCTTTCAGGCCTTCTTTATGCATCATAGAGAAATAGAAAAGAAGACCAGCCTTAATTGTGTTATTTTGCAGCTACCTTTAAGGTAGCCAGGGAGTCTAGCCCCACCGCGTTTGAAGCAGTAGTAATGATACATATCTGAGTTATCTCTAAGACCACTGCTTTAATAGTCTTGTAAGTCTTGCTCTGTCTCCACTTTATTCTTTTTCCCCCACTGACTTGAGATCAGGATTTAAAGAACCTGGAAACCTCTCTGCATCCCAGGAGGTTGTGGTCTATCAGTGCAAGGTTGAGCTATCTTTGTGACTCCACAGGGGGAAATCATAAATTGCTCAATAACCAAATTCACAGGCTTGAGTAAACACCGAGACTGCATTCCCCTCTCTGCCCACGTGGCCCCTTCAGGTCATTGTTCAGGAAGGTTGGTAAATCACTGGTGGGAAAGACCCCTGCAGTCAGGCAAACCAACTTCCTCTTGGCCCTGGAGAAATGGCCTTTTTGGAACCAGGCAGAAGCATTCAGTAGATCAACATGAGGAAGCACAGGGTTGAAAGTACAGTGAGAACAGAAGTGGAAATGAAGTAGGATTCCACCCACACGGCTAAATACCTTTTCTCTTTTGAATGCATGTGCGATCTTCCCAAAGAGAGAAATTTTTCAGCATCCCACCCCAGCCACTAATTGATAGATGCAAATTTGGCCAGCGGAGGGTATTGGCAACCAGGAGGTCTCCGCACAAGCCAAAACATGGACACAGCAAACTATTATTTATATGCACTTTGAGAAAGGTATTTGGATTGACAGAGCAGGAGTCCAGATTCCGCTCGTTCTATACAGAAGAACAGGTACAGCTCAGGAGGGTAAGCTTTTCCCTGCTAACTTGTCCTTGCTACTGACCTGGGCGTACTGTTATTATAGAGGATCTTGGGAGCCCTTTGAATTTGATCACTGACATTACAATGATGGTGTCTACCTACTTTACTGAGCATGTCTCTGCTACATGAGTATCTATATAGTGCTGACTTACGCCTCCTTCAACAATTCCCTCCAATCTTTCTCTATCATCTTATATCCAAAGAAGAAATTGGGTCCAGTACTTAAACCACACTTGTAGCGTTTCTATGAACCATTAAATCACAGGCAGAATAAAACAATCTATTGTCCGTAGCAAACAGCACCTCATGTCAGGAAATGCCATGGAACTCTGAAGTAATTTTTCCAAATCACAGTACTTCAAGCAGGAACTGACACATCAAAATGTTGGAAATGTTAAAGTAGACCAGAGACCTGCATGGCTGATTTTTTTTTTCTTTTTCTTTATTGAAAAAGCATTTCCTGTGACAGGGCAGAAGGCCGACAAGTCTGTGAGTCACAAAGAACAAGGAGTCATACCAAAAGCTAATTCCATGATCTGAGTGCCCAGCACATAGTCACTTGGAGCTATTACACTGAGTAGCTGTTTCATTTGATAAGTTCTTTATCAGTTTATCATTGGAGCACCCTGTCTGTAATTTCAGTTTATAGTTTTTGATCGTATTGTCATATTGAGGACAGGCCCCTGCCTTTTCACCCGCGAGGTCTGTCTCTCTCACACTGCCTTTAACTCATGGATGTCTACTTGGCACTGATGCACAGATCATATTTAGTTATTTGTCTAGCTCACAGGGTTGCTGTGAGGACCAGAGCCATAAAGCAATTTGACCATGAGAAGCACTGCACAAGTGCGCTTATTATTGGATCGCAACTGTTACTTTGTTACCAGAAAGCCAACCAGATGTATAAAGAGTTTTGGGGTGGGTTTTTGTTTTTTTTTTTTGGCTAGGATCATATATTTCTCTGCTAATTCCAGTCACAACCTCCCCTACTTCACTGATGCAGGAGTTGATGGCCAGGGGTTCCTTTATCTTTTGGTGACAGATTGTTAGGCTACTACAGGTGCCACTAGCAAGTATGAAAATTAGGTGCTGTGAGATCTGAATGATGAATTCTTGGCTGGGGGTCTACAGGGTCTATCCAGGGCGTGGGTATCTTGTCAGCACTCTTCCCATGATAAACACTTAACCACTATGGTGATTATCATTAGGGTCATAGAAGTACCAAGCTGGAGAAGATTTTGTCTCTATACATTTCAGTTTCAAAGTATCTTGAGTACAGGTGCAGCGATAACATTGTGATAGCAGGCTCTCCATTCTCCACATTCCCTCCAGTATAAGCCATGGCTATGATTCCTTTTCATCCGCTCCCCACCCCAATCTTTCTGAATTTTTGGTAACAAAAGGCTGTAGGTTAAGTCGGGCCATTTTAAAGGATCATGTTGCAAGTCCCTGTCTTCTCACTGCTCAGACCTGTAGTCCCAATGAAGTCAACGGGAGCCTCTCATGAAAGTAGTTGCTCATCAGTGAGAGTGAGGGATTCACTCTCAGGCTCAATATGCAGTGGAGTTTGTACAGCCAGGTCTTTTAAGGGATGCTGATCCAATTTAATGGAGAGCCCTTTAGGTAGCTGAATTTTATTTTCTCTTTTGTAGCCAAATCTGTTTCTATAGGGTGTGTTGTCATTACAAAACTCTCCATCTCTGGGAGCTGTTCAGTGTTGCTCCAAGGAGAACAGCAAAGGGTTCTGTCCCATTTAATGTGCAATAGCACAGTGTATGTTATGATGAGGGTGATGACGTGTAGACTTAAAAAATTGCAACTGTATACATTCTGAAATCAATCCACTCCTCCTTCTCTGACCTGGTAAAGCTCCAATTCAGGAACACAACATAGGTACAACAGCACTTACACACAAAGCATTGATATTAATGGAACTTAAGCATGTGCTTAAAGCTAAGCATGTGTTTCTTTGCATTCCTGAATCAGTTCCAAGTGTGGGTGCTGTCCCTTGGAACTGTTCATGCCCCTGCTAGCACTGAATGCCAAGCATTTTTCTTTGCTTTCCATCCTGCTCAAAATGTTTTTCTTGGTCCTTTTAAAATCTAAACATAGATTCTGTTACTAATTGGGGACCCTGAGCTCTTATTTGAACTTTTAAAATTCTCCAATGATTCTTCTGTTCACCTTTAATTGGTGCCAATAAAATTCACAATTGCGAAAGCCTAAGGAGGAGAAATGGTGGGGGGGCACTGCGAGGTGTAAGTTGACACAGAAAAGAGGCACTTTCAACTTGAATATAAAACCAAACAACCAGACTGTCTAATTGAAAACAATTCCACTTTCTGATAGGTCCCACTTATAACAGCATGTCCTGATTTTTTTGTTAATAATTTCTTTAAAAATGTGTAAGTGTTTTTCTGCTGCCCTGCTGGTGTTTATACAAGACTTTTTGGCAAGGGAGAAATTGATGAAGAGTGAAACTGATTATACACAAATATGCTGTCAACCTGCACAACATAAACAATCAGAAAACTATAGAAAAATATACATATTCTAATTTATTTTCATTATCTCCTCTTAGGTGTTACTTATAACCACAAATGGTAGGTGCACATTTTTTGGAGAGAAATGTGAGTTGCAAATTGAAACAGTCATTTAACATTCATCTAAACAGTTTTTCATCACTTATTTTCAAGGTCTCTTTTGACCTGAAGTGCAGAGCATCTCTCTTATACACACTACACTTACGAACCATGCTCTCCCCTTTCAGGAGGAGCCTTCAAGGTCAGGAGTGAACTAGAGAGCATAGATAGGTGAGCTTTCTTCACTCATTGTATAAAGTGAATCAAAGGAAGCCCGCTGAGTCAAGTAGCTGAGCTGAGTCCTGAGCTCTCAATCCATAGCTGCAGATTTACACAGAGCATCTATTCTACTCGAGCCAGATTAATTTTTAAGCATCTTGGCAAATTTGAAAGCTTTTGTTGTGTGGCTCCAGGTCCTTGGGCTGCTGAGTTTTGCTTAGTGCAAAGTCCAGACAGCTCTGTAGAATTGTGATGATTATTTACAGTGTGGCAGTGACCAAGATGCTGGACAGACATTGAAGTAGATACAGTCCTTGCCCCAAAGAGTTTACACTCTACAGCCCTGATCCTACAAAGACTCATGCACATACTTCACTTTTAGCCTATGAGTAGTTCTACTGAAGCCAAGCTGAGTAGGTAAGTAGCTGGGCCTGGGTCTATGGGGAAATTGACTGGAATAGCTCTTGCGGAACATGCTCCACAATTTCTCAGTGTGAACTGTTATTCTGTTCAGTTTCCCCACATGGGCAAGAGCTACGTGTGCAGGTTCAGGGCCTAAAAAGACAAAGGGCAAGGGATTACAACACAGAAGCCAAGTGCTCAAGGAGATGGTTGATATACACACATTAGTTCCCTTTTTACTTTGTATATGATATAGAAATAAAGCATCCCCAGGACCCTTTACTTCACCTTTACTGGTTTGCTGCTGTCTTGCAGACATTGCAGTAGAAATGGGTGTTTAGGAACAAAGGGAATCATGAGACGATGGTGGTGGTGTGTGGAGCAGCTCAGGAAGGGGTAGGATGAGGGGAGGCTAAGACGAGCTTCAGTGGCCTGACAGCCCTGTGCTCTTTGTAATGTCATTAGCAGTACTTATAGGTGGGAAAGCAGTACCAGCTGTTGGCATCAACAATGATGTTTCACACAACACTATCAATTAGAGCTAATGGGAAATTTTTCCATCAGAAAATCCTGAATCCCCCAAATCAAAATATTTTGTGAGCCTGTTGATTTCACGGATATTTTTTTTTATGGGAAAGCATCAAAACTTTTTGCTTCAATAAGACCAAACCAGTTCATTTGGTCTTTTCCCTGACACATGACAATAATGTAGAAATGTCAAAATGATAGTCAAACCATTGCAATCGGGTCAAAATGAAATATTGCAGCTTGCACAAAATTCAGAGATTTTGATTTTTTTTCCATCCTAATTTGAGACAAAATCAAATTTAAAAATCTCAGAATTTCCTGTGGGACAGAAGTTTTATTTATTTATTTATTTAGATCAGCTTTAATAGCACTAGAGAAGAGCAATCCCAGAGCCTCAGGAAAATGTTGTGGGCCAGATCTTCACCACTTCTGGCTGATTTGCGAACAGTGCAGCTCGGGAGTCCTCTGGTGCTGGAGTTGCAGGACGGCACAAGGATGGTGAAGCCAGCCTACGTGACTGTCACCTCCAGCATAATGGATGTGTTGAGAGTGCACTGAGCCCTGGCAAACCTCAGGCAGCAGAGCCAATCCAAGCACAGTTCCTACCAGTATAGGGCTACTCTAAGTTACAGTAGTGGTGGTATCAGGAAGCAAGAGAGTGGGTTAAAGCCAACTTCCCCCCCAGTTGGGTATTGTGGCAAATGCAGCACAAGGAGAATGTTGCCCCAAAACTATTACAAATTGCTCCTTTGAGCTAGGGATGGACTGGAGACTAGATTCCGGTTCTGTAAAATTGAAACCATGCATGGTTTGGATCCATGGCTATTTTCATCTGAAGTACAGTTTGAGGTGGGGGGAGGGGATATACATATCATTCCACCTTTGTCCCATCACGCTTCTGAACCCGGCACAAACACCACACGCCTGCACTGGGGCATAATCCATGTATCTCCCCACAAGGGTTTTCATCAAGAGACAAACAGTTGTGAATTTCAGCCACTCAAACCAGTCAGATCCAAGGGATTGGGAGCAACGGTGCCCCAGGGAACGCAGCCTCAAGGAACTTTCTCTACACAAACCCCAATAGCAACAGTAGATCCTGGCTGCTATAACATCCATCAGTTAGCGGATGAGTTGATTAAACAGTTGCCCTCTGAAAGGAGGAGAAATGTGTCCTAACAGGCCCCATACACATGACCCATCTCTGTGACTGTACCAGCTCCAGCAAAGTGCACAAATAACAACAGGAAGTTGTCAGTGCTGGGACGTGAGTCAGCATTATTCTAGTCACAGAGTTAGGGAGCAGCTTTGTATCTAAGTGCACAGTGATCTCACATGATTCACTGCATTGGATCCCGCTCATAGACTGAGGGGTACATTGTAAGACAGGAGGTTAGAATGGACCTCACAGCAGCTGGGAGCCGAAAGGCAGTAGTAACGTAAGCAGGATTGAGGCATGGCTGAGGCACAGGACTCAGAGCCAGGAACTCCTGGGTGCTAATTCCCACTTGGACAATGACTCTGCAATTGGGGGAACATCCTAATTTCCCTCTTTGACAAGGTTACTGATGGGGGGAATGCAGAAGATGGGGTATAGCTTGATTTTAGTAAGGCTTCTGACACAGTGCCACATGACATTCTCATAAGCAAACATGGCCTAGATCAGCGGTAGGCAACCTATGGCATGCATGCCAAAGACGGCATGCGAGCTGATTTTCAGTGGCACTCACACTGCCTGGGTCCTGGCCACCAGTCCGGGGGGTGGGGCTCTGCATTTTAATTTAATTTTAAATGAAGCTTCTTAAACATTTTAAAAACCTTATTTACTTTATATACAACAATAGTTTAGTTCTATATTATAGACTTATAGAAAGAGACCTAAAAATGTTAAAATGTATTAGTGGCACACGATATCTTACATTGGAGTGAATAAATGAAGACTGGGCACACCACTTCTGAAAGGTTGGTGACCCCTGCCTAGATTAAATGACTAAAAGGTGAGTGCCAAACTGGTTGAACGACTGTATTCAGAGTATTTATCAATGGTTTGATGTCTAACTGGGAGGCTGTATCTAGTGGGGTCCCACAGGAGTTTGTCCTGGGTTCGGTACCATTCAATACTTTCATTAATGAGTTGGATAATGGAGAATATGCTCATAATACTTGGGAATGCCACGAAGCTGGGAGGATTTGCAAGCGCAGTGGAAGAGAAGCTTAGAATTCAAAATGAGTCTGACAACTTGGAGAATTGGTCTGAATGCAACAAGAAGAAATTCAATAAAGATAAAGTGCCAAATGCTATCCTCAGGATGGAAAATCAACTGCACAGTAATAAAACAGGGAGTAACTGCCTAGGCAGCACTATCTGCTGAGAAGGATCTGGGGGTCAGAGTGGGTCACAAATTGAATATGAGCCAAAAATGTGGTGCAGCAGCAAATATCATTCTAGGCTGTATTAACAGGAGTGTCGTATGATGACACAAGAGGAATTGTCCTGCTCTACTTGGCACTGATGAGGCCTCAGCTGGAGTACAATGTCCAATTCTGGGTACGCACTTTAAGAAGAAGTGGACGAATTGGACACAGTCCAGAGGAGAGCAACAAATATGCTAAAAGGGTTTAGAAAACCTGACCTGTGAGAAAAGGTTTAAAAACTGGGCATGTGTAGTCTTGAGAAAAGAAGATGGGGAGAGGGGGTCTGAGAAAAGTCTGTAAATATGTTAAGGGCTTTTATAAAGAGAACAGTGATCAATTGTTCTCCGTGGCAGCTGAAAGTAAGACATGAAGTAATTGGCTTAATCTGCAGCAAAGACAATTTATGTTAGATATTTGGAAAAAGCTTCTAACTATAAGGGTATTGAAGCCCTGGAATAGGCTTCCAAGGGAGGTTGCGGAATTCCCATCTTTGGAGGTTCTTAAGGACAGGTTAGAGTCAAGGATGGTCTTGGTCTACTTGGTCCTGCATCAGGGCAGGGACCTGGACTAGAATCAGTGTTTCTCAGTGACAGGTCCATGGACCAGCATTGGCCTGTAGATCTCCCTGACAGTTTAGGAAGGCAGCAATCCAGTCCCTGGTATCAAAAAGGTTGAGAAACACTGGCTTAGATGACCTCTTGAGGTCTCTTCCAGCTCTAATTTCTGTGATTCTATGAAGTCATTTAGCTTCCCTGTGTCCGTTAGTGAAATTGGGACACTGATACCCTCTCACAGTGAGGGCATGAGGCTTAATGAGCTACTTGAACAGCACTTTGATAATGGAAAGTGACAGTGATCATAAGGACATTTAGGATTAAGAAGACTACTTGCAAATTCAGGTACCACTCAGTGTGAATAAGGGTGGCAGAATCTGTATCTCAGAGTAAAGTCCTGGATAAGCAATAGCCGTGAGTTGGAGGATGGCAGTGGAAAGATAACAGTTGACATATATTGGATGGGTGGAGACATCAAGAGTGGGAGAGAAGTTAATTAGGATAATGCAAGGAAGGTTAAAATGAGGAGGAATGGCATGAAACTGGGAGGCAAAATGGAGGTGAATATCAGGGAAACTTTGAGCTGGTGGGAGGTATCAGACTATAAGACAGTCTCCCAAGGGAAGAACGTGGAGCTCCATCATTTTTGGGACATTTCAGTCTAGATGATGGTCAAAATATTAGCAATGTACAATAGGGAATGATTCAGTAGTGGCCCCTGGGAGAGACAAGATCACTAACCTGGTTTTTGGCCTGTTTGCTTTCTTGTGTCTCCTTATTTCCTCATGCGTATCACCTCCAGGCTGAGCACATCCCGGCATTTGAGTTATATTTTTACATTCCTAGCAACAGAAATGTAAACTGGGCAATAATCCCAGCCCATACCTTTCGTTTGGGAAAGGGGGCGGTTCTGGGTAGACATCAGTCTAATTCAAAGATGGCCCGAGGCAGTTCATTCCCTCAACAGGGTGTATCTGAGGCAAACAGAAGTGTGTGCATTAGAATGAAAGTAAATGAGGTCTGAGTAAGATTAATAGGGATTTAATTGAACTGTGCGAACAGAGACTTTGGTCATGAGCTACTTATTAGCCAGCCTCAAGGAATTGTGCTACTTGTACTGGAGAAGTACAAGATGTATTGCTGGTGTAATACCTGCGTTCAAAGGGACAGCCAATCACTAAAGCTTTAATATGAGGGGAGGAAGCTAGGATGGATTTGCTCCAATACAACCAGATGGCAAATTAAAAACAATCCCAACTCACAAATGTATTTCTACAAAACACAGACCTGCCTGATGGAGTGAAAGGAACTCAACCACCACAATTAACTGAGGGCATCCAGCTTCCATTTCCTGGGCTTTGGGCTTCCAGGACTCTCTGGGGCTCTGCACAGAGATCGGTATTTGGATTCAAGCTTTTGGACCAATATTCCTATCTGAAGGCAGGCTCTAAAAGTTTCCTTTAAATAAAACAACAGTGACTTAGTCAGGTCTTCAGCTCTCTGTGGGAGGGTAACAACAAACCCGCCACAAGGAAAGACTTTGGGGATTAAAGGGTTTACCACAGAAATGCTATTGTTCTTTGTATCCTCTCTCTTAGCTTTTCTGCTGAGGGTTCAAGCAGTGATGTTCACCAGAACCTTGGCTGAACTACCTATTTCCATCCAACTCAATGAACCATCAGACAGTACTTACTTCAGCCACTATTAAACTGGTCTAGATTCAGACCAGGGACCTAGAGGTAAAAATCTCCATTATCAATCCACTGAGCCATCTTATCATTAACAAGCAGTGTTTTAATCATTACTACACCTTCCCTAGAGCTCTCAGAGCAAAAATATCCCACAAGACACAAAATAATTTAGTCATGGTATCATTTCCTTTCTCGGGGGGATTATATACCAAAGGACCATTTGCCATCTTCAAAAGGAATCAAACACAAACATCTACAGTACATTATAATATCAATTAACTAATTCCTTCCAGGTGAGGGGATCTGAGAAGCTTTTTTCTAACAGTCAGACCATCCTTACAACTAACATTATTTATGCCCCTACCCACTCACTCCCAAATCAGTGGCTATTGTCACAATGAATGCTCAAGAGGAGGCAGCAAAGTTCAAAAGGTTGTCACTGCATTTTCCCAGTTATCTTTATTATATACACATTTCAAGAGAAGTTAAAATACAATACATATGTGAGGAGAGACTATATGTTTAGCTAATCAGAGGGCTGATCTATACTACCCTAAGAATAGATTGGAACCTCATCTATTTCTAAAAAAACAACAAACTAAACATTCATGATTCCTGTTTACCAAAGAGTGACCAAAATTCTGACTGGCAATAAAATGATGGATTGATGTGGAGGCCTGTCATTTCAGGAAAATGGCCATATGATCCCCATTAACTAGCATGCTATTTAGGCTGCAACACAGCCTCTGTCTTTCCAGCAATGTGCATGTAACCACAAAATTTGTTGTGTTTCTGTTACAGCACATAAAAACCCCCATCAAATCACAAGGAGAGGGACTGCTTCATTGAGCTAGGACATATGACAAGCACTGATTTGTCCTCATTTTAAAAAGAATGGCAAAACCTAAATGCACCCTGTACTGGGACAGCAACAATTATTTTCATTCCCGTGGAGTCTCTGGGCAGGAATATGGAGCATACCAAGGAACTCATGGCCTACAAAGATCACTGTTCTCTATCATCTGTTACACAACATTTTTTTTCTGGACTGAGAGATTATTCTAACTATGGAGTTGGGGTAGAGGATGAGTGGAGTCTTTTGTCTATTAGTGTTTCATTCAGTGCTCTGCTCAACATTGTCTTTAGCACAAATAAAGAGTGAATTCACAGAAAGATTCTCCAAGTCAGGTTTTAACTACCACTAATATGCTTCCAGCAACCAATGACAGTGACAGTCCATGTAAGCAGGGAGGCAGAGCATCCTGGGACAGTGCCTACACATAGTTGAGAGGTGATCAGAAGTTTGAGTCAGACCCATCTGAGTCCAAAACCCCCCAGAAACACAAAAAGGAACAAACGGTTCAGTCTCTCTTCTCAGCCGTGGTAATTTGTAGAAGTGCAAACAGATTGTTTTGCTTATGTTGTAGAACAAATGCAGTGTAATATCTGATACCCACTAACAGGCATCAGTCCTGCAACTGGATCCATCCTGTGTCCATTAGCATTAGTGAGATGCAGCATAGTAGCAGGGATCTGTCCATGTGGATCTGACTGCAGGACTGGAGCATTAATCAGTAGAGCACTTTCCTTCAAAGTAGATCTAGTGCTGCTCTGAATTCTGAGTGCATTTAAGCAGTGGTTCTCATACTAATAACCCACTAGTGATCAAACAAGCTGGCTTGCGAGCTATCGTCAGGGGTTAGTGCTGCCCTGTTGAGGCTTTGTTGCTGTATCACCAGGTATGTTTCCAATCCTTTCTAGCCACATTTAACTCTAACATTAGGTCTCTAGTCCAAAGTGAGAGCCTGAAGGTACATAGCTATACAGCAACAGACATCATCATCTATGCTGTGTTTCATAGCAAGGTTATTGTCCTGTGGATTTTGGATTACCTCCTCTCCCCAGGGCAGAATAATAGTTAACTTCAGAAGAAGTTCAGTGAGAGGAGACACGAAGGCAAAGCTAGGCAAAGCATGCACACCCAAAATTTGCCTAAGAGCACCACAGATGGAAGGACTGATAGAATGATTTCCATGCTTTGCTAGCAGCGGACCATGGTACCCAGAGTTCTGTTTGTTGCGGGCAGACAGTTTGCAATACTCCCAACCTCCCTGCTGCTGCTTCCTATAAAGCAACATCTCTTTATTTTTAAGAGCCCGGTAATCACCTAGTCCTTGCATAAACAACGAGGAGTACGTGCTACAAGTACTCCTCGTTGTTTTTGCTGATCCAGACTAACAGGGCTACCGCTCTAAAACTAGTCCTTGCATTCGTTCAGCTCCTCTGACCACAAAAAGCTTTGAGGTTTCCATATTTCTTTCAGGCTGGAAGCAGAGAGGAAAGGTGTTTACATGACTAGAGTGGCTGAAGAAAGGAGTCACAGAGTGGTAGCGGTAGGAGCAAGTGAAAGTCCTGAGCTGGGCGAGTCTAGACTCGGGGTAGTTATTACCTAAAGGGATTATTTTTTTTAAACATAACAAAGCCATTATTACTAAGCCATAAAATGCAGTGATGTATTTTAGATGCAACGACAATACAAGTGAATACAAAACTAGGTAGTGTGAGGTCCCTGATCCATTTGATTCGTCTGTCTTTAAAGGAATGACTTAGAAAAAAGTATCCTCAGTGGCACAACACATGGCCCCCCATTCCACGCCTTCACGTCACATCTCAGTCCAGGATGGAGGAGATGCAAGCATAAGTTTTCCCTCCCCATCAGAGGTGAGATGATCCGTGCTGACGCAGGCCAATTAAATTAACCATCTGGCTGTGTTCAGTCCATTTGTCTTCATGGCTCCTTTACAAGGTGTTTTATCTCTTCTTCTTGGTTTCCTTCTTGGGTTTCTTGCTCAGCTGCGGAGCAGCCACCTTCGGCTTCTTCACCACCTCTGAATTTTTAAACTCAAAATTGTCAGAGTCCTACAACAGTCAATTAAGAAAGGAACAGTCAGTAATGTGTTCAGGCATGAGATTTGTATTTCACATCTATCCCAGTTCAGAATCTGAGTGTCTATACCAAAAGGAGCAAGAAACTAATCTAAAGCCTTGTCAACATACGCATTGCACCCATTGGTTTAAATCTGGTCACATCAGTTTAAACATGCAGACTGTAAATTATTGATGCAAGCTAGCTCCATGTTACCCAGATTTAATCTGATTTCGGAGTGTCCATCCTGTTTCTTACACTGGTTTAAAATCATGCACTGTTCTTGATGCAACTCTGGGTATAGACCAGACCTCAGAAGCCAAGTAGAACCACATTCTGTTACCCAGTGAAGCTATTACACTCTTTAGGATGCTAGGGAAGCCTTGGAGACGGAAGAACAAAAAGTAGCTGTGAAGTTAAAATTTAAAAAATTCCAAATGGGAAGAACAGAAAAAGAATTTTGAAATCAGCTATAGGTGGGCTGAAACGTCCAACGGGGATTTTGCAAAAAGAAAAACATCATCATGCATCAGACAACCCCCACTCCTCCAAAAAAACAACAACAAAAGCAAACCAGCAGCAGGAATTTAAAGCTCAGAGTTTGTAATCAAGCCCCCAGATCTAGGAGAGAAGTTAGAGACAAAGCTCTCTTCACCTGGACTAAGAAGAATAGCTTAGAGACATCCCAATCTTTTCCTTCAAGGGAGATGATAGATAACATTCCTATTGTGGGAAACAAACTCTATTCATATTGGAAAAACGCAAGGGAGCAGAGCCAGTCTCATCCCAGACGGCACAGACACACAGATTGCCTCATTTCATTAAATGAGTTTGGATATAAATACTGCTTACGCTTCTATGTTTCTATCAATCAATGTGTGCCAACTGGAAAAGGACACACAAAAATGGCAGAAAAAGATGTGTTAGTTTTAAGCTTCCAAGAGAGAGTTACAGATAATGCAGGGGGAGGGGAGTAGCTGACAGTGTCCTTTTAATCAATGAGCTTGGTTCAAATGTTTCTCAAGTTGCTGCGCTATTACTATTCATATCTGTGGGGCCTTCCAAGGGAGGAGTCCTCGCTGGCTTGCTGAAGGATGTAATCGGTGCACGGGGAGCTGGCAAACAGTGCAGTCATACTGTGGAGAGCAGAGCAATATGCAGTTCCTATTCAGGGACACAGAGTTCACTGCTGTCATATGATGATCACTGCTGCCTTCTAATGTTCAAAGCAAGGTAGTTTTCAAAGCCTGAAGCCTCCTGAAGTGAGAGGCTGTTCTGAATTCTACACAGACTCAAGTATCACTCTCATGACCAGAAGACATCTATTCTTGTTTATTAGCTTGTAAATCGATCATATGGGATTTGTCTGCAGCTTCTCTAAGAGGGCAGCGTATGTGTGTTGAAAATTTAACCACAGCATGTGCACACCAAGGGATGGTTCCTTAAGCATTACAATTCCCACTCAGTGCCTGGCTTTCAGCTCCCTGTGCCAAAGTGTGAACGTTCCTTATTGTTCACTTTCAAAGTTCTGGCCATTAAATGTTCCCCCCAAATATAACAGGGTCAAGAACATGAAAGAAACCACATCTCCCCTCAAGCTGCAGCTCGCTCTCATACACACATACACCCCTTGAGCAGATTCAACATCTTCCATCTTAGAAATATATCTATAGATCTATTAGTCTTCAAGGTGCCACCGGACTCCTCGTTATTTTTGTGGATACAGACTAACACTGCTACCCCTCTGATATTATCTGTAAATAGCTACTTTACATTCAATGCATTATTGCAGCTTCAGACACATGAAGTAGAATTAATATTGTGATAAAGCTACCCATCATCCTTTCACAATAAGAATCAGATTTTCTAAACAAATCTATTGCCAGCTATAAAAAGAACAAAACTTCCCATGTTAAGTTGTTTCTGTAAATACTGGCCTCCAACCTACACATCAAGACACACATATATATATAAAATCACTATGTATTGTGGTCTGATTGCCATCAGGAAACGTTGGTGTATAGACTAAAGACCCTACTAATACAGGGGTTATCAAGTGCATTTGAATCTTATTCTATCAGAATAGCCAGTTGGACTTTGTTCACTCCAGTTTAGCCCATATTTTACATTTTAACTCCATCTCACATTTGTTTTGTGCCCTGTAGATAACATTATCATCCCCCTCTTGTGCTGACTTCAGCCTGGTGACCTGCCACATGTCTGCACAGAGGTGGGGGTTGATCCTGAGAGCTGTATTGCTGGTGCCAGCAAACACCAGGAAATTCAGCTGTATCACATGCAGTGATGTTCTTTATCAAGGATTATGCACAAAGGAGAGCTAAAGGTTTCTTGCTGAAAAGGTGGACTTTACTGAGGGTACGCCTTGATTGGCTTCTTGACCAACAGGGGAAAGAATGGACGAGACCAATACTAATATGGCAATGTAGATTTGAGACTGAAGTCAGCCTTTTGTTTGTGTGCTGGAAGAAACTGGGAACAATGCAGAGGCAAGTACACTTAGCCCACATGAAAAGTGCTGATCCCTTGTGCTGATGCTCAGAGAGGCTCTGGCAGGCTCAGTTGTTCCTACCTTCTATGGCTAGGGAGTGGGTTGCACTGATGTGGGACTGCTAAGGCAGAAGAGAGGTAAAGGGATCTCACAAGACAGACAGGAAGTGCAATGAACTATAGAATTACTGATCAACCATTAGGTTCTGGCTACCACCACTTGTTTGTGCCCACTAATGCTGGTACTGAAAAGAACTTACTGTCTTCTGGGACTTTGAAATTGGGAGGATTATGGCCAGTACACAGATCAGCTGGAAAATGGCTCCAAAAAAGAGTCCATAGCGCAGCACGTTCTCCAGGAATGTGGGCTCTGGGACTTCAGGGGGAGAGAAGTCCAGCTCAGAAGCCATGGCAGGAGCTCCTTCCTCCTTCACGAACACTCTCAAGAAGTCTGGTTTCTACAGTGAAATAATGACAGAAGACAGTTTATTTTGAGCCATAGTTTCTAGAATTCAGTCAATTTTATTTTCCATTAAAATACAGTTTCACAGAAAAAAATGATGTTGGTGCCTCTCAAGGCATTGTCAGGCTTCAGAGTCAATAACAAGGAGGGGACTGAAACTCGCACTTTAGATGCCGTAATCTTTTGCAATCTGCGGACTAGAATAGCCTTCCTATGACCAGAATAGCTTGCTTATGGGTGGAGGAGGCTAAACAAATTGTGACATATGTGCTGTCCATACTGTGATAGGGGGACAGCAGTGAGCAAGTATATATTTACCCCTGAAACTGAACATGTTATTGGACATTTATTACTACTTACATTTTGCATCACAGGAGAGTGTGCAGGTCTCACCCATGAACACAGCCCCATTGCACTACACACTGTACACACACATAGCAAAGCAGTCCATGCCTTGAAAAGCGTACCAGCTAAACAGACAACACAGAGTATTATTATCCCCATTTGACAGATAGGCCCCGATCCAGCAAAGCACTTACCATGTGAGTTGATTAGAAACTCAGTGGAACTACTCACATGCTTAAATGCTTGGCCAAATTGGGGCCTCTGTGACGCGTCCAGGGTCACATAGGAAGATTGTGGTGGAGATGGAAATCAATGTCCTGAATTCTAATTGGGTGCTTAAACCACAAGACCATTCTTCCTCTCCTTAAAATTTTATTCCAAATCATTTGTTAATGGAGAACCCTGTTCATTTTGTGAATCAGGGAAACAGCTTTCTATAATATTGATTAAGTCTCTTGTCAGAATTGCTAGATAAATTCAGCAGCTGCACCTGCCGTCGTAGTCACAAAAGTGAAGCTTAAGTGATATGAGATGCTATTAGCACCCTGAGAGGCATGCTCACAGTTTTCCTATTTCTACTTGGCAGAGCTGATTTAACAAGACATCCCGTTATGCTGACATACAACATTAAAGGGGGAAGGTTAACTTAAAAGGTACCCATGCCCATAGGTATATGCAGAATCAGGGTCTAAAACAGCAAGACCTGTGATTTATATATACTTGTGCACACAACATTTCCTGTCCCCATTGTTAAGGCAACTTGTTTGCAGGATTTTGCTATAGGTGTGTTTCAGCTGGAGTTATTCCCAAAGCAACCTCTGTCTTAATCTGACTGGGAGTGATGTGACAAAGGAGTAAATGGCTTCTTTAAACTCTGTTTAAAATACAAGAGGCCAGTCCTTCAACTGGATCTGCCCTCAGAGCAGGGGCTGATGGGGCTCTACACAAGCACCTATGCAGATCCAAATGCAGGACTAGGTTCCAAGCAGTATTAAGCGAGCATGCTCAGAAGTAATTTTTTTCAACTTTCTTATTTTAAAATCTCCACCTAAACCAAACAAAGTCAGCAATTCTTAGTGAGGAACAGAGGCAGGGCAAATTTTAAACTTCAGTTAATTTACTATCTGCATTTAAAAAAGAAAAAAAAAAGTTAGAACTTATTTTTTTTAATGATTGTATTCCCTGCCCTCATCCTTCTCATCAAATTGAAAAGCAGCAAAAGGATTTTTGCTCAAGCTTTCAACATACAACAATAACTTTTTTTTATTTTTAAACACACTTCCACTAACCCCCACTGACACGTCAACCTACCAAAAATAAATGTGCAAAAATAAACCAAAAAAGGGAACTGATACATACAGTGTGAAAATAGAGAACTCCTGATCTCATACTGCACAAATCTCCCTTCCATCCCTGCTTATCTATGTCATATCTCATTGTGGCTTAGGGAAGTTTTCTAAAATTTCCCCAGGGTGTTAGCTGCAGCAGGAGCCCTAGTGTAGAAAGCATATCAGCTGCCACTACCATTTTAAGCACTGTGCCATTAGATCTGCTCACAGCTCAAACCTGCAAACATTTACATTTACACACGCATTTAACTTTACATACATTAATGCTCCAAGAAGGTCTAAGTTACCTACTTGTATAAGTCTTTTCAGGATCAGGGCCTTACTGCTGGACAGAACGCTTCTAGCCTTTTGTCTTTACTGCAATAAAAGTGAGTCTTTACATAAGTGTAAAGTCTTTACTTTACATCAAGTCTTTACCTCAGTATAAAATCCTGGTGAAGACAAGGCACAGGTAATTTTTATGTCAAAAAGCTAGTCAAGCTAAACTCTAGCGGGACATGGGGTTGACTTCAACTAGCTACATCAAGGTAAAAACTAGCTGTGCCTTGTCTCATAAGAACAGTCAGAACAAAGGTCCATCTAGCCCAGTATCCTGTCTTCTGACATTGGCCAATGCCAGACGTCCCAGAGGGAATGAATACAGCAGGTAACCATCAAGCAATCCATTCCCTGTTGGTCATTCCCAGCCTCTGGCAAACAGAGGCTAGGGACACCAATCCTGCCCATTCTGGCTAATAGCTATCCTCCATGAACTTGTCTCCACTAAGATTTTACATCAAGCTGGCTATCGCAATGTAAAAACACACTACTTTTGCAGAAGCGAAGACATAAGCACCGAGTAGTAACCCTGAAGCTAACAAGGAACTAGTCATAGTAGTGGATACCATGGGCTTAATCTGGCACTCACTGAAGTCAATGGAAGGTGTTACAATTGACTTCAGTGAGTGCAGGATCAGGCCCTGTGCCCAGTGGTTAAGAGTTTTCAGGATCAGGGCCACAGCTTATAAGCTCTACAGAGGAGGGAATTAATTTGACTGTCATTTTATGATGTTTGTACAGTGCCTAAAACAAGAGGGAGGAGGACAATCCCACATTTGGGGCTTACCACATGATAGCGATACAGCACCATGGCACACTGAAGCTACTAAGAAACAATACATCAGAAATCCATCTTTGGGTAAAGACAAAGAACGACAGTGTCCGAGCAAAAGGTGAATGTTTCCAGTGATCTGAAGCTTGTCAGGAGGCCCCTCAACAGAAACAGCCAGCAGCTCCCATTGGCTTCAATGGGATTACAGAGTGCTCTGCTCTTCTGAAAACAAGACCACTTCTATTTACAGCTATGGGTTTAGGGGTCTAACTTTAGGTACCCATGTTTGACAATTCTGGCCTGGGAATTTAATGGAAACAGCTGAGCTGCCTTATAGCTGACATTCACCTTCAGGGTGTCTATGCCCTCTTTGATAATGTCACTTAAGAGGACACCTGGCCCCAGGCAGATTATAAAGAAGAAGCAAAGCAAGGGGATTCATTTGGTGCATATTTTCATTTGTGAGCCATGTACCAGTTGGGCTGAGCGGGAGGATTCCCATTAACTGGATGAGACTCCTCCTGTTCATAACAAACAAAGGAGAGACATTTTCCACTCTCCCAACCCCTACTTTAAAAACAAAAATCCCTTCCTGATTTAGCTCTGGGGACTCAGACCCCTTCCTTATTCCTCTGCCAGGCCCAGCGCTCTCCTCTGCACAAAAACCTTTCTGAGCATCCTGACTTTGTACCTCACCCTTCCAACCTGTCCTGAGCACGCCCCCG